>JAOYSI010000008.1:1817469-1854978 GCA_025775065.1 Hiodon alosoides
CATGAAGCTCCCGGCGCACAGTTTTTGTGCTGATGTTAATGCCAGAGGAGGTTTGGAACTCTACAGTTATTGAGTCAACAGAGCGTTGTTGACTTTTACGCACTATGCGCCTCAGCACTTGGCGACCCTGCTCTGTAACTTTACGTGGTCTGCCCCGCTTTCACTTTGCAATAATGCCACTTACAGTTCATCGTGGAATATCTAGGAGGGAAGAAATTTCACAAACTTATTTGTTGCAATGGTGGCATCCCGTTACAGTACCACGCTCGAATTCAGTGAGCTTTTTAGAACGACCCATTCTTTCACAAATGTTTTTAAAGGCAGACTGCATGGCTAGGTGTTTGATTTTATACACTGTGGCAATGGGACTAAATGAAACACCTGAATTCAGGGATTAAGAGGTGTGGCCCAATACTTTACTATATATATATATACACCTTGAGATGTTTAGGTTCAACTCAAGTACTAAAATCAGGTCCTGCAAGAGGATAGAGATGTGTTGCTAATGTGACCATAAAGCAGTTTCTTGAATATTGCTTCATCTATTCACCTTGAAAACTCTTGTACACAGGACTACTCTTTGAACATTACTCTTTATGTTGCTGGATATTTAGTGAAACAATTCATAATAAGTAATTAAGCAGGTTCTCAAGAATACAACGGCAGTCCCCTCCTGGGATTTTAACCTGCAGCATACTTGTCAGAACCCCAGTTTACAACCGCTATGCGACCTGCTGACTGGGCAGTTACTGAAATGTAATGAACAGAGATATTTCTGGGGTTCATGCTCGTGAGTCTTGCATAATTTAAGGAAATGGCGCAACATACAGTGTTGTCAAATCCCTGCCTGGCTGAATGATTGATGTATGGATTGGCTAAATTATAGATTTTTTAGGGACCTTCTGGTTCAGGTGAAGGAGGGGAAAAGACGTAATGCAGTATGATAAATTATTACAATAATTACCAGTGTTGAGCGTTAGAACAGCCTACCCAGTGAATAAATATTGTTCCTGCTCTATACAAACTATAAAACTATTTTTGCATCAGCTTTGTAAGTATTGCCAACAAGACGTACTTGTATCAATGATATATTTAGCTTTCAGTGTAAAACCAACTTTATTGCGTCAGTTCCAGCATCATTATTGCAATTTTAATTAAAATGTTACTTAAATGTTCTATTCCAGAGCTGCACTTGTGATGCTGGCTATACCCCGCATGACTTTGTCCCATATTTGCCCCGATGATGGTGGCTACTATCGTTTAACTCACCTAGGATGCGCAGAACTGTACTTTGATAGTTTGATGTGTGGCATGTGTCCGTCTGTTGGGCAAGCTGGGGGGCAGATGAGGGATATGTCCCTGGCATCTGCCGGAGATAACTGAATCATAGATACTTTATTAAAGGTGTGTTTTGTCTACCAGCAAGTGCTAGGTGTGTGGTAGAGAGCAGGAGGCTGTAGTCACATTTCGAAAGACTGCTGTGGAGTCAGTGTCTGGGTGTTTTGATTTACTTATTTTGTTGTCATTCAGTTTTGGTTTTTCTTTGTTTAGTTCTTTTAATTTATTGTTTGGGCAGGAAACCCATGAGATGTAACTAAATTCTGCCTCCTTGCATTCTTCTGTATTTAATGTGCAATAAATAGCAGTATTACTGGTAGCCTATATTTCTCCATGCCCTGAAAATATTTATTTAGAAATGACTACAGACGGAAACATGTCAGATAGAACGGCCCTATTTTTGTTATACATGTGCTTATGCATATCTACGTTTTCATTCACATACTATGCTGTGAATGTGGTAAATTGTTACCACAAAATTTCATGAAAGTGTGCTGGAGTTTCTACGAAGTCAATTGAGAATTTTCTTTTGCAACTAATGCGGCCAATAAACGCACATGCAGTCATGCTCTACCAAAAAGTAGGCCTTTTTCAGCCGTCCATCCATTTTTGAAGCTGCTTATCCTGTTGAGGGTCGCAGGGACGCCGGAGCCGATCCCGGCCGGCATAGGGCGCAAGGCAGGGATGCACCCAGGACGGGACGCCAGGCCATCGCTGGGCAAAACACACACCTACAGGGCAATTTAGGGCCCGAAAGAAACCCACGCGGCCACAGGGAGAACTTGCAAACTCCACACAGACAGGCAACCCGAGCCGGGAACCGAACCCGGTACCCCTGCCGCTGTGAGTCAGCAGCGCTAACCACCGCACCACCGTGCAAAAATAGCGTGCAGTCATACAATGTACCATTATTTGTGTCATGACGCGCCTGCAGGCCAAACCTGTATGTACTTGTAAATAGAATAGTATTTACTCTACAAAACATGCATGGTCTGATCCTTGTATCAATTATGGGGTAGATACAGATACAGATACTATTCAGCTGGATATCAACTCAACCAATTCATTTGGAGGACCTTATTTCAACTTGCCACATGGCTTTCAGATATTTGGAAAAAGTTGTTAAAACATCACAGTCCCTTTAGCAAATTCAGATTAATCTGAAATATATACTTGACTTAAAATAGAATGTTTTTTAAAAGCACGGATTAAAAATACAGACACGCCAACGATTTTTTGCAAGAACACATTTAAATGTAAGTCTAGGCAGATACGAAATTATGATTGGATATAGGCAAAAAGACAACATCTACTGTTTTGACATAGTCAGTGTTTTACAAGGACAAACCGGAAGGAGATAAATTGCGACATTTGCAGGTAATTCAAAAAGGAATGAAAGGTTACAGCGATGTAGATTGTCCGGGGTTGTGGGTTACTGAGGTGTTAGCCTCTGACCCAACCTGACCCCCCCCACCTGAAAAAAAAGGGTTTTGCCTCCCTTTGTAAACCTTACATGTTTACTAACAGATTGTAAACAACAACAACAACAACAACTTATTCATTCAACTTTTGCCAAAAGTCTGAGGGTTATCAGTCAAAGCAATGTAACTTTTCATGGGCAGTTCTTGCTTCATGTTCGTGTTCTTGCTGCAATTTGACGATGGGCAATTATACACCAGGGAATTTGAAATCTGTAGAGAACTGTTATTGTCATCAGGCCATTGGCTGTTGGTAAATTAGTCAGATCTGGTGCTGCTCATCTTTACATAATCTAGTCTTTTTTTGTTGTTGTTGGTGAAGATGGTTGTGAACATTAAAAAATGTGTTGTCAAAAACCAGTCCAGTGCAATTGAAGTATTTATTATTTAGTGTTTAATGATGGTAAAAAAACAAAACAAAAAAAAAACAACTTTTTTTCTCATTTGGGCATCCTACTTTTATCTACTTTAAGCCATATTTTATGGAACATATGCATTGTCCAAGTACTGCATTTTTTACTTTAAGATTGTCAGAGGAAATATTCACCATATTGATATCAAATCTCTGGTTAGAAAAATAAGTTTATCATATGAATATTATTAACAATTCCAACTGTTGATCTGTAAGGCAGGCTGATGACAAACAAACTTCATTTCGCTGTAATAACATCAAGACGTGGGTATTTTTTTACCTTTGTCAGCAGTTTTTGGTAAATTTCGAATAGCAAATTTGCAAAACAGATGGGAAGGCAATCCTGAAAACATTGAAAAAAGGACTACATTTGGTTAAGGGGTTGGGGGATAACCATGTTTACAATGCTCCACATTAAATTAAATGTTTTTTTTATTTTGTTTTATAAGAATACATTTGTAGTCGATAGAAAATATACAAACAGGCAAACTGTAATTTTAGTCCTGCGACCTAGAGAATGTCACAAACCTTTCACTATTGACTGGAACTGACACAACTGATACAATCCCTAGGTCTGTAACTGGTGGAGCGGGTGTTCAGGCACCAGGATGAGCTATGAACTTTAAGACGATAAAATTGAAGTTGATGAAAGATTTATCCGGGCTAGTTACTCTCGCCAGCGTCTTGCATTTGTATGAAGTTAATAAAAGAAACCCTGAAAATGAAAAGACTGCCATGAATCTGATGTAATAATACTAGCAGCACTTTTCCCTGTTATGTGGCTGAGCCCATGGCTGAGTTGAGGCTTATTGCATTTTATTCTTGTTATTTATATTGATGCATTACTGTCGTGATCTATTTTATTTTTCATTTATTTATTTATTTATTTTCTCAGCTGCATTGCTGTATTTAAGCTGCCATCCTAAATAAGAACCCGTTCTCCATGCCCTTACCTGGTTAAATAAAGGTTTGAATGAAAAATAATCGTTTAAAAAAAAAAAGTAATAACACAGACTCTCAAAAACAATTTGATATGGAAGTGCCCAGAAAACTTCCCTCTGATGCAGATCATGCAAACGCGGTCAAAAGGTGAAAGTGAATGGGAAAAGGGCCTCTACCACCTCCCTTTGTTTGCTCCTCCAGCGCGGATTGAGAACATATTTATGCAAATGGTCTGTCACACATAGTCTGGACTGCCTGCTACCAGGGGGGCAAACCTTTCAGTTCAGGCGGATGACTGTTGTGTCGGTGTGTCCCAGAGAAAGAAAAAGAGACGTTTATTACTTCATCGTATCTGTGTTTGGTTTGCAGAATTGGCCGGATGTCAAACTTTGGTCAATATTTTGAATAATGAATGGGGGATGGTAAAAACTAAATGCATAATTTAATTGTTTTCTGGAATAGGAAAAAAAAAAATTCTAATTCTAATCTACCGTGGAACTCCCAAGATTGACTATACTCCATATACCGCTTGCACTGTCAGTAGATCTCATTATAAGAGATTGCACTTAAAGGCTATGTGTCATGAAAAAACTACACTGAGAGCAATTATCTCCAACCAATAGTGCCATTCTTGTGCCCATTCTTGGTGTAATTCAGTTCAAGCATGCTTGAAACATTAGCAGTACGTGACCATGCCTCAATAACAAAAATTGTTTTTTTTTTTCCCTCCAACGCATCCTTTTTCCTAGAAATGTGTGTGTGTTTTTTTTTTTTTTTGTGTGCGTGTGTGTGTGTGTGTGTGTGTGTGTGTTTTCTTTGCAGACTTAAATTTAATGGTTCAGAAGATTTCACAGGATGACTTTTGTAGACGGCAAATGATGAAAAATCTCCTGTAGAAGGCCATGATGCTCCTGTTTCAAAAAGTGATTTAAAGCAGAATTTGTAACGGCAGAAAATTACATAAAACTGTGTGAAATTGTGCAGATAATCAGTTAAATCTCTCAACATGAAAAGATAATTGCTCTAGAAATTAGCTGTACCTGAGGTTCATTCATTTGGTCATGGCTAGTTTCTTATATAGTGATGATACGATATTAAAGCTAATTAAATCAGGTCAGAGTTGCTGAAGGTCGGACATTAATGCACAGGATCATTGAAATGGTAATTATAAACAGATCAGAAAGTTACGGTCCTTTATAGGGGCTTATTAGATAATTAGTATGAGTGTGTACAGTTTAGAGTAATAAAGGATTATCGACTACAGAGAGTATATCTCAACTGGAGATGACTTAGCACTTAGCTCAATAGCCTTTACTGCTGCTGGATCCCAGGCTCTGAGAAGCAGCACAATATCAATTATCTCTCTCTTCTGTTCTAATTTGTTGGTCATATTAAAACCAAAATAATAATAATTAAAAAAGCGTGTAAAAAAATGCACAAAATGGATGTCAGTGGAGCGTAATGCAGAATATAGCTTTTGTTTTGTTAATTTTTGCAGCACAAATTTTGTGGGTTGCAGGAACCAAGTTCCCTTTTTTGCTTAAAGCATTGAAAAAATTCATAAAAATATCCTGGCTCTGTGGATGCCAGTGGAGAAAAGTCAATTCTAATTTTAGACCACTCCCCAGCTTTAGGAGAGAGAGAGAGTCTCATCTTGCTTTCATGCTTTCAATTACTGTAAGTGACACTTGATTGAAGTATATGACATGCCATTAAGGCATAATTCATGGTAACTATATTGATATATGTGATAGTCATATAAGAAATCTTAGTATCTTATGGTTATCTTATGTGCATTTATGCTTAAGCATCCTTGTAACAGATGTAAATAACTTGGTACACATGAAAATGAGAAGACCAGGCATATTGAGATATTTGGCTTAACTTAGAGTCTAGGCCAATAGGCAATAGCACAAGGAAGGAGATGCCATTGGAAAGAGATGTGAGGACCCCATGTGGGCATTCTGGAACAGAGAAGGGGCTAATCCTGATCATTGGACTATAGTGTTAGACCATGGTTCCAGCAGCCAGGAAGGTCTGCCAAACTTTGTTCAGGGAAACCCCAAATGAGTTCCCTAAGAGACATGCAGACTGGAGAACAACAGGGAGTAAGTGGGGGGTGCAACAGCAGCCAGTGGAGCAACAGGAAAGAGGGAGGCAGTTTGGATGCCATGGTTACAGACCAAGGGTTGGTTGTGTGGTTGATGAATCGATCTTTCATCTAAGCCTCAGGAGTTTCCCTTTCTGTGAGAAAAGAACAACCAGTTATCTGAATATATTATAGTATATATTCTAACATTCTAATTAACTAAAATATATGATTGATGAATAGATCAACTAGAATAGGGGGTTTGCTAGAGCACAGATTAGAGGTGTAACAATTCTCATAATACATTCTTAAATAAATACAGTACTGTGCAAAAGTCTTCGGCATCCTAGCTTTTTTACACAAACGTAGAAATTTTTTTTTTTTAGATGTCCAAACATTCATTTTCTGAAAACAAGAATACGAAATTCTGCCACAGATCTGGTCTTCACAGAGCCCTGATCTCAACAGCATCAATGCTGTCTGTGATTACCTGGACATACAGAAGCAAGGAAGTGTGGCAAGTTATCCAAGATACACAGGCTTATTGCATTTTATTTTAATATGACAGACACTTGTAGTTTACAGATTGACCACCAGGAGGAAATTAACCAAAATGTATATACCGTCATGTATTCAATCATTCAGTTAGTTTAAATGTCAGGCAGTCTATAGCAACTGGTAACATACTGAAAATTTCAGAAGTAGAAGTTTGACAGCTGAAGTGGTTTTATCTTAAGTAGTTCTAAAATGCACTACATGGCCAAACATAAGTGGACACCTGCATGTTAAACATATCATTTCAAAATCATGGGCATTAATATGAAGTTAGTCCCTGTTTGCTGTTACAATTCCCTTGACTCTTCTGGGAAGACTTTCTAGATGTTGGAAAGTTGCTTCGGTGACATGCTTCCGTTCAGCCACAAGAGAATTAGTTAGGTCAGGCACTGGGGTAGGGCGATTACAAACTGTGTTCCAAGAAGATGTTCGATGGGGCAGAGGTCAGGCCTCTGTGCAGGCCATTCATGTTCGTCCACACCGATCTCCACAAACTATTTCTGTTTGGACCTAGTTTTGTACACAGGCGCATCGTTTTACCACAAAGCGCAAAATCTAGAATTTTAAGGTTTTCCTTCACTGAAACTAAGGGGCCTTGTCCAAACCATGAAAGACAGCCCCAGACCATTATTCCTCCTCCAATAAACTTTACAGTTCGCACTATTAGGGTCAGGTAGCGTTCTCCTGGGATCTGCTGAACCAAGTGGTCTACCACTTTGCAGCTGATGAGTTGTTGCTCCTACAGTTTTTTTTTTTTTTTTTCCTACAAATTTACAGTAAATTTTGGCTAAAAAATAAATGCTTTAAAACTTTCTGAGACAGATCATTTTGTGTTTCTTTCCATTACAATAAAACACAGTATACTTTTAACTCAACACATTGCTTTTTAAATAGAAAATTGTTTATCTAGGGCCAAATTTGAGCACATTAAAAAATTGCAATAATTATTGTAATAATTAATTACAAAAAAAAAAATAATGTGATTAATCGTGATTAATTATTTTACTCGTTTGACAGCCCTATTTGTATCGCCATCCCAAAAAAGCAATTAGGAGAGGGATTTACGCCATTTGGAGTAGACAGAGAGCCTGTCTCACGGTGGACCCAGGCAAGCTTTCAAATGGATGGAGGGAAGTATGGTATCTGGACTTCCTCTTAGTTAGGAAACAGATTCCGGCCTCTGCCTGGTAAGGGTGGTCTGTGGAGAGAGCAGTAAGGTGGAATCTGAAACCCGTAAGACAGGAAGAACAATAGAGTCCTGGGGAACTTTGCTTTGTTTTTTTGTTTTGTTTTGATTTTGAATCCTTCTAACAAGACTTTGTTTATTTTCAGTTGTTATTTTGGTTTATTGTTTTTGCAGGGAGGGAGAACCCTGAAGACCTGTGGTATTTAATAAATACCTCCAAACTCCACCTTCTCATCTTCACTCCCAAACCGCACACGCACACCTTGCCACAATAATATTTGCTATATCTAGCAATTTATTGAAGATTACTTTTGTTACTATGAACATGCAATAAAGCGTGAATCATGCCTAATTATATTTTCGTTCAGTACGTACTGTCACACAAGGGCTGAGAAAGAGGCTGTGTTTCAGATCTTTAAATGGATTATTGTGCATGCTGCACATGTCCTCAGTCTTTGTTTGTGAATTAGGCCTTGGGTCCTGGAGATTCCCACAGTTGATTAGAGACGGTTTAAACCTGCCATTGTTCTGTACTCACTCAGGCCCACAACATCACCCTCTCTGAGTAGGCCTTGCTGTGTGGTCTCCTCTTGGGAGTCAGGTGAGCCCCAGAGTAGTTCTGTGGAGGTGGGCGCCAGGCGCGCTTCTCGCCACAGTCTGCCCCACGGCGATTTTGCTCATAGGCGGCCCGCACCGGGAAGAGTGTCTCTCCGTTAACTACATTTACCATGCTCTGCGTGGCTGATTTATGGCTGCACTCCGATGCTGCATGGCTGCCTGTCACCGAGGAGGTTAGGAAAACTGTGCTTGCTCCAATGATGCACGCACTCCCCGTTTCTGCATGAGAGAGATTACGAACGCCGTGGAACAAAGTGGAGCAATTCATCCAGAATTTGAATAAAATATTGAGTCACAAATATACAGTTCTGGCGATAGGGTGCAGACATTAATCAACCCCATTTGACGAATACAAATGCAAAAGGGATACAAAGGAAACACAAAGAAATCTCCCCTCTGAACAATTTGCTGGATGTTGTGATTGAGATTTGCCTCAAGTTGGATTTGCCGGAGGTGACACCATTAGTTTCACACAGCACCTCACACATAGCACACTCAGCCCGGTTCATAAAATTCCTGTAATTTATTATATAAATAATCAACTACTGCCTTTGCAAAATTAAAAATCTTTATAATTCAAATTTATGCTTTATAACATTGGCAGTTTATGTGCATGCCAGCAAGTATTTATTAACTTAAGCTGCTTGGATTTCTAATTGGAGCCTACATTATAAACAGCTACCAATTAAATAAGTGTAAAGGCAGTGACAGTTACAATCTGAGTTTTTTTACTCTATTCTATGTATTCACTGCCTTTTTCAAGCTATACAATTCAAACATGTCTGCTTCCCCTCCCTAGTTTCCAGCTTGTTTTTTCTTGCACTGATATCAGTTTGCGCTTTATTTTAGATCTAATCTTTACTTATCCTAAAATACACTGAAAAACTGGGGCTTTTGTTAGACAGTTGAGACTTGTCGACAACCGAAAGTTCCTCAAAAAGAACAGATGTGTTGACAATGTTTAGTCCTTCGTCCAGCAATATTTGCAGGTTTCCTGATTGACACAGCCACAGCTATGTATTCAGTGTTTCAATGTCAAATAACATGCTATCAGAAGGAAACTATTCCAAATTTCATGTTTTTACTTTGGACAAGTCCTTAATGTTGTTTCAGTTATGTAACCGGAATATACTCTTATTATGTATTCCGTTTTCTCACATCTGATTTTACATTAAAATGTTTCTAATATAAATCATGACATTTGTTTTTAGTTGCTGTATTTATGCATAATAAAAAGCAAATATGTATATAACGTGTCCTTCCCGCTAAACAGGACATTATCAGGTTCAAATCAGCACTCTTTTGAGCAAAACAAGGACTTATACTGGCATGGTTCTAGTGCATCAGTCTATAAAAGTAATTGTAGAATTAACCTTTTGTTAACGTCCGTTATCTCCAAGCACAAAGTGTTGTTTTGGAGTGGTTAGAAGGACATCTAGAGGTTTGGTGTTTGATTGCAGGACACCTGTCCTTTATGCCATGATAATGATTTTAATGTCACAGGAGGGATGTAAGCCCCCCCCCCCCACACACACACAGACACACAGAACCCTATGCATACCACAGAGGGAAGAGAAACACATGCATATTTGGAATATAATGAGCAGTGTGCAAACATCCCAATGATCGAATGAACAAGAAACATTGTTACTCACCCTTTAATTCCTAGTGTTGAATTAAAAATGTATTTTAATTTGCTTAGAACATAAAATGTGTGTTACATAACAAATTCAGTAAATCATGTTTAAGATGTTCATTGCTAATGAAACAGCTAAATCAGATGACAAATGATAATATTGTTTATGTGTAAGTATAATTTATGTATTTTTTATATATATATATATATATATATATATATATGTGTGTGTGTGTGTGTGTGTGGGTGTGTGTGTGTATAAAATCACTAAAATCACTAAACTGCTATAGATAGGAGATATAAGTTTGATTGTAAGGATTAAATTGTAAATTACAATTAATCATTATCCAATTCTGAATTGTCAATATATTCTACTGTCAGGATTAAACACATCTGGTGACCATATAATGAATAATGAAAAGGGGCACAATTATAATAGTATAGCAGTTGGGAAATTACATTCCCTGTAATTGCTGATCTTTTCCTCCCTCTCGTGCTTTACAAATACATTTATTCCAATGCACAATTTTAACCACGATAAACTCTATGATGAGTCAATAAATTATACATTTTGTTTCTGAAAATGATTGTTTCATCTAGAAAAGAAAAAAAAAAACATCAAAATGTCAATTTGTCAATTGTCAATACAATTTAAATTAAAGCTAGTCATGTTTTTTTTTTTCACAAAAGCAAGAAAACTTTACTGATCATTATAAATTATTTCTCTAGATGACTTAGAAGTCTGAATTTTAATTATAAGCAATTTATTTTAATTATAAAAATGACGTACAATACAATTGCAAAATCAACTCAAGGTAGCCAGAGGTTAGGTAGCCACTGGTAACACAGAAGAAAAGAAGCAATCGTTCATCACCAATCACAATGGCTTGTACATAAAAAAGAACGAAATATATTAAATCAATATATGTAAATATATTCCACTGGTTGCCGAATGAAAATAAAAACAAGCATAATGCTAACTCGGTGGGTCTTGCAAAAAATAAAAGTGCCCTTTTTTCTCCTGTGCCATGTGAAGAATATATCTGATGTCGCTCTGATAGGCTTTACAAAATTTTGACACAATTAAATTTTTTCTTTTAGTTTTTGCCATGATGAACAATAGAAAATGGTTGAAAATCAAAACCCCTCGACAACTAACCAACCGGTACAAAACCCAGTCTACTAAGCAGCACAGTTGGTGATGTCGACTAAAAACTTACAATTTGCCAATGCTTGAGAGCATAGTCCAGAGGGCCCCAAGTTCAGTCCTGGAGATCCCCAATTCAGTCGGTTTGATGTGCTGCCCTAAATCACCTGTTATTCAGGGCAGCGTAAAAAACCTGCTGGATTGGGGATCTCCAGGACTGAACTTGGGGACCGCTGACCTAGATGATGAACATATTACCAATGGAAAAGCTCTTCCCAAAGAGCTACATGCTATGCTAACGTAGAGCATAACATATTCAGATATCGTTTCAAAGGGACGTTACAACCAAATTCCACCATGAGAGAAAGAAAAACATTGGTTTTAAGGAAAACATCGAATTCAAGGCGGTATCAAAGGTCATGCATTTACCAATTGATTGTAAGCAATTGATGCTATTTTACAATTAATTCAGATATGTAGTTCAAATTAATTCAGGTTATGCATATTTTCAGTTTTACAGAGAACAATGACACCGTCAGCTAGTCATTTAAAAGTCAGTATGCAGTTGTCAACAGAGCTGTAGCTATAATTACCACAGCGGAAAGGCCTAATGTTGTGTGTATATATATATATATATGTGTGTGTGTGTGTGTGTGTGTGTGTGTGTGTGTGTGTGTGTGTGTATAAATATAAAATCTCAATGATTTGTTTGGGTTTAGGTTGTTTCCAGCTAACACTACTTGAAAACATTAGCTAATAAGTGTGACGTGAAATTAGAGTGGCTGATGTCTTTATTACCAGTGAGGTTGCTTGTTGTAGTTAATGAAAGATCTCTGCTCCAGGGGGGAGATTCGTTTTTTGTTTTTGTTTTTAGAGTTAGCGCTTTTGTTTTATTCAAAACAGGGCATTTTATTGCTTTTAAATGTCTTTTTTAAAAAGAAAAATAAATTTAAATAATTGATTATTAGAACACAATTGCCGTCCAGCTTGGAACCACTCGCCTCTGTGTCATAACTGTGCCCTGAAACAGACTAACGCAGTTAACGATAACTAACAGAAGCTGAGTTAAGTACTCAAACGTAAGTGGCAGAAAACATGTTTTTTTTTCTTCTTTTTTTTCTTTTGCTAAGCTATTGGTTTGGGTTTTTTGTTATCTATGCATCTCCCAAGTTTCGTGACAAGGTAAGATCTCCTGGTGCCAGGCCTGCAATATTACCTTTCTCTTTAGTATCGTGTGCCCTAGAATTGCACCCAAGGGAATCAGTTTGTTTATATGTCTGATTTGTATCTTCAGTTTTGAATAGTCAGCATTTCTGTTCTTTCCTTATATCACAGTAACTGCTGTAAATGTTTACCTGCTCTCTCTATGTGTTCCTAATACTTGCTAGTTCTAGCTCTGATATGGCGTTGTTGATAACGCGTAACTCTTTGCTAGCTGTGGGATTTATTATTTATAATATGTATTATAACCATATGATTGATTTATTCCCGCTTATCAATAAATTAATTACAAGGAAGTAAAATGGTACATAATACAATTGAACTTATTAAACTAAATGGCCGCCCCGAAATAAGGGGTGGAAGCTGTCATGCTTTCTCCAGGTCTGATGGTGTCCATTGTACAATGCTTTTAACACAATAAACCAAGCACTGATTCCCTAAAGTTTTTAAAAGTAGTTACCTATAACTAATCTGTCTAATCAAGAAAGTAACAGGAAGGTTTGTTTTACACATTTATTAATTTTGTTTTTATATTTACTGTTGTGAAGTGATCGCTTATTTATTTTAAATCTGTAATATATATCGAGGCAATAATAATTACCTTTAGTTAAAAGTGTCAAATGACATATTTTGAGCAACTTATTTTTAATTTCTTTGTTATAACTTCATTACACCCTGTACCTATTTTTATTTTATTTTTTTTCCTCAGTACTTACAGTTTTTGTTTTAAAGTCTACCTTGCCCTGGGACCTTTTTACTGAAGGCACGTTTTAAAGTTCAACAAATTATTCAATTCTTTGCTTAAGCTGAAGTGGGTAATACATCCAGATTTTAAAAATGATCTGTCATCTTTATCAATGGTAATTGCATTCAGTTTCTGCCAGAAGTGGGATCAACCGGGCTCTTTGTTTGGGTAGCAATATGTCAGCAAGAATTGTGGTTTGTGGGCAAAAAATGAAAGAAAAAAAGTTTAAAGAAAGAAAATGCCACCCCGTAATTATGATCCAGGAGATTTTCTTAAAAGTTCAAAGATGTACTTAACAATACGTTGTATAATCAGCACTTTGTTTAGTGTTATCAAGAAGCTTTAAGCTACAGCAGTACTCTAGGGTGAAGGGTGAAAGGTTACTTGAATACGTTTTGGAAGGTATTATGCATTACAAGACTCAGGGCCTTTCAGAAAGTGCATATGTCTGCCAATGGATATCCTGTGATTGCTCCTTTTTTTCCTACAAGGGAACCATTTGATTCCCTACCAGCTAGGGTGTTTGAAATCTTGTCTGGCCACTGGTTACTACTCCAATTATCCCATGTTAAAACTTTAAAAGTGATAGACATCACTACATAATTTACTGTAGAATGTTAGTGGTTGGAAAATTATGCGTGAAGTAAATTTACCCTTTGGTTTAGAATGAAAGTAACACTAAAACTTAGAAACTGTTGGCCAGAATCCTACTTTTATTATACGTAACACTGAGGACTTCATGTTTAATGTATGCCCCTCAGAATAATTCATTGCCCAGATTATTATTTTTTAAATCCCGTTTGTATTTCATTATGTCGGTTGCTGGCCACAGACCGCCATTGCAGGCGCACCTTAAAGCACCAGAACTGCCTCAGTTTGTCTCTTTCTATGCCTAGGAGGTTTGCCATGCTTTGGAAACTTTAGAGGGGTGTCACATTCTTTTAAACTCAACATGGCTATAAACTGCAGATCTGGGTGAAAACGTGGCTGCACCTTCTTGGAACGGTTTGGCGGCTGCACAGTACTGACATGGAATATCCATGCTTTAAATGCAATGGCGTTTGCTGCGTTGGTTTTCTCAGCCTATAACCTTAACTGATGAGCTCTTGTCACATTGCACCCAACTGTATTTATGAAAGATAAAGGGCATCATCAAAATCTGATTGAACAATTTAGTTTTTCATTTAGTGTAGTAAAAAGGAGATCTGTGTACTTTAGGCACTAATTAAACAAGTAACTTTACACATGTAAAAAAAATTATGAATTGAATATAGTTTAAAAATAATTTATTTTATATAGAAATGTTGCAGTCATAAAACTTTTAAGAGCTACGCTACGTCGACCAACATTGAAGCTGTGTAGATAAACGTCGACGAGGGTTGGAGTAGCCTTTCCCTAGTGACGTTATACAGAGACAGACGTCATCTCCCTCTGGATCAATGCCTTGTTTAGAGTCTATTTGATGTTCTTTGACAGAGTCCTGTCCTCCAGACTGGAATTTAGTTTTCTGTGACACGACCTCTTCAAGCCTGCACATATCAGGATCAGAATTTCTCCCATGACAGCAAAATCAGCAATAACTTGCATTAAGCATCTCTTTTTGATATCACCATCAATGGTGAAACTATTTTTGTCTCCTTCAATAGCTTTTGTTAAAAATCTGGAATCACCTAAATGGATTCACATTATTGAAATCACGGGACACAATAGCTTGCGATGGTGGCCTAGCTCCATAGCTCATTTAAAATAATTAGAACTTTCCTGTGCTAAAGCGCCTTTGTTTTATGCTGTCGCTAATCTGTCCTACAAAATATATATTTAAGAAACCCAAAATGCACATTGCACAGATAATAGTCTTAAATGCACCACAGACTTTGCCATCGATTTTCCTGGCTAACAGACTCGGGATTCGAACTTTAAATAAACCAGCTTAACCAGCTCAGCTAATTGGTCATACTCTTTAGTTTTTATCACCATAACAGCTACACACTTCTAATCAATTGGTGAGTCTTTCACATGCGCACTCAACAATTTTTTTTTTCTTCTTCGTTAATCCTATTTGCTAGGAGGTAATATCCCAGTTTCCTTACGTACTGGCCCAGTCTTCTGTTTTAGCATTTTTTTCACGTAAAATCTTCCAGAAAATGAATCCTGCTGATTTCTCAACTTTGTGTCCATATTATCCCTACCACCAATACAATGATGGAATCGATACAGTTAAAGTTCAAAGACAGCAAATTTATTTAATTAGATAATAAGGAACTGAAACCTCCCACCGCGCCTATTAGCACTCACAATTATTGACCTTGGTTACATTGTCAAAACTATTGTTTAACAACGTACTGCACTTGGCTCGCTAACTTGCTAAAGTGTAACACAGCAGGAAAAATAGCCGATAGAAACCTCATCCATCCACTTCCTGAAACTGCTTATCCAATTCAGGGTCACGGGAAGCCTGATCCTAACCGGGCAGGCGTAGGGTGTAAGGCCACAACCGCAGTCCATCACCGGGTATACATGGAAACATAGACAACCACTCACACAGGGCCAATTTCACAGACGCCAATCCACCGAACTCACAAGTCTTTGGACAGTGAGGGGAAACTTGAGCTGCCAAATGGAACCCACGCAAGCACGTGGACAACTTGCACACTGACAGTGACACTGGATGGATTTGAACTAAAGACCCTGCAGCTGTGAGGCACCTCGGGGCACTTATGATAAATAATGCGTTTAGATATTTAGATACCAGTAAGAATACAGCCAATTATTTAACAGTGATCTAATTCCCAAATCACAGTATGATTTTTAAAACAACCTCAAAAGTTACTCTTCATGAACACCACATGCAGAGTTGTGAAGGTAACTTTTAATAATTTTAAAAATTATTTAGCACAAAAAAACTTAACAATATTAAATTATAAATTTAATACAGCAGGCCTAACGAAGGCTTGTACTAATTTGTAACAACACACAATATAGAAGTATTGAATTTCAGGTGCACAGATTACATAAAAATGCTTTTTTGTAAGTGAATTCAAGTTACATGTATGATTATTACAGTCATGCAAAACAGTCTGCCCTCAAGTCTGGTGGAACATGCAGACATAATTCTTGGCAATGGAACTGAATTCAGAGGGAAATTGAGTTTAAGCCAAGGTGTTGAAAGAAAATGGCCTTTCGGAATATAACTACTAATAACTATCCAAAGGAGCATTATTCAACACCCTATATTCAGTATTATATTATGCTCGTTGCATATTTATTTATTAATTCAATTAATAATTCAAAATAAGGAAATCTGGGAGGGTGGCTTAATTATTAACCGTTACTCAGTCGCAGAAAAGCAGTATATTTCATCTTTGTCAGAATATCAAACTGTTTCTGTATCCTAAATGAGGATCTATTTCACATAGGAGGCCTTGATTGCAGATGGGGCAAACCTGTGATCTATGCTGTTATCTATGTAAGCTACGCCTCTCTCCAGGAGCACGTTTTTGACTACCCCATCCCTCTATTTTTTGTATGATAATTTATTTATTTATTTTTCTTATTAGTTAATAACCAGTTTTGCTAATTCCTATTCCCACTACCTATCTCACTTTTTGTCAAACTACGAGCCGGGTCATGACACCATGATAAGTCATGTTCCCAAGAAGCATTTGAGCGTGCTGAGCGCTATGGATCGTGCAGCAACTGTATATGAATAGAGCACAAAGACAAAAAACAGAAATAATCGATTGGACAATTGAATAATACAACAAGACAAAGGGGGGGGGGGGGTTGACCTGAAGGATTAAATAGTGCGCACATAGACCTGCATGAGACGAGCCAAACGGTGACCTAAGATGCTGTGCAATTTCCCCCATGGGGGATCAATAAAATAGAATAAAATTCTACTACTACTACCATGGCATGATATACTGGATGTTGCCAGTCTGAATGTGATCGACAGATGGGTGCTGCACAATGAAGACAGCTTTTAATGAAGAATCTTGCCCCACCACACTTGCTCTGTCCTTCAAATCGCTGTGATTGAAGCAATGGCGACAACCAATGGTGTGTAAGGAGATCAGTTATGTGGTGTGATAACTGCTTGTAAACAAACGGAGGAAAGATAAAGAGATAAACACACAGTTGCTCACACATACGGCCGTTTTGACAGTTCTTACAGGATGTTACATATTTGTGCTCTAATATTGCCAGAGTAAAGTTCCTTTTTCAATCAATTTGTTTTTGTTGAAAAAATGCTTCAAGTTTGTGTTCTGCAGAGGCCTCTGTCAGTCCAGGTAACTACAGTTATGCACTATGGGACACCATCAAGATTACAAAACAAAATTCTTCTGTGCACTATAAAACAATACAATGCATCCAAAAATAACAAAAAGTCTAGCCAGTGGCAAAACTCAAATAGCAGCAGATTATTTGTTATTGTAACAGCAACCTCACACGTAACTGGTTTTCGAGCAACATCGGACTATATACCATGTCTGCAGTTATAACATATAGTTCTCATTTATTGCCATTTTTATTTTTCTCCTTAGAAGGTCTATTATTTACTTAGTTGCAATTTATTTTAGGCAATTCCAGTTGAAGAGGATTACGCAAACGTGCTACTTGCTAAATTATGCATTGGAATAAAACGTTCACGGAAAACTTACATCATCCTTCAGGAAAAAAAAAAACAAGCAAAAAAACAAGCACCACAATCTTAATACATTTTTCATTCATTCATTTCAATAAATTGAACGTCGGATATCAAACATTGAAGGCAATACAGAAAACATTCTCTAAGGTAGTCTCAAATATGGTGCAGTATTAATCTGTAAACATTCAATGTAGCAGATTTATCCATAAAATGCTCTGTTTATTTGTTCTCAGTAAAAATGTAAACTAAAATAACCTTTTGCATGAGCATGACCAGTTGAAAATTGAATTATGATTTCAAGCTACGTTGGAAAGATTGGTTGTGCATTTCTATAATGAAACTAAGAAAAGCAAAAACATGTTGTATTGCTCTGTCACGTCTACAGGTCACAACAAACAAAAGTGCTCAGATTTGCCCTGCATGATGGGAAACAGACAAGTGGTAAGTTTCCTTACTGCATTAATATGCCGCACTGCGCATCATCTGTGTTTACAGAGGGGATCATTTTAGGTGTATTATACATAATCACCCGGGACAGCACATTAGTATCTCCAGAAAAGAGATAAGGTTCTTTTAATTACTTTGAAAGACGGCATGCTTGTTAACTTCTAAAAAAAAAGAAAAAAAAAAAAAGAAAAAGCACACCGCCACTTCCATTACTAGATGTAAATGGAGCGGGGAGGCAACATTTTAACATTTAATAGACCATTCTAATGGGTCCCCGATAGACACCATGTTTCGAAAGAAGAATGGATAACAAAAATGAAAAAGGGTTAATTTAGTTTGGCTCAGGTGAGTTAATTATTCTTTTCACCCACTTCACTGCACATCCATAATGATTATTAACAAGCTTAAAATACTTGAGGACCACTGGGAGCTCGTGGCTAACAACACAGAGTCAGAGGAGGGGGAAATCATTATGCTAATGAGGTTGGTGTAATACTTTCCAATCACACACACTCGCCACAATAATCTACTGGGACTGAGGCAGGTCACCCGCTTCTTCTGTTATTTTTTTTAACCTCTTTTCTTCTTGTATTTTTTTTTTTTCCCCAACTGAAGTGCAAAAGATTTAACACGCCTAAAGAATGCCCCATGACTGTTTCCCAGGACCATTTAAACAAGTAAAAAAAAAAAATAAATAAATAAAATATATAGATTTTTTTTTTTAAGAAGAACATTTTTCTTTTGAGAGTTTTGATTTAGGATCAGAGCACAATGTCATAATCTCCATTAGTGATTCCCAGATTCCTCTTCATTAGAGAGAGAGACAGAGAGTGGAAAGTGTAGCGAATCACTTAAAGAAATCAGATCTCACAGAAAAAACAACAACAACAAATCACCTGACCGTGAATTACAGCTCCGCTCTTTTAGGCACCACGGCGTACTGCGGTGAACTGGGGCTGGAAAACATCTAGCCATTTAAAAAAAAAAAAAGAAGTAAAAAATCCATAATTAAACCTCTCTTTAAATAGTCTGAGGAAAAAAATAAATAAATAAATAAAAATGCAGTCCCATCTATTAAAACAGAAGTCTTTTTTTTTTTTTCTTCTTCATATCATTTGCCCTCATTCATTTCTGTCAAGGGATGGTATTTCTTCCACATCTGTTCTTGGCTTGAGCGGCCAGCAGCCAGCGCGGTGGGCCTCGTCTCCAGTTGATGTGGACGGGGAGAGTGAAAGATTTGCAGCGGGGGCTGTTAGTGGTAATTACTCTGAGTGAGTCTCCAGAGGGCCCTGCTCTCCTGGATCTGAGGAGAGCACCAGAGAGACAGCAGACTGTCTGACTCTGGGGTCACCGTCGTCTCACAGCTATAGTTTCCGTTAAATACTATAAATACATGCATTTGCAATATAATGTCTAACATGGCTTTGACATGTTTGTGTTTTAATGTATCCACTATATATATATATATATATATATATATATCTACCATTGAAGGATTGTAATATAAAAACTGAATGCATGGGCGATATGCTTAGAAATGCTGTTTGCAATGAAATAAAGTTTATTGAGTAAACTGGTTGACTTGATTATATACTTGAATATCAAAAATAGCAACGGTTATGACAGCAGCAACAGTTGGATTGAGATTGACCACCAGAATCGTGCGTCTTTATATGAAACAAATTTTATGACCATTCTGCCTGAGGCGACTCAAATTAACGTTCCAAACCAAACTAACAAGTCAACTTCAATGTCCAGGACATACATTTTGTAGAGATTAAACAATTCACATTTTGTTTACCGCCAAGGTTTCTTTTATTTTTTTCCTCAAACTTTCAGAGCAGAAAAAAACTAATAAAAATGTCTGTATTGGGCATTTTTCTGTCTTTTTTAAAATAATAAAACAAGGAAGGACAAATTTTGAAATGAGAACCTATGTTAAAGAGTGTTTAACCCGGTACAGAGTATCATTTTAAACAATAACAGATGGTCGACCGAGAGGGGTAATTGACAGCAATATCAGTGCAGGAGAAGTGCCTTGACAGGCTCCATGGCACAATGATTAATTACCCCAAGGCTTCTGTGGGCATTCCAATTTCCTCTGGCTTTCAGCTCAGGGCTCAGGGTGATATTGGTACAGTAGCTCTTATTTCACAGTACAGCAGGGGAACGTCTTTTCCTTGCCCTATCCAAGAACTGATCAGAAGGGAAGGACTCAACCAAACAAGGCCCAGCATGATAAGTCTATGTAATGCCTCTACCCGACGTGAATACAAACTAGCACTTTAATTCACAACGGGTGTGAGATTATCTCCACTAAAGGAATTGTAGCAACCCCCCCTCGAATCTTTCTTTTCAAACCACAGAATTTTAACTTCTCATTTATTTGCGAGACTGTTATCTGGGAGTCGACTATCGATGGCCAGTTCATTAATCACCGCCCCTCTTCATTTGTTCCCTGATAGCAAGAAATCCCTGTCATTGATATAAATATGAAAAAAGCCAGGGCTGTTTATCAGCAGCTAGAAAAAGAAAGAAAAAAAGTTTATAGATGTGCAGGGGGAGAAAAAATGTAGTCTAGCTTCTAAAGAGAAGGATGGAAAAAAAATTAGTAAGCAGTCGCAACACAAGGGTTGTGAAGGTTGTAAGATGGTAGTAATTATGCAGGCGACTGAACAATATGGCAGGCTTGGAGTCCCTCTGTAATTATGGTCACGGGCCCTCCATTTGGTTTGTATTTTAAGTAAGCCGAGCAATTCGGAAATAACATACAGTCAGGCCTTGATGCACTTGGGCTGATTAAAATATGTCACAGATTAGTACTTCAAGCTATTAAAAGGATACAGCACATTGTTTTTTTCTTTGTTATTAAAAAACTAAAATGATCGTGCTATTTATGCTATGTCGCTGTGCTAAGCGTGTTTTGACAGTCACACCCACTGGTATAGTTGACCGTCCTGTTTCGAGAGTCATGAAGGTCAGCGACACTATTCATACTAATTAACAGTATTACCAATAACAGCATTCTAGGTGCCAGGAGCTTATCCGCAATTAAAGACACATCCTTCTCTTTTAATCAGTGTAAAAAATAAATAAATAACAATAATAAAAATAATAATAATAAGGAAACTGGAAAAACAATCAGAATGTATCAATTCTTTTTTTGTGAAGGGACCATTGGTAACACTTGTCTGCACAGGTGATTTTAATAGTTATATGATTTATCATCATGACAAGAATAGCATCAATGAGTGAACCGGTGTTAATGACGGAGTGATGTTTTCCTTTACTCTGTGCCGAGGACCTAAACTGGCATATCACAGGATGGGTTTGTTTACTCCAGTACATTGCAACTTCAATGAATGCGTTGTTCCATGCACGTTTTGACTTCCCTTTGAAGAAGTCTTCAGAGCGCACCGATTAATTATTACAGCCTCCTCTGTGTTTTGTTTTCCAGGGATCTGTGGCACGTTTAACCGTGATCGTTTGAAAATACAGACGTCGTTTCATTCGTCAAGCCATCGCTTACACAATGGAAACGCGCACATGCATCTCCACGCCGACTGATATGAGACTTTCCCCTGCATATTTTGCATACTTGAACGTGCGGGCCTGTTTTCTTTGCGCCCCTCGCCTGCGCTTTTCCGCAGGAGCGCTATCCTCGGGAGTGCTCTGCCGTGGTTACGTTTTCAACATGCTCCGCCGCTTCACTCATTCTCTCCGAATCCACACCCTCTCCGTGTCAAACTGCAGACCCATATCACGGCGAGGGATTCCCCAACTGTGAGTTCAAGCACACTCGCGCAGCCTGACTTGTCCCCAAGGCACAGGAAATGCAAATGAGAGACTCGACTGGGGAGAAAATAAGCACGATTAAAAATAAACACACATTTAAAAAAAAAAGGGGGTGGGGGGGTAAGTGTGTGATAACTTCAAAAGGTTATGTCTTCCATCGCCATAATACAACATGACAGGTTTATAAAATTTGCCACTGGCTGTTGAAAGCTGGAAATTGACTCGGGCGACGGTAACCGATGGCAAATTTACCTTTAAAAAACGACTTTAATGATGGGATTATTGCGTTACTGAAATGGAAATAAAAGTCTAATTCCCCCGAGAGAGCCCGAGCTGCATGCTTCGATGTGCACCAGCGAAGGAGGGGATTCTCATTGAGATTCCCAGGGCCTTTTGTTCCTACCATAAAAAAAAAATAAAAAAAAAAAATTCTCTCGCTTTCAGTTTGCTAAGGTAATAAGGAGGTAATGAGGCTTGACTTGAATTTTTCAGCACTCTATTCCCCTCCTCACACAACAGGTTCCCATAGGACGAGGAGGAGATGTTTAGCTTCTATAAAAGCTCTTGCTGATGGATGGATGGATGCGGGAGGTAAGACCCACTGTTTTTGGTTGGCATTCATCATGCACAGAGGGTCTTCAACTGGTGGGGAGAGGGAGGAAGAGGGAGGGGTGGAAGTTTGGGAGCCTGACTCGAGGAAGGATGAGATGAATTCCAGGCTCCAGACACAAATTTCAGCTGTGTCAGGGGGTCCAGCACTCTCCTTGCAAAATAGTGCTCTGGTAATGCACAGGTCTGGCAAGACCTGCTAAGTGTTCCGTTTGCATGAAAAGTTGACCTTGCAGTACCACCAACCCAACTGTCTCCTTCCATGTGGGCAGCAGTTTTAATACATATCAGCTATTCAATTTTTCCATCCGTCGACATCTCCTGTAGAAAACATTCAAGGTGAGTGTGGACGGAACTCTCTAGGTTAGTCGACTTGGAAGTATTTGGACTAGTTTTGGCTATGAATTCACTGCCACACCCTGGGACCCATTCACACTCAGTGACAGTAAAATACAGTGTGTCACTGAAACAATATACAGAAAACTATTCATTTTTCATTATATAATTTGCAAGAATTCAGCTGAAGTTAAGCTGTAGTTTATTACTGAATCAGTTAAAATCAGCTAAAAATGATTGCTCAGTGAAAGTAACACAACTGCGACTAGAAATGGAAAACATAAAAACTGCTGTTATAATTCCAGCACTTAATATAGTTTTACTGTTTCTTCACATCTAAGCAGTTAAAAATAATGATTCAGACATTCCGTGATTACTTTTCTTTTTTTTTTTTAATTGATGACCTTGTTCGTCTGTGCAAGCAGAGGACGATTGGTTTAAAGCTTGTATAACGAAGCTGTTCCTGGATATTCCACTGATAATGAATGCCGCTGCTAAAAGGGAGACCGAAGTGAGGAGGTAAAAAAACAAAAAAAAACACACACACACCAGGTAGGTAGGGACAGTCTGTTAGATCATTAGTTTAATTTAAGCTGAAAGGTCATTGTTTTTTCTGTAGATTGGGCGGTTGGAAAGGGACCTCGGGCCATTTTCGAAGGCATTTTGCTGGCAAGCTTGTTGAGATGTGATTGCCTTTGTTGTGGTAATCTGAAATTAATTTGCACTTGAACCCATCTTTCTTCTGGGCTCAATTTAAAACACTGTTATAATTATGTGCCCTGCATGAAACTGAGAAGAGACACTGATATGAAGAGCCTGAATATTTTAATTCCCTAGGTACTTAAGTCTTTTTTTACATTTTTTTTTTTGTCGACTTATCTAGCAAGGTAATAAAACAAAATGTTCCTATGCGTAGGCTTAAGGGAAAGGTATTTGCCTGAGGGGAAACAGTAATAAATGGTGTATTGGTACACATTTACTCATGTACTCTCACAGTAGGTCAGCTCTTCCCTTCAAAAAGATGTTAAACCTCCACTAATATTAGCTGATACACTGTGAACGCTGCCTGACAAACAGCCTTGTTAAATTCTGCTCTGCATCGGTGGCCAATTGCATTAAGAGGCTTTGTTTCATAAGTCCATTCTGATGGGTATTTAAAAAAATAAATAAAAAATACGACGTTAGACTACCTGCTAACATCTGCAATTGATCTTCTCAGTGTACAGCCCTTCTTCACTGTGTGAGCTTGTAATACTCTTATCAGCATTCTTTTAGTTTTATCCCTGATTAGTGTTTGTAGTGGGGGATCTCATTAACTTCAGTAGACCCATTTTTGTGACTTCCCGTGGAGTTGCCTTGTACTAAATGGCCACCAAGGTCATTGCCCTGGGCAGACATTCCCTCAGTGCTCCTCAGGCAGGATTCTCCGCGTTATCTGCTCAGGCTAACTGCTGGTTCACAGGCAGCCGGAGAAACCAGTTCATATCATTTCCATGCACAACATCCTAGCAGGAATATTTTGGCATATGGGTAATACTGAATTCTGGGACATCCAATTACAAATTGAAAACATATCGCCCAATACTGCATATTTTCAGAGTGCTCCATGCTAATGACTGTACATTTCATTCTGTTGTGACCGACACACTGTCAATTATATACAGCAACTGTGTACTTGCTTCCTGGACATGCTGACATGCAGTCAAAGTTCCCTCATCATATTTGGAAAATAAATGTATATATGTTTTAATTTAGTCATATGTTAGTATTCACAACTAAATTGTAGTAGATTAGGCAGTAACGCTTTTAAAAAATAATGATCAATATGAATTGGCCATTAAACAAACAGCCATCTCAAAGATTTGGATGTTGTGGAGCAGCACAAGGTATTTTTTGCAAAAAGCAGTCGTTAAGTCGTGAGAATCAGTTCTCATCTCAGAAGTGTTCTTTACAAAAAACTAAAGGTGAATCATTGCTTTATTGCCTTATCAAAACAGAGGAAATAAATAAAAACCAACAACGTACTGGTGTGCACAGAGCCATGGAGAAAACTGTAAAATAAAAGAACGGCCTTGAGAAGCATGCCAGCCTGATGGTGAACTCCTGTTGTACTGCAGGCACCTAAACAATAATGGTCAGAACCTTGACAGGGAAACACAAAGACATGCGGCTGCCACAGGGGTATGAGCGCTGGGCTTACTTCCAATCGCTGACAAATTGTAATGCAACACATGCCCGGTGTGTCAAAAAGAAGAACCGGATATAACATCTGCAGATTCTTCATTCATTTTTTTGAATAAGAAACAACTATGTTTCATCAAGTAAAGGCAGATAACTAAAATAACAACTACTAAAACAAGGAACGTGAATTCTTAAATATCAAACTTGACAAATGCAATGATGAGAACAAAAACAGTGCAGAAATGGTAAAACAGAACAAAAAACAACACTGCTGCACTGCACAAGAAGAAAAAGATAATAATTTGTAATACATACAAACAGTTTTAGTCTACATAATTCACTTTATGCGCATTTTGTTGTTACAATTCTCAATGTATTGCTCAATGAATAATCAACTCTGAATATGCAAGCGCCTTAAATAATTAAACAAAGCAGTGAGTTTTGCTTTATACTCCGTTTGTAGTTGGAGTGATTTGTTTGAGTTTTGTTTGAGTTTTATTTATTTATTTATCTATTTATTTGTCTCCTCTCTGGAAAAACGAAAAGCGCGTAATTTAATGAGACGGAGCTGCTTTCCTGCTTCCCAGGAAAAAATTTACTGACGCTTCTCAGCCTGAGGAGCGGTCGCGGTGTCACACAGCTCTTTCACAGTGCCCTGTGCTTTCTTCTCTTTAACGTTTAGAGCTCACTGCAGTTTTAGGTCCCTCCCTCCCCACCCCTTGAAATTTTATCACTCCTCATTGACTCGTGCTGTGCACATCAGGGTCGCCTCCCTGGAAGGCAGCTGCGGCTGGCTAACGGGCGACACAAACCCCATCCGAAGCCAAGCCGCCCGGGTCCTCCCCGCGTGCGATAGCATCTCCCCCCTAAGTTATTGATTGCTCGCTTTTCGTTCCCCCCCACCAAGACCTTTGTTTCCTGAAAAGTTTGACACGGGACGGTGAAGGTGACAAAAGATTGACACCTGGACCTTCGGAGCAGAAGAAAGACTTACCCGTTGAGACCCCCTGCCAGGAAAAAAAAAAAATAGATGAGGCTGAAATATTTAGGGAAGCAAACAAACAAACAAGCCAAACAGACAACAAAAAACCAGCCATGGAGCAGCACCACCCTTAATCTTTTCTCTTATCGTCAAACTGTTGTGAGCCCTCCCAGGCAATTTTCTATTCAGCCCATTGATTTTTATCACCTTTAGATGTCTCTGTGAAGGATTTTCTTTTCTTTTTTTTCCAGAGGAAAAGGCTTCTTTTTCTTCATTTGAAATCCACATGATTCTTCCGTTTAATGGAAGAGAGAAACACATTTGAAAACAAGGCAAAACAAATGTGGCCAGTCCAGTTTTTGACGAACTGCTTTGAAATACCTATTTTGAAAATGTAGCAACAAAAAACAAATGCATCCTTTGAGAAAAATAAATATATATATATATATATATATATATATATATATATATATAATCCAATATTGTGCTGCTGTCAAGATGGTATTGTTTAGTTTAGATTTAAATTTGTAGGCAGAAAAAATCTATTTTTGTAAACTTAGTGTAAGGCTTAAGAAGACTAATGATGCCACAGACTGAAGATGCTATTCTGAGCTCAATCAAATGCAAAATGTTAAAAAAAAGAAATAAAAAAGTTTTTTTCTGGTGCAATTTTCTTTCCTGCCCTGCATAGGTTAGGCTCACATGCTGGTTGAATGAGCTCTTGTTAGCAGGACATCAAACTTCCAGTCCTTCAGAGGAGAGAAACCCTTCAATTTCTGAACGTGAGCCTCATAAAAAAATGATCATTTGTTGAAAATATATTGTTATTGGACAGAAATACGTGAAGGTGAAATGTCCAAGCAAAACAATATTTTCTAAATGAATGTCATGTGCTCTGGTGGGTTTTAGGTTATTTTTGAACAATTTCTTTTTTGTACTTATCCTCATTTTGTTTATTGTTATCACCAAACCATAAATCAGTTGAATCTAATATTTACGTTTAGGAAAAAAAAAGGCCCTTGTGATGAAGAGGACTAAATGAAACCACTGACTGAAACAGTCAACTGTTTTGGCTCTTTTTTAGATTTCTGATGCTGGAACCTTAATCAGGATAATGGCATAGCACTTGTCTCCCAAGTGGTCTCAACCCTTCACTAATATTTTGACATAGAAAACAGGTTGCTTGCTTGAAAACATACATGCCCGTTATCTAAATATACCTGCGTTCATCATCAAACTGAACTTTTTGCACCACCCAACAACATACCAAAGTACTACACATCTGTATTAATGCTGACACCCAGGTCTCACATTTATATTAATACGAACATAGTAACTACCTTCAGTACAAGTAATAAAGGTAATAGAAGATAAGCACCTTTATATAAAGTACTTAGTAGTTTAATAAAATCAATCACATGTGGCTGGTCTATATATATATATTGATATATATATATATACACACACACACACACACACACACACACACACACACACACACACACAGTTGGCCAAATGTTACTAAAGAAGTTATTTGAGGATATTTATTAAAACAGTCAAGTAGAATTCACCTGAACAAATGTCAAGCTGGGTCATTTATTCAAAGGCACTGTATGTAAGTTGTCCTGTATCAGATGGCTTTGCTGGGTTCAGAGCACTATATCTTTGACCTTGACTGAGCTGCTCAATGTGCACATTGCACAGGGCATTTGAAACATTGTTGTGTGGTTTTTGTGATTTGAGGCATTACCTGAATATGAGATATGACTATGACGGGTACCTAATTACACTAAATGCTGCTATGCAAAGTGAGGTTTGAACCCACCCTATTTGATGATGCTGTGAGCTCAAAAGCATAAATAAATAAATGAATAAAGAAACATAAACAATATTATATCTATCTAGTTTTCTGACGGACTGCACATAAAAGAAGATAATTTCCTCTCAAACGCCAGCTGAGGTCAGTGAAACAGACAAGTAACAAGCTCCATTTTTCTGCATCACCTTCTTGAAAGCCATTTGCCACAGGTTTAGCAGAGTGGCGCGCTATGGGGCCAGTATCTCAGCACATTCCTCCGTTCCTTATAGGCCTGTCATGATCGTGGGGGCTATAAGACTGCACAGTGCTGACTTGTCATGATTGCAGATTGTGTAAGTTTATATAGATTTACTGTCACCGGGAAGGCCTCTCACACATGACAGCAGTTGTGGTGGCCTCGGCAGGAGCAGGAGGCGAGCAGGGGTTAAGTGTTACTTGCCTCCTGGCTCGCAACATCGTCCTCCCCGCTCACATACAGAGATGAGGTGCCGGTGTATCCATCACAGGGCTGATGACATGATGGATTACTTGTGTCACTCCCGGTACAGTCAAAATCGGTCTGGCGCTGATAAGGTGTGCTGGCTACCCCGCTCTCCACCGAGGGGCCTATTTTTCTTGCTCATTAAAACAAGAGAGAGGACCACTGCAGCACCACTGCAATCCCTGCCACCCACTGTTTAATTTTTCATTGTTGATTTGTTTGTTTGTCTGTTTGCTATTATTATTTACAGACGTGACGTCAGAGGCTAATGTTAGTGCAGCCGGGCCAAGCCAAGTGGCTAGTAACATGCTTGGTCAGGTGGGAGAGCTAACACTGCAAAAAGCATGGTGAAGTAAAACCAAATCCTACAATTTTTTTTTTTTTTTTTTTTATTGTTAGTGGCACAATGAAATCTGTTTAAACTGTGTATGGTTATTTTGCTCATGAAAATTTTAATAACGGTATGCATTGTCATAATCAGAACTGCATATTAATTTTGAAACTGCACATGATGCGCTGGGTAGCCAATATCCAGACAAAGTCAGTTACTATGAACTATAAGTTTCAAAGCAACTGCATAGACATGAGTGTAAATTGAGTTGATGTTATACTAAAGACATGCAGCATGGGAACTAATGGAATTTCTGCTTAAAGTAGCACCCGATCGCCATTTCCCAAGAAGTTTCTCTTGTTTCTTTTTCATTTGTTCATCTACTGAGGAAATAAACTGTAAGTTGACCCCTTCTCATTGCCTAAGTATTTAATCTATTTTAATTGTTCAATATTTATTGTTTTCAATAAGATGCAAATCAACAATGTATATACAACATTAATACATATCTATTTAACTAATTAATAAAGTCAATATGCTGTATTTAGAGTTAAAAGATTTTCCAGTTATTAATAACATACATAGATTTTATCTAACGATATCTTATTATTTTCCAGGAGTGAAAGAGGATTAGCATACATGGGATCTAATTGAAATCACAGTCTGAATCCTTTGAGAATTGTTTATGCTGGGGAATTCACATGAATATTAAATAGTAAAAGTGATAAACAAAATCCACTTGGGTTACAGTACGTTCTTTGAAGTTCTTGCTTTTGAATCAAATACAGAAAAGAATGTATGTGTATGTGTGTGTGTGTGTGTGAGTGTTGTCTATATATTCAACGTCAATTTCACATTATTCAAACGTCATTTCAGTTCAGTTTGGCGTTGTTAATGATCTTTCGATTTACTTCAGTGGCATATTTTACGTTTTCATTGTTCTAAATCGTCTTTTACACAGTCATAAACAGGGAGTTGGCTAGAGAAATAGGATGAGAGGTCACGCCAAGCTACAGCCTTTGAAGGCACCAGCTAGATCTCCCTACCACCTTGTGTGGCCTTGAGTTGCAAATTGTTTTTAAAAACATGCATAATGACCTCAGCGGCGCAATGTCAGACTCTTTGTCTCTCTCATTCGGCGCTTAGCACAACTAAACAAGCTGAGTTTTCTCCATTGAATCACAGACAATCCTTTTGATCTCAGATACACCAATAAGCAAAAGTAAATCACTGGAAAAGAAAACCGACTTAGCCCGTCAACAGCATTTGGAACGTGCACAACCGTTTCTTCTAAAATAAAAAAGGCATATAACAGATTCTTATAAAGTATAATGCTGTAAACTGGTGTCCATGTCATTTTAAATGGCAATTAGTGCAGTTGCCTTGTATCAGTTTAGTATTATTGGTTATGTGTAACTTTTTCAGTTTCATAAATGCTTTTGTGAAGCACATTTATATTAAAAAAAAAAAAAAAAAAGTTCAGCCTGACTTAAGAAATTTCCAACAAAAAGCGCAATTAAAATCCAAATTCGATTAAGAATATTTTGTTATTATGAATGTGTGCATCCAGATACCATTTTTTATTAACTCATTAGTTTATTTATTTATTATAAATCACCATCAAATGTGAAACTAAATTCCCTAGTAGTTCAAATTTATTCAAATAAATACATCACTGGTTAATAAATTATGCATGCAAATATACACTTGTTCTTTGTACCCATATAATTTATTTTGGCTTAAATCTGTTTAATATATTTTTAATTATTCAAAATTATTACACTGACTATATTTACATACTGATTCATATTTGTGTGTTCATATCCTGTTTGATATGCTTACCTAATTAATGTTTGCATCTTATTTTTTTTTTCCTCAAAGAGCAACAGTAATACCCATGATGAAGGAATGAGATATTTTGATTTAGATTAGTATAGGCATCAATATTATTATTATTATTATTATTATTATTATTATTATTATTATTATTATTATTATTATTATTAATACTGATGATAATCATACTTCTAAGAATAATAATAATAATAATAATAATAATAATAAAATTCAAGATTTTACAATGTTCCCAAGTTTCTATTCATCATCTAAATGTTTTTTTCTGAATGTATGTATTTGTTTATTTATTTATTTATTACTATATTATTCCTAGGTAGGTTGTTTCCGCACTTGCCGAACACCTCCACCCAAGCTTACATATGTTTTCATGCAGGCAGGTGAGCGCCTGGAGGCCTGTTATTCAAACTAGGGAGCCTCCAAGGTCCCGGAGAGACTGTAATATGTAATTAACCGTCATTTACTTATATCTGCACTGATTTGCAATGGGAGGGGAAGACTGTGTTTCTGCAGAGGCCACAGCTACTTTGTTGTTACTACAGGCATATCCGTGGGGCATTGATGGGGTCTCCCACTGGGAGGTTAATGACAGAGACAAAGAAAGAGAACAAGTCACTTTGAAATTCGGCAAAGGTATTCAGAGGATGAGAGAGCAAGCTGCGAGCAAGTGTTTGATGGAATTTATTTTTTCACCCATGTGATGTCAATTAATCCTAAGAATCCTGGGATTCTTGGAATCTTAAGAATAGCGGTAACTTGTTCTCCCATAATTTTACACATTCAACTTTTAGAACCTGAATTTAGTTGATGAGGGATTTGTAAGTACACAAAATTGGTCGTAAGCACGTGACGTATATAAACAAACAAAAATGGAGCTGACCTTGTTGCAACGTTGTGCTGACACTATCTTCATTACTCTTTTAATACCCTTAACACCTGCTTTGACAACAAATGCTTGTTTAACGTAATAGTCCTTTTCCCCATCTTTTCTCTCACTGCATTTAGCGTTTAAACGCATCCGATGTTTTCGCATTAAAGCTTGTGTAAACACAGATTTCATTAGCCTTAAAAGAAACCTGTCTGCTCCGTTCTGAATCACACTCATGCTCCTGGGGCCTCTTCTGCTCTTTGTCAGCTGCGCCGAGAATTGTTGTTCCCCTCCGTGTTATCAAACTGACTCAACACAGGCTTGGGCACCTAACTGAGCGGGATTGCAGCACATACCACTCTAAGTGTGATTAAGCTCCCTTTAGTGCACCGGTGACATCACGGACGGCTCAAAGCCGCAGCCACTCAAGAGTATTAGAATGCATTTCATGCTTGGCTTACTCAAAACTGCAGAACTGAAATTTACACCTTATTTGATGTTCTTCTCCCTGCTGTTAATTGGTAAAAGGATCTCTGACCCTTTTGATCTCCGGCACAATCCCCTAAATGCCCAAGTCTGCTAAACTGTTCTGCAGGAGATACTCAGCAGTTGCCCAGTAAAGTGAAGTCCTTTTTTTTTTTTATCCTCCATTTTTTTTTGGCTTTCTCGCCTTTGGTTTATGTCCAAGCTGCACAGAAATAAGAGATGACAGTTGTTATAGATATGCTGGTTTAATTACTTGTCAGCTTATAGCCGATATCTCGGCTAGCCAACGTGGCAGCTTAAATATTTCCCCCCCCCCCCCGCTCTAGTAGCTTAAAGCATGACCAGCCTCCAGTGCCTGAGTATTTAGCCATAAACCCAGGAAATCTGAAAGATAAAAACAGGGACGGCTTTTCTAATTTTATGGTGAAGAGTGGGCAGTTTTCTGTCACTGTTGGAATTGGCTTTCTCTTTCAGCACCTTCCATGTGATGAAAGCCAAGGAGGGAGAGAGGTACAGATAGAAAGCTGTGTAACGGAGGAAATTACATCACACGGAGAGGGTGCACCGGTGTGGCGTTGTGAGGTGTAAGCAGAAATCGTTTCACACGGGCAAGTGTGTCACCGTTGTCACTTTTTAAGTCTATTTTGCAAATTGATATTCTAAGCTATTTATTTCACAAAAAGGACAGCTCTGTTCACGAAATCCATTTAAGAGCGTTCAGCAAAACACAACTGCTTATTTTGCAAGCAATTTGTCCATGCTGTGACAACCTTATCCACAGCTTGCCACAGTTAGCAGAGATGATATATTGTGAATGCCTACATTTTCTGTTTACAGACAATCTAGTTCAAATAATTCAATTTCTAATCATTATTTATTATTTTGGCTTTTAATATGTAAATAAAAAAGGAGAGATAAAGGGGGAGCGCGGGGGGTGGTGGCTTTTACCCTTAAGCTAGTAGTGTGTGTTTGCAAGTTTTATTGAAATCCACGGAAAACTAGAAATACTTCACAAAAGAGTAGACATATCAAATAACGAGGCACAAAGCCAGCAGCAGCATTAGGAATGGATGCAGTGAGATGTGTAAAACAAAGAAGGAAGAAGGCCAATTTGAGACTTCCTGGGCAAAATGGATATAGATTTAGATTTACGAATGCTTACACAAGACAGTGGGAGCATTGGCTTGAAGCCGTAGTATAACAAACATTGCATAATGGCGTACAAAGAAAGGATTATTAGTGAGCTCCCCAGCTTGAAGCAGAGATATGGATATATTATTGAAGTATATTGAAGTATAAGTATATTAGAAGTAAATTCTAATGCTTAATTGTTTAATTGCAGGCGATGTTATATCAGTTCTGTGGTTATTGGGTAGGTACAGTGCCTTGCAAAAGTATTCACCCCCCTTGCTGTTTTCCCTTTTTTGTTGCATGAAAACCTGTAATTAAAATTGATTTTATTTTTATTTTATGTAATGGACATACACAAAATAGTCCAAATTGGTGAAGTGAAATGAGAACAAAAACTTTTTTAAAAATTCTAAAAAAGAAAAAATGGAAAAGTGGTGCGTGCATATGTACTCACCCCCTTTGCTATGAAGCCCCTAAATAAGATCTGGTGCAACCAATTACATGATCTCGGTATATATAGACCTGTTCTGAAAGGCCCCAGAGTCTGCAACACCACTAAACAAGAGGCACCACCAAGCAAGAGGCACCATGAAGACCAAGGAGCTCTCCAAACAGGTCAGGGACAAAGATGTGGAGAAGTAGAGATCAGGGTTGGGTTATAAAAAAATATCCAAAACTTTGAACATCCCATGGAGTAGCATTAAATTCATTATTAAAAAATGGAAAGAATATGGCACCGCAACAAACTTGCCAAGAGAGGGCCGCCCACCAAAATTCACGGACCAGGCAAGGAGGGCATTAATCAGAGAGGCAACAAAGAGACCAAAGATAACCCTGAAGGAGCTGCAAAGCTCCACAGCGGAGATCGGAATATCTTACCATAGGGTCACTTTAAGCCGTACCCTCCACAGAGCTGGGCTTCTTCTACAAAAGAGTGGCCAGAAAAAAGCCATTGCCTAAAGAAAGAAATAAGCAACACATTTGCTGTTCGCCAAAAGGCATGTGGGAGACTCCTCACACATATGGAAGAAGGTACTCTGGTCAGATAAGACTAAAACTGACCTTTTTGGCTGTCAGGGAAAATGCTATATCTGGCGCAAACCCAACACCTCTCATCACCCCGAGAACACCGTGAAGCATGGGGGTGGCAGCATCATGCTGTGGGGAAGTTTTTCATCATCAGGGACTGGGAAACTGGTCAGAATTAACGGAATGATGCATGGTGCTAAATAAAGGGGGATTCTTGAGGGAAACCTGTTTCAGTCTTCCAGAGATTTGAGACTGGGATAGAGGTTCGCCTTCCAGCAGGACAATAACCATAAGCATACTGCTAAAGCTCGAGTGGTTTAAGGGGAAACATTTAAATGTCTTGGAATGGCCTAGTCAAAGGCCAATTTTCCTTGAAGAATGGACAAGAATGTGCCAAGCTTATAGAGACATTACCCAAGAGACTTGCAGCTGTAATTGCGGCAAAAGGTGGCTCTACAAAGTATTGACTTTCGGGGGGTGAAAGTTATGCATGTTATGCAAGTTTTTCATTTTTTTTTTTGCATCTTCAAAGTGGTAGGCATGTTGTGTAAATCAAATGATGCAACCCTCCAAAAGGTTCATTTTGATTCCAGGTTGAAAGGGAGCAAAATTGGAAATGCCAAGGGGGGTGAATACCTTCACAAGGCACTGTAGATTCCCTGATTGCCTTTACTGTGAAGCAATATTGCATATTATCATCCTTTTTTAAGTTTGTATGCCTTTTGTCAACTGTCTCTTAGAAACAAAGGATATAGTGTGAATGAAATTTATTTGTGACACTTTGCTCGAATGGGGATGCGAGTTGAGAGGGCATTATTGGATATATGCCTGGAAATGCATGTTCGTGGCTGTTTTTGGTGGGCCCTCGGTATGGTTTCAACTACATTTCCCACAGCTTCTCAGTTTAACAGCAGAAGTAAATATGAAGGACAACCGATACCTGTTTCACCATCAGTGATCCTGTCTTTGTTGGAGATGAAAAAGTAGGTGTGGAGTAATCACCACTCAAAATAAGACTTAGTTTACATGATGCTTTCTTAAGGAACATGGGCCCTCAGGCAGGAGAAATTCTAACTGTAAGCCAAGCAAAGCAATGAGCACCAAATATTCACCTCATAGATCTGACTGGATTGGTGAGCAAGCAACCGTTAAATACAACAAGCTTTTGCAATGCATTTGTAGGGCAAACATTTCACGAGGTATTAAATTCGGGAATATATTAATTTGAAGTCTCATGCCATACAACACCAATGACTTTGCACAAGGACATTCAGGATGACTGGTCAGGGGGCCGTAAGATGCATGATGGCTATAAGATTTTTCTGGTATCCATAGTTATTCATGGTTTGCACCGAGCTATTTTGCCACTTAGCATCCAATGTAATTGAACCCATTAAAAGCAGATTTGATTTTTTATGCTGGAGAATTTTCTAATTTCTTCTATTTAGCCTTGCTGCAATGTCATTGTATAGATAATTGCTTTGACTTTGGATGTCGATGCTACATTAATTAATGCAGTTTTTAACATGAGACTGACATGAAAGATCAGTTCACACTGTTATTCATGAACATATGTGGGTCAAACATCTTCTTTCAATGTAAAGAATAATTATTTTAGTTATTTTATTTTAATTATTTTAATTATTTTAAGGTGTTTCACTTACATTAGACATGTTACTCATCTTAGGCATGTTACTAACATTAGACATGTTACTCCTTAGTGTCATTTGGGACATTGATGGTTTGCATCCATAACAATTCTTAATCAATGTGTAAGCGGTGTTCTCTTAACTGTAGGATACCCTTGGGGCAAAATAATAAAATGTGAGAATTGCTGTTCTTTCTCTCAAGTAACACAACTTTAACAACTTATAATGCAAGTAGAATATGTGACTTTCATGTTTATAAACAGAGATAAACTGCAAATGATCTTTTTTATAACCTCTCGTAACCTGGTTGAATAATCAGCATAGGGTATCATCCTTGATTCATACAGGCAAAAACTATATATATATATATATATATATATATGTAACTGATATATAACTGAATGCCTCGATGCCTGTCTGCCTGCTTTAAAAAGACAGCCACAGCCACATGACTCACTGTCTGTAGCAGTGAACCATTGTCACCTAATGAACTGGCCACTGAGTGGACGTTATAACTCAATGAACCATTTACATATCAAATTCATGCAGGTAATCACCAGAACGGCATGGATCCTAATTATTGTAAACTGTATTTTTTTGTTTATTTGTTTGTCAGTAAATTTGACCTGAAAGACTTGTTGATGTACTTATTTTGGTTGCTTTTTGGTGGTCTTCTGGCAATTAAGTAACGATGTGCGCAACATGATAAATGGTTCTGATAATAACTGAGCATTTGACACACTATCATGGAGTAATTGAGAAGAGGATGGAGGATTGTGGCAGTGTGGCTGAGCTTGTTTGTCCCGGCAACCTTTGAGCTATACGTTACTCAACATGCAACAGGACTGCTTAGCCTGTATGGGTACACTGAAGCCTATCCTGGGAGGGACTCTGCAAATCTGAATCTGCCTGCACCCATAAAGTATAATTATTCAAATGTACAAAAAGACATAGACTGTATACATTGCAAACATAACCACACAAAAATTATGTGCATTCCAATTAAACTCTGTCTGATTGTACACAGTTCAGTTCTGTTTCCCGTACTAAGGAGTGTTGTTGGCTGCAGGGAAACTGACATCCATAAAAATAGATTTTGAATGTAGCTAATTGTGTGTTGTTGTTTGATCTTGAGATGTCTTTTTCATTTAAACCTATGCGTGCCCTCAGGAGCCTTTAAGACATGATTTAAATCAAATTTTATGAAATTAAACCTAATGAATTCATTCTCAGGGGTTGCAAGGTTCTGCTTCTTATGTGAGCAAGCTATTTTAGCTGGGAAAATGCAGTCTTGCTTTTAGTCTTAGGTTTTCTGTACTATTGTTCATTATTTTAGTGATGTGGTGTATTCTACATTGAGAGAGAGAGAGAGAGAGAGAGAGAGAGAGAGAGAGAGAGAGAGAGAGAGAGAGAGAGAGAGAGAGAGATGTAAATGAGAAAGTGGAGATGAAAGAATTTTTTTATGTCTGTATAAAAAAAAAAAACAAAAAAATACA
>JAOYSI010000008.1:1864665-1885045 GCA_025775065.1 Hiodon alosoides
TATATATATATATATATATATATATATATATATTACATATATATGTATATATATTTTATATATTATATTACAATATTATTTCTTCACTGGATATTTATGTTTCTTTAACATTTTATTTGCCACTTTGTTAATGTTATAAAAAGCATTTATAATGTATAGTAATTTTCTATAAAATGACAAAGGTGCAATTTTATCTTGTAGTGTCTGTTTAGTGGAGTCACTTGCAATCTGCAGAACCACAATTAGTACGCACTGTCTTCCACTTGATCTTGAACTATATGACGTATCCAAATTTGCTTTGTGTAAAAAGTCCCATGACTACACAGCGTATATCAAAGGTTCAAGAATCCATAAGTAGGTGTTACACTGGTATGCCCCTGCAAGCACATAAAAGCCTTTTAAGTGTCAGATTGTCACATAGCTGTGATGTGTTACAAAATAAAAACCATGCGCACACACCGGCCATACTGATTTTGCATTTAAAGTGTCAAAGATTTGGTAAAGAGTAGAATGATTGGCCAGTTTAGTGGATCCTTTAATGGTCAAGTGTTTGTTATCAGGTGGTTCGTGAAAAAGTAATCTGTTTTCCTCCACCGCCCCCCCAATCATCTTTCACTGTCAGGCAACATCATGTCATCGTTGCAGTTGCACGCCTTGCAGAATATCCGCCGATCCAGGTATCAGCCACTTTCTGTCTCTGGCCATATGGTTATGCTATTTGTGTCAGTAAAATCACATTTACACAGCCACTACTAGTTGTTTACAGAAGTTAAACTCCTCAGATACATTCCTGGTTTTGTCGCATGCTTTTAGCCCATAGATAATACATGAGATTGTTCGTTTTAAAGGAATCTGCCATATGCATGACGGAATAAATGCGGACCTGAACTGACAGCACCATCTGCCAAACATTATTGACGTCAAGGAATGGCCCCGCTCAACATTTTGCCTTCCTCTCTGGAGGATGCAACGCTCTCGTCAGGGCTAATCCCAAATATTAATAATTTGTTGACCTCAAAGTGTTTAGAAATCACTGATGCAGACACATCAGGCCCTGCTGAATGGTGTATGCAGATGTCAGGTGAATGAAACTGCTTTCCAGGGCCTCGAAGTGAAGAAACTTTCAGCAGGGATGGCCATGAATACTGCATAACTTTGCATCTTCCTCTAAATCCAGACACATCCCAAATGCGCAGCAACAAATTAGACTTAGCACCTCAGTAAAAGTTTTATGCAGGTAAACATTTCCATGCCATATTCTGGGTTGCAATTATCCTTCAAAAATTTTTGTTTTGACTCCAAGAAAATACTTATTCTTACATTTGATCTGTTTCATTAAATTTGTTTGGATTTATTTATTTATTTCCTTTTTACAGGGATTGACATCTTCCTCACTGTTAATTATTACTTTATTAGATATTCAAGTAACATTAATGATATTCTTTGCAGAGGAAAAGGAACCGCACACATCCACCATTTGTTAAAATAATATTCTTTGAAGCAGTAATACATATTGGCAGAATATGACAGGGTTAATATGAGGATCCTTATTACTGTTCCATAAACACAAATAACATTATCAATAGCAAACTAAATGTAATGTATTTCTTAGTCACAGATATTTACCGCAGCGATGTTCATGTCCATTTACATGTTTTATTAACTGAATGACAATAGAGGCTACTGATGACTGATGTTTTTTTCACATATGGGAAAAATAAAACCGAGTCCAATGAGTTGGGCCACCACGTGTAGGCAGAACAGCACAGATATATCCTGGCATGGAGTAAATGAGAGTCTGGAATTGTTCCGTGGAAAGCTATCATCACAGTTCCATAAGGAATTCTTCTGCTTCACACTGATTTCATGAAGTTGGAAAACTCTCTTCTGAAAACCCCAGAAATGCTCTCTGGGAATGTGCTCCAGTGGTTGGGAAGGTGAAGATGGGTAATTTTGTACCTATACTAATAATACGCCTGTTGGGGACCAGAGAGTTTCTGTCCTGGAATACAACCCTCTCGGCAAAGAAGAAAACGTTGTACCGTGGGATGCGGATGACAGCATTGTTTGGAGCGGCATCCACTCTGGTGGTAAATGGGACAAACGGACCCAGACCCAGTGCTAGGGAAATTCTCTGCACCGTTTATTTACCCCCTGGTTTCGGAACTTGGCCATACATGTGTACATCTATTCAGCGGCAACCCGATAAACTCATTAGATTGTAACCCGCACCTCCGCTGATAAAAAATGCACTGCCTGTGTTCCTTGGCGCGTAAGACACATTGACAGACATTATACCGTATGCATTTTAAAAAGCCTTTTAAAGGTTTCACAAATTTTAAAATTCATTCAGACACGTGTGCCAGCCAGAATATACATGCATAAAGAAATACATACATACATATTTCATAAAAGCAAACAGGTTTTTTTGGTGTTGTAGTTGTTTTTCAGTAGTATATTTTCAGTGGATTATTTTTCATGGTGGCTCCATAGGACGTCTGCTGATGACTGATGCTGTGTCAGTAAGATTGATTGAAGTACCTATTTTTCTTTGAATCTATGCCAGTAATCCTGCTGGTCAAAAGGGTGTCCTTGTACACACAAACATGGAAATCAACATTAAACGGATATTTCCAGTGCCTGTAATGGAACATTTCAAATTGTCCTTAAGTTCCGTTTGTCCTGAGTTTTGAACCTGCATACCGTAATATAAACTTGAATTCCTACTTCGATCTTCTTCATTTGTTTAATCTCCTACAGCCTATGTGCTTTTATAGTACCATGCCACTAACAGAGCCACTATTTGATTGATCACGTATTATTTTATTTGCTCCCTTGGACCAAATTTGAAAAATATGAACACGCTTTGCTGTATTACCATTTATTTGGATTAGGTCAACATCACACAAAGATGTCTGTATTTGCATCAATGCTAGCATTATACACGTTAGCGGGAAAACAGGAAAAAAAAACCTTGCTGCATGGTTCTTTAGAGTAATTAAAAAGAATTTACATTCTATTGTATTCCTGCTTAGCAGTTGATTGAAGCAGACTTAGAGGTCTGAAATGTATTTGTTGGCAAGGTCCAGCAGCAGACACAAAGGGGTGGGTGTCAGCTTTTAATTGTGACTGTCTTGCAAAACGGTGTTGTTTTAATATCCTGTATAGATTTTTATGTAATACACTTTGCAGTCAGCCCCAAGCAAGAATCAATTCTGCGAAGGATTCTTCTTTTGTTAAATGCCAATCTTGTTTTAATGATGCATGAAGAAATATTTAAGCATTGACATTTTTCTGTCAGGTTTCCTTTGAAAAATCAATTAAGATAATACTGCTTTGACCTAGTTATCCAGTTAATGCTTATTAGGAATGTAATATGATTTACTGTCAGCATAATAATTTTATGCATCTCATCCCATTAGCCTGTGCATGTTTCATAGTGTGCAGTACAATGGTCACTTCTTGGAAGCCATTGAAGACGGAATGAAGTGGAGAGGAGTAATAACGCTGATTGATATTGTCTGACAGGCCAAAGGCAGGGCTCCCGATGCGTGCCTGCTTTCCCTTTCTGCTTTACACAAAGGGGAGGAGCAGGAATCCCGGTTCAATGGCAACGTAATGCATTTTGCTGTTTTTAAGATCCGAGACGTCTATTGAGGTGGTCCGAGGAGGACTAATTATCCGAATTGGCCGTGGATGCTCTGGCGGCGCAGTTCCTCTTTCCATCACGGGCCACAGGGCAGGCAGCAAAACTAACTGCAGGCTACGCGCTTGCGGTAAAAGGCTGTTATGCTTTAAATTATTATGAACAATAAAAGTAAAATAAAATAAGCCACGTAAGTCCAGGAAATGTTCAGTGTGATAATATATTAATTATGCTGAACATTAAACATTCAATTTATTATCTTTTTTTTTTATTTATTTAAATCCTTGCAAATTTATTAAGTATCAAATGGATGGATGCTTGCAAAGCCACGTGGTGCGAAAATAAAGTCCTAAACTGAACTAGGACATATCTTCTAAGAAAATCTTTTTTTACTTTTGATTTTTAAAAAAGATTTAGTCAGTAGTACATTATATTGTTGATGAGAAAGAACTTGATTACTAATGTAAAATGTGCTTTCTTCGTATCTGGTTATAAATATTCTTCACATAATATTTACCTGTGTGATTAAGTAGATTTGACTCACAGGATCAGGAATGTAGTGAAATCAGAAAATATGCATTGGGAAGCTGAGATATTGGTTCTAACAATATTCAACATTTCAGATATATGAGATTTGAGTCTAAATATTGCCTTAGTCTCCCAACACTCAGATATGTCAATTAAATATCTGTCACATTCACATGATTGGCAGCTAAGGGTTTGTTCACAGTAAATGAAGAGTGATGTTAATTATGGATGTGCAGGTGTTATAATAATGGCATTTGCAATTGTATTTGCTCTGTACTGCAATGTACACTTTCATTATTTATCATTATACTTTCTCTTGGATCAAACCCGGATGAACTTTGATATATTTGATGTAAAAATATAAAATTTCAATGAGTTAAAAATGTGTTTGAGGCTAAGATGTAAATGAAGTTAAATTATATTGTATTATAAAATAATACATTTCGTCGGCAAATTTGCTTAGGTAGAAGTGACACACTTTGATTCTTACATAGTAAGCATTATTTATGCAAGTGTGGATGGATGTCTTAACATTTATTGTTCAACATCAAAACTAGATGAGACAGAACAGGAGTGTAGTATTACTCTGGCAAAGTAGCCAGCCACTTTAGTGGCTTTGACTTTGGAAATTAAAAATAAAGGAACAAATAAATTTTGTATTTTGAGAACAAAGCACGGAATCCCAAGGGTTTAAGGATCATTGGTGTCTACATAATGGAAAATGTTAAACCTGTTTTACGCCGGTTAGTGCTCTGACAGTCATTGTTTTACTTCTAATTGTCTCTGACGAACATCGAGGCCTGACTAAGAAACTGGAAGTCGGTATTTCTACAGTTGGCCTGAAACCAGTTCGCCTCTGTAATTCTGACACGTGTATACTTGCAACTGCACGCCTAGAATAGAGTGTCCTTCCTTCTCCCCGATACCCGTGTTTGTAAACTACATGATCATTCTTCATGGGATAACTACAGCCATCAACATCAGTTGAATTAAAAATGTTCGTTAAAAAAGATTGATTCCAAACAACAGGAACCATAATTTATGTAGATATCCGAACCACTTTTATTCTGACAGGTATAATGACTGAATTTAATTCATAAACCAAAGTAATGCAAACCAATTTTATACCTGTCTTTTATACCACAACACCCAGTTTAGCACACAAATAAGCAGGAGGGAGGGCCCATTGGATCCCCTCATGCCTTTCCCTTCAGCACCATTGACTTCTATCCCCCTCATGCCCCGCCCCGTTCCGTCGGCACTCCGGCACTTGGCCTAGAAGACAACCAAGTGAGCTCGCTCGAACCACGCCGACAAGCCCAGCCCAGACACACAAGGACCGGTACTGGGTACCTCCCATTAAAGCACTTTTAGCCGTCTGTCGGCTTGGCTGCCATCTCCATTGATGTTCCCTTCAATCACTCTCGCTGTGCATCCAACATGCAACGGCAAACCCAACAAACCACGCAGACAAAAAAAGATAAATTATTTAAGTTGACTGAATGAAGTACGGGGGGGGAAATTAAGATAACTAGGGAAATAACACAATGAGACGCAAGCAGCTCGTGCTGCTTCCTCGCAGGAATCCTGTTTTATGTCCCAGCCACCCAAATCACCTGACTGGGGCTTTGATTACAGAAGTCCTCGAGGTTCATGCAACACCAAAGCACCACAGCAACCAAACAAAGGTAAAAACCCTGTTCTACTCCTGCCAGATTCCATATCTACCAAGGAGGTACCATTGTGAAATTGTTCAGTGAAATGCATTTACTAGCAGCACGCAGTACACAGTAATTTTTATTTTTTTTAATTACATTTTGCATTACATTACATTACATTTGTTGCACAATGTCCACAACTAAAAAATATATTTAATTATATGGAACTAGAATTCTGCTTCTCAGGCATGAAAAAGTTCTCCTAATTGGTGGTAAAAAACCAATGCAGGTATCTGAAAACAATAATATTAATATGTGTCTACCTAATCAGTTTATTTATTTATTTAAAGCAGTAGAAGCCAAAGAGCTTGTGACAGGCTTGCGTGAGTTGCAAAATATATTACTGATTAAAGTATATGCATATACTAAATATATACTATATATTATACTGCTATAATTTTAGTTTCTTTTATGTTAATAGTCTGCTTGTGTTTTATTTTTTTATTTTCTCTTGCTCTTTTTTCTTTGACATGTTCAGAAATTGAATTAATGTCAGCAATTCGCCACATTTTACCTATCACAGAGTGCAAATTTGGTTCTGCTCCTATTTATTGATATATCGCTTAAGGTGAATGTGATTTTAATTTGTTGGCGCGAGCCAAACTGTTCCTATATATGAGCATATTTGGAGAGCTGCACAAAGGCATTAAGGGCTCGCCTCTCTCACAGATTCGCAGAATCATTTTGTATCCTGAATCTCAATGGGTTCATAGTTCTGCCAGTGCCCATCTGTTCTCCAGCAGGAGCTGAGCGGCTCAGCAGCAAACTTTGATCCCCATGTAGATTTCTGCAAACCCACCAGGATTTGTCTACCCCTCCAGAGCCATTGTAAGCCTGCCCTTGAGTACAAATTGTAGATTCATTATAAGTGTAGGCGGCAACTCGTGTATTCCCCAAAGTAAAAAACACGTACACAACATATTGTTATTTGGTTGCATAAATGGCTTGTATTGTCCATTGTTGGATATCACAAGTAAGTGCTCTTATCCAGTGAAAGAAAGATGGAGGGTAAAATATTACATTTTTGCCTTGAACCTACTGTCCTTCTTCAATTAATTATTAAGGCTTTCAATATTTTTTTTTTTTTTTTGCATAATTCCTCTTGAATTACTATTAATCCCTGTTAAAGCTGTTCATGTATTGACATATTAAAATACTCGGAAATTCACGCACTTGTCCATGGATATTTAATTTCAATTGTTTTTATTATAATTAATTTTTTAAAAGGCGTAGAAGCATTTTAGTTTATTCTGTCTGGCAATTACTGCATTGAACATCTATAAGTATAATTCTAACAGCACAGAATGAAGAAGAGGAGAGCACAACATTTATTTAATCACAGTGCATTGCTAAATAAACACTGGCTTTTTTTTAACTCACATTCAGTTAAAAAAACATATATTCCTGAATCTTTGTTGTAATAATGAATTTACTCATCTTCCAAAATGGGTTAGTTCTCTCAGATTACAACTGTTTTGTTTTATGGTACAATTGAAGTTGCTATGGTAACTTATACTTTGTCATATTCAATAACGGCAGCGGGCCACAGGCTACTGACAGGCAGAAATTAATTCTCTAACGCATAATTATGTAGCAAAATGTTGACTGTCTTGCAGAAAGTGCACTGTGACACATATGCAGTTTTTAAGACATGGCAGCAACATTAGCATTGGTCATTAGCGGCAGACATCTCAGTACAGTGTCAGATACAGACTCATGTGCAGACCTATTCAGTTACCTGTGTGACAGGCTTGTTTGGGACACCAGAAACAGCTGTCTTGGCCTGTGTGAGCCGAAATAATTAGGCCTGTCATCTTCTTGCTCTGATTTCCCCTTCAACCTGCTTCACAAAATGCAAATATTTTGCTTTCATTGTCACATTCACCTTGACACGGATATTGCTTTGGCGCATAACTGGATGTGATGACTCCAAATTTGCATTGTTCGTTCTAATAAATTTGCTTCCTCAGTACCTCATGGCAGGACCCATCAGATAAAGTCTCCCAGAGTGTCATCAATCACCGTTGCTGACAGACGGCTTTCGCCTTCATTTGTTACATACGAGAACACGCTTAATTATTTGTACTGTAATTAGTTGGGAAAATGTCAGGAAATGTCAACTCTCTGTTCGCCGTGGAAAGGCTCTGCTTGAAAGCTGCAATGACTGAAGTGTCATTAATGCCACGTAACAAGATGAGGATCAGCTGGGGAGAAGTGAAGGCCTCTTAGAACGTAATCATGGTGAGTTAGAGGGAGCCGCAGATCGGGAGCGTTAACATGATGGGCGTCTTATTAGCAACCAGATGCATTTTTTGGCCGTGCACTGTTTTCCTCCAGTTTCCCTCACAGCTACGATAAATAAAGGCAGCCCGGTGAAAGGTTTTCTTTTTAACAAAGTAAACAGTCTGCACTCCTGGAAAGTGGGGGTGGGGGAGGGGGGTGGCATGTTGTACTGGCTGTCATAGACCTGCCAAATGCAACACAATGGAAATATTCACTTATGAGGACTTGGTTAAGTGCTTTAAGCATATTAGCGACAAGTAAAGTTATGGGTTCATGCGCTTCGACTGTAATTTATTGAAGGCGAAAATGTACAGGAAATGGTACAGACCTTGAAACTGCGACGTCAGCGATCATGAAACACCTGTATAAAGTCTACCACTCAAAGTGCTTTCCGCTCAGACATCAATGTTTTCTGTCTATCACACAATTTTAAAATGATAAATACATAAAAAGGTATACATAAAAAAAATACATAAAATTTTTAAATGAAATAAGTTTAAATTAACTTCTGATGCATTGTTTGTTGACATTCTGTACTTTTTAAAATTGAGATTCTGTGTAGACAACACAATAGTAGGAATAGCATTAAATTTGATAATGATTTATGTCTGCAAGAGAATGTGCAGCAACAGATCATTTACAACAACAGTTTTTTTTTTTATTATTTCCCCAAACAAGTTTCCCTACCAAATTAAATAAAACTGCATAATAATAATACCAAATCTATCTGGGATTAATATGCCTAATTAATTCCACTGGGAAGCCTAAATATTGCAGATTTACACAGTTGCTTTGCTTTACTGACTGAACCACTCGGGACGCCACAAACTCGGTGTGCTATCAAACTTATTTTTATATAGGTTAGTTTGGTTAAAGCTGACACCGATTTCGTAGAAGGTGTTGCATTTTTTTAAATTTCTTTATTTTTTTATCTGCTGCAATCTTTGCACATCACACATGAGCTTTTTGTTTATGTCCTTGTTGCAATGGGTGCATCTAATCAAATTTTGTCAGCTGTTATATGGGTGTAATCAGTACATATCCGCACTATGAGAGTTTTATGTGCAAATGTAGATAATGCGATAAAATTTCAGAAAATCTATTTCACTTAAATAGGATATTGTTAATGGAAATACTATGCAAGAAGACTACTTTAAAATAACCTGCTCCCTGCCAGTTTATACAACTGCCACAAAAGAACTGTGTGATAACTGGCATCACTTTGAATATTGTCAGCGTTGATGCAAAGTGAACCGTCCTATTAAAACATGTCAGATCCTGTGAAATTTTCTTCTCCCAGACAATTATTTGTTTTCTCGAGTTTTCTCGAAAATTGACAATTTAATTTGAAAGAGTTGTTCCCAAACCAAATGTCAAACGTTGACCTCTACATTCTCCCCAGTTTCCATTGAGAATGAGTGCATTGTTAGTTTTCTAAAAACAAAACCAGAATGAATAATAACAAAAGGGCTACACCTACAGTATGTGTAAGTAATACATTTTATATTTAGAAAACATTTCATATTCAGTTTGGTATGCCCACGTATGCATTAAAAATACATAACCATTAAAAGAAAGTTTGCCAATTTTGGAGGGTCAAAATAAATTCTGTAATTAATTTAGTTTTGATACTTTAATAATGCGTGGTAACCTGCGTGGCTATTATTTTATACATTTATATATTTCTCTGATTAATCCCATGATCTGAAAACTGATGGCTGATATCATCCTCTCACCTATTAATGTATTTACAATGTTACTTTTTATTGACATAGTTTAACCGCCAAGCTATTTTTAAATTTTTTTTAAGTAAATGGAATTTTCCAGTTACTGTCTATATAGTACGCAAAATATAATTTATGTTTGGCGAACGCCAATGGAGAAAACTGCTGCTTAACAGGCTCTTTAAAACACCAGTACAATAGCCTAAATCAGCCGAGAATACATTTGTGGTGAAAAGTATTGGATATGAGGTCTCCTGAGGTTTTAATAACCAATCATTATCCAAGGCCTTCCGCTGGGTGCATGCATAGTGGAGCAGGTCTGAGTTACCTCGCCCAGAGACAGCACTGATGGTCATCCAAGAGCTCCTTAATTAGCCTGCAATCTGGCAACGGAGCATGTCACCAAGATGTGGCAGCCCTGCTTAAATATGATGCCAGGTGCGGCTCTACCTACAGTGTCTCATTTCGTCATGCAGGCAGGGAGAGAAGCCACCACCAACATCACAACGCTCGGGACTGTTGGACGTTTTTTGGCATAACAGCTGAGAGCCAACAGTGGAGCTGACCTAGGATGACTTCGACCTTGAGCAATGAGACTAATGGTTCAACTGGAGGGCTGATTAAAACAGCGACAGGATAACCGAGAAAAATGGGCTGCCAGTTGTCAACGATTATAGAATCAATTCGAAGTTTATAATTCAATCATTTTGTAAATATGTTTATTGTGCACAGTCATATATCTGGTTAGTATATTTGACATTAATTCAGGACCTCTTAGTTGCCAACAGTGAAAATTGAATATATTGACTATTTTTATGCAATGGCTATGTTTGTTTGTTTTTTTTTTTTCTCATTCAGTTAGGTCATGATTAAACTTAATCTTTTGTAAGTAACAAAAATGTTTTTCACTGCAGAAGTGTGTTTAATTTTTTATCGCTAGTATAATAATTTGTATTTATTGATTTAGAAGGTAATCAGAAGGTAATAGATTCATACTGCATGTTAAGAATTGCTTATCAAAAGTCACACTGCATAAGAGTGTCCAGTTATCAAATAAATATTCCATAGTCAGTAATCCTTTATTCAGGTTTATGTAATAAAATATGGGTTAAATACATTGATTTAGAGAAATTTTGTGAGAAATTGAACTAGGGCCCACAATAGAATCTGGTCTGCAGTAGTCAATATAGAAATGAATATGCATGACAGAAAATAAACAATAAACAGAGATTAATTTGTCGCTTTAAAACAATAGCCTTTTAACTGTGAAAACTTTTTTCAACCACACAACGGGCATATTGTACACATACATTTGCTTCTAATAGCACTTTGGTGCAAAGTTGAGCAAAAGAGCTTTACGAATATCTCTAGATATGCAGAGGGATGATAATCGAATCAATTGTAAAGAGAAAATAAAGAGAGAGAGAGAGAAAGAGAGAGAGGAAAAAAAGACAAAGCGGGAGAAAAAAATCAAATAAAACATTAAGTGACGTTCAGAAATATCCACCAATTGTTTGGATAGCTGCACAATGCCAAAGCCTCTTAGAACATTGTAAGTCTTTATTCAGTGATACATTATCATGCATATTTCATAGAGGGGATTACTAAAACAGAACTGTGTGTCATTTTTGTTGTATATCTGTATAATTACACCTTGAAGCCATTACAGGATTTTTTTTTTTTTTTTTTTTTTACTCCATATTCATGAAAAGCAGACTTGTAATTTGATAAAGGGAAGCTTGTGTTCTCAACTTCATTCAAACGGCATCATGAAGCGGCATTAAAGTGGGCATCTGTGTTCTCCCAGCATTAATCTTTTCAAGCACATTCCAGCTGCTATGATGTGCAAGAGGGAGATAAGTCTTAAACAGTCTAAAGCTAAGCAAACCAGACAACTCTATTATTGGCTTCATAATTGCTTAATTAAACTTTTGTCACTAATCATTATGAGGGCAATAGAGCTGTTACACAGGCTTCTGTTGAGCAAAAATCAATAAACTGTTGGAGTTAATTTCTCCGTATTTTTTTTTTTTTTTTTTTTGTCCTGCAAATGAAATTCATTGCTGCCGGTTAGTGATCTGTGGGACTGCAGCTCCGCTGATATGAGCTGCCATCAACATTTGAATTGAGGGTATTCACCAGCACATGAATATGAACAAATGGCTAACATAAATCTCCCGCATGAAGTACACCTTCTATCCTTTTATTATGGAACAATTGACCCATCTAAAATGAATTCTAATGCCAGGAAAGCGTTTAGATTTAAATTACACTGTGGTCTCATGGACCTGAAAGATGACGGCATAAAAAAGATTAATATGCTAATTATTTTTTCTCCTTATTCCTCTTTTAGACATTTGCGGTAGGTTATTGTGGAGCGTGTAAATAAGATGACTGTTTTTTTCTTATTTTTGTCAAAGAGTGACTGAGGCAGGCGGTGTATGGCGCAATTGAATTTGTTTATTCACATAGGGACTCCATTTACTGCAATGTGTGCGCCCTGAAATTTTATTCTCGCCATTTTTAAGAATGGTTTTCATGCGGATTATTAGCCATCCAGTTTTTTTTTTTATACCTGTGTTGCTTCATTCCTCCAGACAGAAATATTTCAGTTAGGGGTAAAGATGAAAATAGAATAGTTTAACCTTTTTTTAATTTTATTTTTTTAAAACTTAGCTGCTACATCATGGATCTACAAAAAACAAAGAAACGCCTGGAGCATTTATGTATGAACTACAAGGCCACGTTTCAAACTAAGGAGTCTCAGTTTGAATTATATTACGCTTCATTTCCTCTAATTGATCCTCAAACTTTATTTCCAGTGCTGCAATACTTCTGTACTGGGTTCACTGCCATTGCCAGCCAACTGGCAGGCTCTCAAAGGTGGCAAGAACCTCATTTTAAAATTTGTCGGCACTTTAATTTTGGCCCAGTATCAACACAAATTGAAAATGTTCCAAAGTGCAAGACATAAATGCACCTTTTTGAAAACTTCTGACGGAGAAAACCACCTCCTTGGTTGGCCCAAGCTTCTGCCTGTTTCAGGCAAACCAAGAATGTCGTTGCTTTCTACATTCCCCATTACAATAGTCATCCCAACCAACTCACCATGAAAACCGTCTAATCTCTTTACCATATGAGTATGATAAAATAAGAGACACATAATGATATTAGATAAGGTAATTAGACAAACCATGCACAAAAAAACATGCTAGTGCTAATGTATTTTTGTGCTTTTCAATGTATTTTTTAAAGGCTACCCCTTTCAACAGTTGGGAAGTTTATGGGAAGAATTCACAGTAATACAGTATTAAAGTGAAAATGAATTTGAAGCTAACATTTGAATAAAATATTATTTATCCATGTGATAATCAGTCTGGTGTGCTTGTGCGTCTAAAACAGACCTCTCCCACCACCTCCTTAAAAATGTTACCATCCCATTAAATTGTATATATCATCCCTTTACAGAGGAGGTTTCACTATTCATTAAAAACGGTTGCTAAAAGCCATCTTTTGATATTCTGGACAACCACCGAAGGGCTTAACAGTTCTGCTGGACTAAAAATGTAGTAATCTCCCAAAACCTAGCGATGAGCTTGCGTATAGGACATTAACAGACATGTGTCACAAATTTTAGTATGTAATACCTTAAATACTCCAGTATTTTTATTTATTTTATTCTTTTAGTTAAAGCAGAGAGCTGTGGTGGGTGTGGAGGAAAGGCAATAGCCATCTGAATGTGCAGAACATTTTGCTGTTGAAAATTTATCCCACTCGAGCCAATTAGCATTGTTTGCTATCGTAACTCTCATATCCAAGTTCACAGATCAGCGGAATAGCCAAGCTAAAGCATTTTGATACCTTTGGAGGGCGTAATATAAGGCAGCAGTGTGTTTTCCCAATGTCGTGTGAAGAATTTGAACCAGCAGGCCATGAGCTCAACGAAAACAATGTCTGAAAACAATGTATTAAATGTATCCATGAAATGTTTTCATTGTATGGATCACGTGAATACACATTTGTCATTAGTTGTGTAGAATCTACATCATTCAAATGCGAGTGCTACTGTCATTTATTTCTGATGAGAGATTTTAGAGATACGGATATGGATATTTCACCGCAACGCCTAGATTTCTAACGTTATGATAATTCTGAAATTCTGGAAGTTATATGAAAGTAGTGCAATTGTCAATGATCACAATAATCCTTTGGAACACCTGACCTTTGTGTTGAGGCTAAATTGACATTTAACATACATGTTTTAAATTTATTTCGACCATCGTTGAGTATCACCTATAATGCAGACGACAAAAAATCATAAAAATAACATTATCATTAACACAGAAGTAGTGTGAAATAATGTTTCATTATTTTAATATATGAGCTCAGACTAACCCATCGTCATAGAAATATTAGCATATTTTCTCATTTCCACTCCCTCCTAATACTCACATGTGTGTCAGCTGTATATAAAGCATAGCATGCACAATAGATGTCATGTGTGTGAGACTATATACAATACATATACACACGTGCAGACCGTAATCCTATAATCAGAGTAACCTCGTAAACATGCAATGCAACAACTTAATGGATCTTTGAGAACTGTTGTCTCTTTTTGTAACTTAACATATGCGATATAAATATACGCAGTTATACAAAAGAGCGCAGTGTTAATTCGTGCACAGACTAATTAATTGCTCAATGCCCATCAACTGAATGCTTTAAGGAGGAAAAACAGATCGTTACAACGCAACACTGTTAGTTCATGCTTGGCTTTGTATTACAGCTAAAGGAAGGAAGGGCTCTCACTGAAGCACTCTGCATCTCTCCACCGTGCCAAGACAGCACTGTTTAAAAGTCATCAGTAAGCACCCTGCTTTTGCAGCTGAGTCCGGTCAGAGTTGAAGTCGAGAGGGAATGAACATCCCCACCTCAGACTGTCGTCAGCAAAACTGCTCATTTCAGAAAACCAGATCATATTTCCATTGACTTATTTCCAAAGATTCCAGATGAAGTGCTTTGGCAAAGATGGGAAGATTGTTTGTTTGGAGTCTTGCTGTCTTTGAAGGAATGAGGGGTGGCACTTTGGCAGCAGGGGAAAAACAATGGGGGGGGGGGGGTTCTGTCATCACTGTTGCTTTTTAAGGAGCATGAGATGTACATACATACATTACTTGAGAACAACATACAATGCATTAAGAGATCTGTATCATAATTGGTTTCCCTTAGATTTTAAAATATGTTTAATGTTATGAAGAAGAATAATCAGAAGACATTAGCAACGCTTGCAATTAAAGTACAATTTGAATGGGGATGCTAAGGATTTTCTCCTTTTTTTTTCTTTTTTCTCCAGTGAAGCTGTTTCTCCTCCTCATTAACTGGACACATTTAGTCTCATTCAATATATGACTTTAGTACATGCCACCCATTGTCCCTTCTTTTATGTTTCCAATGAGTAAAGCAAATGTGCACACAACAACAATATTGTTATACAGAAATATCTCTCTAAGGCATTAATTAAAAAGCACAAATGGTAACCAGGGTTTGCTTAAGACTGGAGCAGATAATGGAAACCAAACAGATATATTTAAACTATTGTTTTTAATGACTTCCAATAAAGGGGCAATTAAATGATTTCAGATCAGCTGCCGGTTAATGAGAAACTATAATTATGATCTGCTCTAAAGTACTGTTGGGGTGCCTGAAAAGTTTAGGCCTTTTAATGCATTAACTTTCTCTGTAATTAATGCAGGGTTTTTTTTTCCCCCTCTACATTTAGCTGAAGTGTTTTGTGTTAATGAATTGTTTCTAAAGCGGCTGAAGAAAGGCTTAATTACAAACCCAACTGTTCTTGCATCATTATGCTGTTTTCCCAGTTGAATACAGTATTCTGCAGCTAGATAAACAAATTTCATGGCAGCCTCTGTGGCAGCACTTTCTGGCTGGCCATTGATACCGCTGTTTATTCACTTGGATACGTGAAGCGTGGCAGGGATGGAGATGTGGCATTACAGACGTAAACCTTTATTTTCATCTCATTAATAAATCCGGAGCAGAATGCAGATATGCAAATCTGGACGCCAAAAAGCTTTTTCTTTTTTTTCTCTGTTTGCCAAATCGCAATTTGAACTTACTATTGAAATTTTAAAAATAACCAAAATTGTCAAATGTTATTTAAAGGAATTAACTGACGAGTGTGAGAGTTGTGGCAAAAACATTGGTTTGGAGTTCGAAAGCATTCATCATTCCTGAGTATAAGAAATACTTTTTTTTTTTTCTTTTTTTTTTTTTTTACGGAAACGCGAAAGGGAACCCTATGGTTCTAATCAAAGGTTTTATAGCTACAATACACTGGTTATCAGGAGAATCTGTCGCACTGTATATCTTCCTGTGAGTGTGTCTTTTAGTGAATCAGGCCTGCTAGCCTTGTATCATTGTTGAAGCACTGAAGAAACGGGTACCCGCCGGGACAGTTTGACTGAGGAACCTCGAGCACCAATAAACGGGAGGGAGGCCCTGTGAATTTTCCCTCTGCACAATGCTGTCCTCGTCAACATTGGAACATCCTTCCTGTTAGTGTGTCTTCTACCCGAGCACGCTTGTGATGCTGCCACTCCCTTGAGATCCCAGTTTTTGATCTCCACCTATTTTGCAACTACAAAACAAATCCAAGCATTTATCTGGGGATTAGGAAAAAAAAAAGAAAGAAAAAAACATATATAGTTATAATACACATAATTTAGGAGATGTAGGCAGGTGTGGCATCACTCCTTGTCCTCAGATTGTTCTTATTCTCTGACAGGACATGATTGGTCTTGCAGTATTACCTGCTAGGAAAGGAGCCACTTGCTATTTTGTCTGGCGGATAAACGCTTATTTTGTATGAGGCTTCATCAAATCATAGATAAGCTAACATGGAGACGGACTCCTGGAAGAAGACATTCCCTATATTGAAAAAAAAAACAGCTTACAAACACTTGATATAATGTCCTAATCTTGGTAGTTCGCAAATAATTGCATGCTACAACTCTTGACGGCATTCCTGCAAACATGCTATTACTGTGTGTCTACGCCTCAAAGAAAGGGGGGGGTGAAGAGTAGTTTGCATTGCTTTTATGAAATAACTGTTTGGACTAAACGACCATTGTGAATTTATTCATTACATTAATTTAAAAAGAGCCAATCCAAAAGAATGTAATACACATGGTCTGTTTTTCTTCCCATACTTTGGCTGAACGTTGACTCTAGCTGTTCTTGTAGGCAGCTGATATGCCATGGTTTTTTCTTCTTTAATACTATAAATGAGTAACACACCTTACAGAAAAAAAAGTAATAATTACACAAATATGGAAGATTTTTAACAGAATAAAAAAAAAAAAATTAGTTTTATTTTTATTGTCTCCTTTCAAGTTCAGTGTCTCAATCTTCTACATGAAGCAATAGGGATCGGAGCCTGAGTGTCTGGCGAAATACATTAGTATATGCATTTCAGCCCAGATATTCTGCAGGAGAGAAATTGAAAATTTCTAACTGTCTGACGGCACAGAAACGCAAATCGTGAGTACCCTCAGGTTGCAGATGAGTGAGAGAGGTGTCGCAAGGTGACCTGCCAATTTTATCCTCTCTGCTGTCAAAAGGATGGAACAAGTCGACATTGCATTCTGAACAACAGCGCTGGCCAAGGGAGAAGACATTGAAGCCGCAACAAACGAATCGTTGCGTTAGATAAACAATTCCGTCACAGGTCAGGTTTCCGAGCCGCATTGTTAAGACGTCGGTTCTGCCAGCCTTCTGTCATCGCAGACGGGGCTGGAGTGCCGGTTCCTAAAGCCGCTTTGCTGTAGGCAGCCCCGGCTTTAAAATCCTCATTGTCTCTCTCCCCGTTAGCTGTCCCCGGCTCGGTGGCGGGGTTGGACCGAAACGCAGAGCCAACTGCAGCCACGCTCAGGTCCAACGTATCAACATCAGTACGGGCTTTCATGGCGGCTGCTGCTTCAATTCCTCATTGTTTAAATTCACTCTGGCATCGCCTTCCTTTCAGCGGAATTTCAACATAGCAATGGGGAACTCATTAAATACAAACACACACACACACACACACATACACACACAAAGGGAGCTGTTTCAATTGTGTTTCAAAAGGCAGCTGATATGCCATGGTTTTTTCTTCTTTAATACTATAAATGAGTAACACACCTTACAGAAAAAAAGTAATAATTACACAAATATGGAAGATTTTTAACAGAATAAAAAAAAAAAAAATTAGTTTTATTTTTATTGTAAATTGCTAGGAAGTTAGCTTCTAGTAATACGCAGTGGATATCTATTCATTTATTTGTTTCTGTTTTCCTTTTCAATCCAGAATAACTGATCTGGACAATATTCAACTGACAGCAGATGCGCTCAAACAAAAATGAGGGGTTAATTTTAATTACTACATTTCATTTAATCTAATCTGTCTATCTTCCCTTGTTTCTGGCTGCACCAGTTTAAAAAAATAAATAATAATAATGAATAAACAAAAAAAAACAAAAAAACAGCTTTTCCTTTGTCACAAATATACGTGTTTCCTCTTCAAGGCGAATTAACCCTTTTAAAACTCTCCAGGCTGCGAGCGCCCTCGTCACCTCCCCTGTACTCGGGAACCATGGCAGCACAAAAGATTTGATTTCCCAGAAGTTACCTTGGGTGCGCTCAGAGAAGGCTCATTTAGGGACCTTTTCTCAGCTGCTCCTGGTTCCCAGTAATTAGCCTGCTGTGGCAGCTACCTCATGTGGCTTTGCCTGAGAGAGACACTTGACACGGCAGACATCAGAGGAATTTTTCAGGAGGCTCTCTCGGCGCCCCAACAGCTCTTAATTAACCACTTAGGTATCCCCCTCCGTTCTCCCGGTTGGCGCTTTCCAAATGGTAGGGGCTGCACTGTGGATCTAAACACTGGGGAAGAGCGCTATCAAAAGATCTTGTAAATGAAGGCTTGTGTAAATTATTTTTAATGATTCCCTCCTGGCACATCATTATGTTTGTAGTTACACACAGGCACTTCTGAGACGGCTCATCCTCTGTAAGGTCAGCTGCAGGACCACTGTAACTAGCTGCAGTCTGTAAATGGCTTATTAATTAGTGCTGTGGTTTTACATAGCAGTGAGCTCTGATGTATGGAGTTGGAATTGTAATTGTGTGGGATCGAAAATGATAACCCGTCTCCGGCTACTTATGCAAATTGCCGTATTACAAAATCATTACCTATCCAAACACTGCACCACTATGTGAATTACAATGATAGATTTTATGATAATTGCAAGTTAATTTCTTATGTCTAGATAAAAAATAATAATAATTTTGGCGCTCTGAATGTTAATAATTCTTTGTTAGTTTAAGATGAACATATGGTTTTCATTTATTTATTTGTAATTCAAACTTAAGGGATTCTACTTTTGTTGGACAGGAAATCTTTTTTGTTTTTTACTATATATATATATACACACATTGTTCCTCACGCTGTCCTTTGCTGGACAGAATCATGCTGTTAGTACAGCAACCCAAACTTACTTTGGAAGATGAAGGTGTAATTACTTAATTCTTCATGTTAAATCTTTATTTGTGTATTGTATAAACATGCATCTTAAGGTCAAAGACAAAACTCTATTTGAGATGTATACAATCGTAAATGAACCAATGAAAACATGTTAGATGACTTTAGCCAGGATGTTTATAATGTAAGAAATGATCAAATTGTGTTAATTGGAAGCCAGTTTTAATGAGCTAAAGAAGCGAAAACGTCTTGAGCAAAGATAATACTTAGCATCAGAAAATGTTTTCCCATCAGCCTGCCATTCATTGATATTCCTTCTCCTGCTAGTGGACACACACCATGAATGCATGTGGCAAGATCTGTGGCCTGATCCTGTACAGGTCAAACAGCTGTATCAAATCAAATCCAGGGACTACACTAGCTAGCCACAATTAACCTAATTGACAGCTTGCCTTTTAATCAATTGCTGTCAGTGAAATGACAGTCGACAGAACCATAGCTGATTGAAAAGTTGTAAGTGATGGGTAAGAAGCTGGATGTCCTAAATATCGAGTATTTTTGTTATATATAAAATATAAATAAATGACTCATAAATTAACAAACAGTGGTGCCCAATCCCGACTTCGTTTCACAAATGGGAAATTTACACTGGGGCACAGTGCTTGCCAGTGGTTATGTAACAGTAACCGCTGATACCCTATTCATTTAGCTTTCTAGACTGCTGAAATTTACTGTTTCAAATAACACTGCCATTGTTGGGGTACAAAACATTTGGAAAGGCATATTTCGGCCCTGCTTTTAACAGAGAGAAGTTTAAAACCTGATCCTAGTCTTGGGGGGGGGGGGGGGGGGGGGGGGGGGGGGGCGGGGGGGGGGGGCGGGGCGGGGGGGGGGGGGGGGGGGGGGGGGGGGGGGGGGGGGGGGGGGGGGGGGGGGGGGGGGG
>JAOYSI010000008.1:1890108-1909013 GCA_025775065.1 Hiodon alosoides
TTTTGTGGTTTTCTATTCCTTTTTTCGGGCCTGATTTTTAAATTGTTAATTTTTAAAAAAAATAATTGTTTACCCCCCCCCCCCCCCCCCAACAACAACAACAACAACAACAACAACAACAACAACAACAACAACAACAATTTAAAAATCAGATTGCATAAGATTTATTTTTAAATTAATCTTACATGATAATGTTACAATAAAGCAGGGACCTTTAGCAAAGGAACTGAAAGAACTTAGACCCAGCACAATGCTCTCTCACGCACAAATGGGAATTCACCATCTTCTGTCTGCAGTCCCCACCGATCTCACTCTGTGCTTTTTTTTGGTATGCCGTCAGTGCTGGAATGCAATCAACATCTGTTTATTTCCGCCCATTAAAAGCATTGTCATAACACACAATCACAATGTTTTGTTTGTATGGCTGAACTGAGACGTATGACCCTAATCCATCATCCCCCTGTCATATTTTTATGCGTTGTCTGCGGAGTCCCTGTAGTCCGAAGCAAGCGCATTGCAAGGCCTCCTTTAAGTTATTGACCATCTGCTACAGTGCCCAGCTGAATAGGTCATTGTGTTATTTCTTTTCCTTCTCCAAATCTCACACTGTTGCCTGCTCAAAGCCAAGCATAACACAAACCGTATGTCCCAAGAAGCTATCAGTTGCATCGGCGTGTCTGAATATTTTAACAGCATCCCCCGGCTCTCGCCCAGTCCACTGTTAGACGGTCAGCCCCCGCCCGATCCTGTGAAACTAGAAGTAAGACATTGGCGTTTTGAAGAACTGAAGTTGTCAGTGGTGTCTGCTGTCCCTGCCGAGCACGCCTCAGACTTCCAAACGTGAACATTTAATTCGTCTAAGTGTTCACTGTACAGTTTTACGTCTACAATACCAGACGTTGGTTGGCCACCGAGAAGACGTATAATTGCTAATTAATGTATAGCAGCTGCATTACAGCCAGGAATGTTTGACATTTAACAAGGATCAAAGGGTTATCTTTGGCCTTGTATACGTTACCTTTCAGCAACAGAATTTTATAGAATTTTGAGAGAACATTTCATATTTATTTTTTTAAATATAAAAGCTGTGTCCTGTATTATTTGTCCTGACACAGAGCGGTCTTTCGGTATGTCACAAAGTAGTCAAGACAAACGACATGAAGTGACTGGGAAAACTATATTTTTGGCTATAGCAATATGATATAAATTAAAGCTGTATATACAAAATTTGGTCGCTGAAATAGAGGTATACGCAATGTACACTCCACATGTAATGATCCAAATCGAGTGCTCTTGCCACACAGGAAGAGGAGGCCTTACTCAGTTTTGCCGTTCCATTTCCACTGTGAAATCCATTAAGTCCACACACATTGTATGTATTGTGATTTTGAGCAATCCGCCAGCTAAACGATTGGGCTGGAAACCCGCTTGTTTTGTTTTTCTACATATCTCTGTCAGAATGTATTTTATATATGCTAAGCTATTATCATGCATCTAACGTAGATTATTTAATACCGTTTTACAGTCTTCACCCACCTAAAAATTTTAAACAGATAAATGCATCGCTCATAAACTGAATCAGCAAAATACAAAAATACAATTTTTGCACAGTAATGGCTTTAGAGAGATTACTGCATTATTTTAGTTGATGAACGTGTTATTACATCCATCAGCACATTGTAGAACGGTTGAATTTATCTGGAGTATATTTTTCCAGATACTTTGATGTTATTATTCCGTAATGCTATGAGAGGGGTTGATTTGTAAGGTGTCATGGGCCTTGGTCACACATGTTAGCACTACATCAATGGCTTAACAGGTATCAGCCATGGACTAACAAAAGTGCTCCTTTGTAATATACATCAGGTCTGTGCATTCAACCCAGCCATCGGAAATTAATCTGTAAAAATAAATATTGAAGCTGCCCAGCTAAAGCAGTTAATTGTCTTAGTGCTTTGCTGGCTGCCCAGTTCCCAACAGCTGGTCACACTGGCGCATGGCACCTCTTCAGCAGGCCTTTGAGATAATAACTTTTGCATCTGCCAAAGGAGAGCCTGTTACTGCCCACAGAATTTACAGCTCACAAGTGGAGACAGAGAATCCGATAGAAATTTTTTTTTCTTTTTTTTTTCTTTTTTTTTTTTATGCGAGGTCTTTGAATTTTATTAATGCAATGCAAACACAAGCCTTCCAACACATTAAATTGTTGATGTTATGCGAATACACTCTGGAATTGCAGATCCTCATTAACATTATTTGCATGTTAATCTGCATCTTTTTAATTAGTGATATTATTTATGCACATAATTTTCGCCTATTGATGCCAAGTCTGAGGCGCATTAATTAATCTACTGAGATGCCAAACTGTTTTTCCCCCACTTTTATTTGTTTACATGGCATTCCGGATTCAGGCAAAATGGAAAAAAGGCCCGAAGAATAAAAGTAAAAGACAAGATTAACTAAAAGCTCTTTTTGTTTTCATAATTCATATTGTAATATTAGCCAAATGTCGTGATTCTTCCCTCAGAGATCGGTTATTCAGTTACATTACCTTGATGTTTTATTAAAATTTATAATGGACTCTTGAGGCTTCTCTTAGTTCTCTCCTTCATTTACAGAATATACTCAATGTTATTTTAATCTTCCAACATCACTTCCATGCATAGGCAATGAACCCCCCCTCTCCACATCAGGTCTCCCGAGATGATTAACTTCCACATCCGATAAGCATTTAAATCAGGCTTGAGAAAAACCAAAAGAACTGGAATAATGCATACACACACATACACACACACACTGCCAAATCATGTATTATCATGCAACATGTCCTTTCGATAGACTTTACATGCGTGTGCCGACATTGTGCATAGGTTCACTTATTCGGATGACTACAGACAAACATACAAATGACATTGGCAGTACTACTATAATCAATAAACATATTAATAGTAAGATGTGTTAATAGATGTTAAGGAAATTACTGTTTTTACACGAGCAAAATAAATTATAATACAATAGATACACACATATATTGATTTGATAGCAATTAATAATGTTTATGTTGGGCATTCCATTTGGAATGACTCAGAAGAGTCCTTAAGCAAGAAATAAGGTAGTTTGAAACACTGCTATATAGCTATGCTATACATCTGATGTATTTTGCATTTGAATAAATCCTGAAAAGTAAATACATTGTTTTCTTATCATACAGCTCATTTGTCTACTCATGGCAACAAATCTGCCCCTAACTCACCCATCTCTAAGACATTCACCATGTAACATCTTAGGCTATGAAGCCCGATCAGGAGGTCTACCTGAGAGCCAGGAAAGATTAACACCACTAGCCCATCTCCAGTAACCACCAGCCAATGTTAAACAGTCACAGTAGTTCAGCAACGTGATCCTGATTCAAACCTGTGAGGGCCCACCTCCGCTGGGTAAAAAGCCTTTAAAGTATGTCAATGGACTCCATATCACGTTATGCTGGTAGTGATGAGTGGAAATCAGGAGCAGCATGAGTATGCTGTTTGAACTATCATCCCAGAAAGGAGGTCCAGACATTATTTCTTCATTAGTACTCATTGTTTGCACATAATGGTGCTAACCTGTCAAAGGTTCAATGATTAAATAATCTTACAGAACTTTTTGTCTTTTTAGTATTTAATGATTTGATCAACTGCTCAGATTAAAGAAGATGTTCTGCACAACGTGTATTAACTGGTCAAGTTACTTCTGGAGAGCTCATTTCCAAAAAGTAGCGTCAGTGTCTCTGTCAAATGCCAGAAGACACTGTACCCCTTTGATCCATACCCACAATGCTATGCGGTGCCTCTCTTTTGTTACATTGAACAATCACAGGAAATGTAGCTGCCATTTCATTTGGACATATTAAGGAACTAACTACTTCATTAACAACTGTAATGTACTGAAAAAGGTTGCTTTTATTTATTTTATTTTTTTCCCACTTGGCATTAATCCATTAGTAACATTTATGAAAGCAGTTGTCTGGTTTGTCTTCTCAAGCTGAAAACCAATTCCAAATGGCATGTTGAACAAACTCATTGCATTGTGCTTACACAATAAGTTTTTTTTTTTTCAAAATAAAGATCACTTTTAAAAACTGAGGAAGAAAACATGAAAAAAATCCATTCTTGGTGAAATCATAGCGACTCTCAATTAGAAAATGCTTCTTTTGTTTCCCTCTGTCTGGAGCATTATTGTTATTAGACAGAGAAGTGCCAGTCATGGCTGTAACCTTCAGAGGCTATTAATTATGTAGCGTAACAATCTAAAGACAATGGAGCTAAAGACAACAGCACTGCAAATCCTGCAGGGATGTTCACATTTTACAATATAATGCACCACTATCGGCAAGCGATACAGAGGGTAATTCAGCATATCATGTCTAGTAACCGGATACAGGGAGAGAGTGACGACCAAATTTAAAAAGTGGTGTGGGAAAGAATCCGACCAAAATCCCAGCATTCCAGTGCTCATTCACATGAAACTGATAAGCCTGATGGCCATTTCTTCTGTTACCCCGTGTCTGCATCACAAAAAAAAAAAAAAAAACTATTTTCTGTCCGCGTACTGATTCTTTTCTGAAACGTACTGATTTCACATTGTAAAGATCACATCGGAATAAACTTCCATTGTGTTTAATTGCCGCTGCAATATTTGTACTTTATATTGACAGAGATATTGCCGCAATTTTACAGAAACCTAGATTTAATTATCCTACTAATTCCCAGGTTTTTGTTTATGATGATAAAAATAAAATAAAAAACTATAGAAAAAAGTTTCTTTAGAAAATCTCTTGAGCAATTCGGTTCTTGACACAATGGATTAAAAAATGTTTTTTACTTTAGCACATCAGAGATGAGAAGGATGATGCAGGGGAACCAAGGGTCCATGAAAAGACAAGTTACTTGTGATGTGTTGCATTAATTACTGGGGACAAGTGTGGTCACACAATCAGTGACTGAGGGAATCACATGAAAAGTTTATTACCGGAGAGGAACTTCAGATGCATTGAACTCATTCTGAAAACTTAATAACCAAAGGTAAACACCATGTGCATCGCAATTATGCAAGGGACTGTTTCAAAACTACAACTAATGATTACGAGCACATCAGAGAGATACCTTATCAGGTACCGAGACCTTAAAAGTAAATAAACAGAATTGTAGGAACATAAATTGAATAAAAATGCAAATTCCCTCTTAACTTTGTATCTATTCAGAAAAAAAACTGAACGTTCAAATTTAAATGATATTTTGCATGTGTAGTTTTATTTATTTTTTTTATTTTAGTTTTATTTTTATTTTTTTTAGCAAGTGTTGTTTATTATTTGCATACCGTATATCAGCTCAGAATTATGAAATTTAATTGTCAGGGGGATTTTAAAGAAAGGGGTGGGAAATTCAGACCTACCCCATGTGTTTTAGATCTATCAGCACAATTATTTAACGATATCACATTGTCACATTGCAATTTTGGCACAAATTTGACATCTAATGTTTTAATGATTTTTTTTTTTTTTGTTCACACATGGACTGCAAGCCTCAGGCAGATTCAGCACGGTATAAAGACTACTTACTGTGTGCAGATAAAGTTTTGAATTAAAGTAGAGGCCTACCAAATACACAAGCTATTCTTTGCAAACTATTCCTTGCAGGAGAGCACCGTTGCTACGCTCCAAAAAACATCAAATTTAAGTTCTGCGAGTATTTAATATAAGCAACAACAACAACAAAAACTGACCAACTCAACCAACTCAGTTCGGTAGATAGTGACGTTACATGCTTTAAAAAAGACCGTTGGGTGCAGAGGTCCACGCCATGGTGCTCAGGGCACATGTATTTTGAGAATTTAGGATGCAGGCGGGTGATCAGGCAGGGTGTGGAGCAGACTGGAGAGAGCATAGATGAGCTGAAGAGGATGGCAAATGGCCGGAGAGGGGAGAATCGTCTAGGTATCCATGGCAATGTGCCCTTGATTCTCCGCTAGCATGGCGATATCAGGTATTTTTGGTGAGGTCTCGCTTTATCGGTGACAGGTGGCAAAAATGGTAAATATTGCCATTAACTATTGGAATAACTATATTTCAATCCCTAGGCTTTTCAACACACCTATCAATATCGCAATATTTTTTTTTGCAAACTTACAAAAGCTCAAAACGATGGTTGCGATGATGTTCATGGCTAGCATTGATATTAGCATATAACACCCATTACTGAAACTTAAATATATTAGCCATAGAAATTAAACACTTAAACTGGGTACGGTTTCATGTGGATGAATGAGTTTCAAATTGAGTTTGAAGTTCTTTAGGTTTAAGTTATCGTTAGACTTGGTATATGTACTGATTTTAGTAAAAACTGACAGTTTTATTTTGTAGCATTTATATTTTGTATAAATATTGTGGTAAATATCATGTTTCATCTACTTCTAAAAATAAAAAGCTATTAAATACAGTCGTATGAAGTGTTTTAGTGGGTTTCCAAAGTTAGTATTTGATCCCAGCCAGTGTCAATATATTCCTCAAGTATTAAATACTAGTTAAATTTATAATTATTCTATTAATTATTTTTATTTTATAATTTTTGTCTATATTTTTCTGTTCTGGTAGGCTTATATATATTGATGCAGCACAATATTTATCATGCAATTTCTTTGAGGAAAACTTACAGAAAAACATTCATACAGATTGTATTAAAACTTGTTTGTTGTTCTCAAACTCTTCATGTTAGCATATAAACTACAATTGTATAATTTTACTATAACAAAGTCATTCACTTGCAATACTACATGTGAAATAAAACGTGTCTCTGCGTGTTTGAGAACGATAAAACCGTAATGAAAATGGTGTTTTTCTGGCTCAACGCCACTGAAATCTCTCGGTGACACAAACACACTTCAATAATTAAATTTAATTAATGTAACAACCTGTGCCAAAGGGTACGTTACACATGTTTGCTGCCATGATTATAATTTCCCATTGCAATGTTTTTTTTTTTGAGGACCAGATATGTTCCTCTTTGCACTGTATTTTATTCTAAGACAAATTGTAATTATTGAAAACAATTGTGGAAGCGATATCCTTGCTTTTGAATATATAGTAAAAGGGGTTTAAGATTTCGGCGGCAGGTTTGGTTGCAGCCATTATGGAGAATCACATCAACGTACCTTTGACCTTAATGACAGCAAACTGGTCTTTCTCATAATCCTGGGGCTTGATTTCCCATGTCATGGGAGGGCCAAAAAGGATTTTTAATCCTAAACTAACCATGCAGCACATTGCATATAGTGTTCAGGTGAAAAGTTCTTTCCACTGCCCTATTATACCAGGGCAAGTTTGGCTGTAACCTGAATCAGTGGAAAAATAATGCGCTAAGCCCCTCTACTGTATAGGCGTTACACCACAACAATGCGTTTCTTTCTTTCTGCTGATGCCACTGGCTCGCCTTTGATGCGGCTCTGAAATAACCAAGCGCCATGGGCTATTTTCTCCCCCGTTTCTTGGGCTGAATGCTGGGTTTGTCCGGGCTGTTTGTTTTCAACTAATTGCCTCGAGATCTAATACGTTAGTGATGATGTACGCCGAGCACCGCTGACCCCTGCCAAAAGAAATATTATGTCGCACTAAAACCACGGAGAGCAGGCCTTTATCAATCAAAACATTTTTTAACCTGTAGCCTCCAGTTTCAAGTGTGTGGGTCAGCATGTGCTAAGATCAGGTCATGAGAGCCCTGTAATTACTATATTATTCAAGGCATTTAGGACGAGTTTAAGAGAACTTTAGACAAGACAGACACTTCTGACAGGCACACTTAGAGGGATACAGATGTCTATTGTCTGAATGACTCGATTTTCTGCTCACACTTTTAAACTGGCTTTTTTATCCCCTTAAATCTGAACTCTATTCTGGTTTATTTTTAGGATGTGAAACATCTATTATATTTCTATGGAATTATTGGATGCTACCAGCATGAACAAAGGAATGTTCTCGAACTGATGGAATATTGCGGATGAAGGCGTAGTCGTGACCGCTGTTAAAATGTTGCCCATACGTATGTCAATTTATTCGCTCAATGAAGGAAATTGTCAACAGTACCCCGGATGTGAAAACCATAAATACTTGCACCTAACCACACATAAGTAGTAAATATGACAAAATAAACACAATTCATGCGATTACTTAAGGTGTAAGCACTAGAATTCCTAAAATGTTCAACAGTAAAAATATATTTGAATTGTTTCATGAATCCGTCTCATGAATCAAGTTTTTATTAATCTTTGTGTGTCACGTTTATTTTTGTTTGTGTGTTTGTGTTGGCGCACACATCAGGCAAGGTCCGAGGTCAGACCTCAGTGGGACTCCACTCAGGATCTTGCGACAAGTTCTTCATGCCGTCCCTGTTTTCAAAACACAACATGAATGCACAACGCTGTTCCCTCTCAAAGTTCACAACTTGAGGCATGTTAAGGATAAAATATCTCACTGATTGTTTCATTCGTAGCCAGGATTTAGCTTTTACTATTTCTATTGGAGTGTTCAATAATCAAATCAAAATATTAGTCTGTCAAGCCTAAACTTTTTCATCTATGAACATACAAACATTGAGTTTTCTTTTTTAGCAGTTAGAGGTACATGGTTGTGTAATTAAGCACTTTGTATTCCTTTTTTGTATTATCGTCAGACTATAAAAAAACTGAAGGAACATGAACACATCATAAATATGTCAACAGACGTTTCTTGTGTGAAGTTCTGTTTAACCTGCAATTATGACACGGGTTATCATGTGCATGAGAACGTAATTCTAAATATAAACATAATTTCAACTTATCCTCAACATTTCATTGGTCTGACCATCTCCTTTTTCCTCTCCATCCATGTGTAAACATGAATACTTTGTCTTGAATGAAACTGTGGACGCACATGTAGGAGTGAGGCTTCTATTTTCCCCTCAAAGTAGGAATGTTGAACTTCTCTGGGTTTTACATTTATTTTTAAAGCTTTATTTTCATTCCAGTGGCAGTATGATCAGGACCACGCCTCTAAAACTCAATGAATTTGTACAAAATGAATTTAGTTGTAGACACTTCAGATGATCATCTGAAAGGTCAAGGGTTAACTACGGACATCATCATTAGGTGCTATCTCATTACATAAGCATGTCAAAAGCTCAAAAGTTTAAATAGTAGTTATGGCTTGTTGCTAGTGTTGCAATGGTCGATTTGGGACTTTATGTCTCTGGGGCTTCTGGGCAGGCAGGTGTTCAAGGTAGGGGTAGTAGTAGTTCAATTCAATGGTTTAGTAAACATTAGTAAAAACATGTAGAAATAGGAGCACAGATCTAAAATTTCTTTGCACAGGTGCATTTAAAGGGTAAACAGCACAGGGACTAAATTATAATGCTAAAATGGGTTGCACACTTTGGTTACATCGCTCTTGCCCAAGGTCCTCGCTGCTCTCAGCTTTGGCCATGCACTAAAATGCTTTACATATTTGTCACTCCATGGATTTTATCCTTGCTCCTAAAGATAATTACAGAGCCAATAAACACTGGCTAGTCATGTGCTAAATGTGTCTTGATTCTTTATGCACTGGAAACATATTCTTCGGCCATCAAAAAGTATTTTTGATTTGTGTATATGTCTTTTTACTCAAACAGAGATATCGTGGTTTTGTGATTAAACTGCCTAGGTGGTCATGTTGCTTATTGTATATATGGTATCATTATCAAAACTCTGCAAGCTGCAATACCAATCTCAAACCTCCCGTTTGCAATAATATTCTTTCTACTACTATTTTAAAGCTATGAAATATTGTGGTTGTAGTAATACATTTTTGTTTATCATGAATGTCCTCATGAGGTTTAAAAGAAAAAAAGAAAAATATTATATGACGTTTTATAATAATAATAATAATAATAATAATAATTATTATTCTTATTATTATTATTATTATTATTATTATTATTATTATTGCAATGAAACACCTTTTGCCATGCGTACTCACCTCCACAACTCTAATAGTATCTCGCAAATGAAACTGTTGCTTGATATAAGCTACTGATTCCTGTAATGTATCCTCGGTGCATGTTGTTATTTTATTGTTTTGATTTTCAGTAACAACTGCCACACTATCTCCTGCTTTAACATGTCAAGTGGTGCTCCGAAGCAGCGTCCCCCTTAATGAAGTTGGTACTGATAAAACGTAGCTATGGATTCCAATTTTTTCCGGCATTCTCATTTAATTGCTGGTACACTATGTGTATCCCGTCAATGCATTTTGTTTGTCGCTGTACTGATTATCACCGAATACCCCACCCTACTCTATAAATTGCCACCGTTAAAGCCCTAACTTTTGACAGAGCTGTCTACTTTTTGCCCGTGCTCCATGTCAAATCAAAATTAATTGAAAGGCCCTGTATTTTAATCAGTGTACATATTCACACACAACACAATACTGGGTCATACATTTTTATTGCCTATATTTTTTTGGAGGGTTGCCTTTATTGTGGTGACCGACAGCACTCCAAGCTATGAAGCGATTTCCCTTGCATTAATACGCAATGAATTATTTATAAATCCCAATTATTTGGTATCATTTATGCAAAGAAGTGTCACAGAAGGAATACATAAAGCGTTTAGGCCGGTTAACCCGAAAAGTATAGGGAGACTTGCGGAAGGTCACACCTGACAATCAAGATGCCCTCCCAGGTTTGTCACATATAACCCCCCACAGTAATGTTCAATGTGCTTTCAATGCAGCTCATGCAGGTTTTGTGAAAGCCGACGTTGGAATAAATAAGCACGCGTCTTTAGGTACTCTTTCTGTAAGGGTAACCTTTCACAAATGCCGATATATCTGAAAAATTTGGAGTAGTTTCCAAAGTAAATGCACAATATAAAAATATCACCATTTAGAAAACCTGCTTTTCATTATTGGAGAGAGATACAACCTGGAGTTAATTAATTTTTAAAGATGTTAAGTAAAATAAAATAAAATTGAAAAATAATTGACTCAATTGTTGCTGTTGAGCCCCAAGTGCTTTCGTACATTTGCCCACTCTAGTATCATTTAAAATAGACTTAAATTAAAGAGAAAAGGTAGGATGTACTTTGTATCCAGGTTCATTAATGTGGCTATTTATATATACACGTATATATTATATATTTATATAGAAGGACTCTACCCAGAACGACTTAAAGAGTTGCATTCATTAGCATTCATTAATACCGCTGGATATCTACTGAAGCGGTTCAGATGACCTGCTCAAGGATAGAACAGAATTTTCTCTCCTGGGATTTTAAACCTTCTGGTCAGAGAAGTGCCCAAGAAGAATAGTAAGACTTCTATCAGACATATTTTTTTTTTAGACTTTATACACTGGGTTGACAGAAGTTGAAGTCTAACTATTTGGCAAGTTTTAACAATATGCTCAAAGTCGACACTCCTATTCTAGAACACATAGACTTTAAGTGTTCACATAGTCGCTCACGTGTAGACAATCAGAAGGTTAGTGAAAAAACCTTTTTTAGCAGATTAAGCATTTGACAAAACAACAGACTGCATGCACTGATCACCTATTGTTCTCTGCAACATGTCCCTCAAATGGCAAAATTCTTTTGATTATACTTCAGCTGACACCTAGATCAGATTCCTCAGATTCTCTTCTTCTTTTCCTGTGGCTTATCTCCAGGACTCCAATTGTTTTCCTGCTTCCAGAAATAGCAATTAATTTAGAATTCAAAATCCATTCCGTCCTTTGGGCTCTGTGTCATCTTACTGTGCCCAGATCTTCCCAGCAGGTTATTTAGAAGATCACTAAGGTAGAGATAAAATCAGCGATTGAGCAAGCACCGATCGCTTGTTTTTTTTTGTTGTTGTTTTTTTTTCTTTAAATAATCCGCTGTTAGTTTTGTTGTGGGTAAACACTTGTATTCTGTGCTGTGTTTATAATACTGATCCTCTGATTTATTTTTTTTGTTCTTTTTTTTAGGCTTCCTAGCTGTCAAAATTTGATGTAGACTGACAGCCAAGGAAGGATTCAGGATGGATACGGTTGACCAAAAAGCATTTTCCGAAGAGGACAGCATATTTTATAGAGGCTAATTCAAGTAATAGAAAATTAAACCCAGCGATAAAGTCCTTTTCTGATGGTCATGACCACTTTTAAAGGGATAACAATCAGCTTGTAACATTGAACGTTAATACTGGCATTATTACTGCATTGGTGCATGATATCACCCTATTCCTCTTTAAACTGCAACATTACAAGGGCCAAGCTACCTAGCAAGAACCTGGTCCAAATACCTGAGCCCTGTCTGGGATTGCACCTTAACCCTTAACCTAACCCCATTAAAAGCTTTGAATCTGACCGCTTCGACTGCCTCACTAATAAAATGAAATAGTGAAAATAACCAAAATCTTGTACCATGCTAAAGTGAGCTCCCTGGCTCTGCCAGCCTATCTGTAAAATGACATTTGCAAATATTTGTACAATTTGTGAATCTGATCGTGATGGACCTGTGGGTAATGTACATTTTCCTACTATTTTAAGTCGGTCCCTACCTGTCACCACAACAGGTGAGTAAAGCTTTACACACTGCAGCAGCTTTACACACTGCGAACCATGCAGCCTATTGGATAGGCAGAGAAACACATCTCCCATGACACATCCCTTGCTGCTAGCCTGCAGGTGTTCAGGAAACTGAAATCAGTTGCAGGCCGAAATCTAGCCATCAGAAGCTGATTCCACCCCCCGTGGTATGGGTGGTGCTCAATAACTGAGCTTTTCCAGGCACAAGATGAATTGCTTTTCTGATATGTATCCCTTGCCAGTTTACACTATACTAAAACTGGATCATCCATATCAATATGTCTGCACCAAAACTAAACTTGCAGGTAAAACAAGTAAGGATGCAACAGTGTTTTAAAATTAAATAAATGGCACACTAACAAATGAAACTAATAAATCTAAATATATTTTACATCTGATGGAGCTCAGTTTATCAATTCAACTCTAACCGAACTCACTGTTCTCATTGCAGGGCGTGCCAAAATATCTCTCATTATGAATTGTGGTTCCAATTGAACTGCACCCATAAAGGTAAAATAATTTCCAGATCTAGTGCAGTTTAGCTGGTAGGTGTGTTCAATGAAAGCAGCACCCGTAACAAATACTAGTAATAATACCGTGAAGTGATAACCAATACCAATTGTTCATGACTGATAATTGCATTAGTGAGGTGACAGTGTGTCAATGTGGCCCCACTAAATGTCTTATGATTACCTGTTACTTCCATGGAAGGGTGTGCCCAGACGTTTAAAAGTAGACAATAATAAATAAAAATAAAACACCTTTTTTCCAAAATGCAAACCTACAGACTAACCGGGCTGCCATAATGGAAGTTCATGGATTTAAACTGCAGAAGATTCCGACTGGCTTAGGAAAAAGCTTTTATCTCAGCGGAGCATTCCAACTGTGCTTGGAGGGGTTGCTGGAGTACAAAATCTGCATTCTGGAAGAGACAAGATGAACATGAAAGATCGATTCAATTGCAATGAGGAATTTTCTTGTCAGGGCTAATGGAAATATTTTCACACAACAGAAAAGAGGGACGGCTGCTTCATTATCTGAGCCGAACAGACGCTCCTGGCAGGCATACAGCAGTATTATGTGAGATGTGTGAACTGGCCCGGTTGTGAGCCACCAGCAAGCCCTGAAGGTCCATACCTGCGTAATCTGTGTCAACAGGTTCCAAATGGTCCAAAATAATCAACAACAAAAAAAAGGAAGCACTTGCAAAGTAATTGTTTTCCAGATTTTAACTCACAGCTCCATTAATAGAGGTCCACCCAGCCAACCCCACCCTCTACCCCACAGCTATTTCCTAATGATGTTTTGTTGTCCTTAGGAAGATCACAGCACTTCATCAGAAAATACCACTCCTCAGACTAGGCCGCTTCTCTCCCCTATTGGCAACGTAAGTACAAAGAAAAATAAAGGAACGCGGGCTGAGGAGAAGAGGACGGACCAAGTAAACCGGAGAGACGGAGAAGCGAATGTCACAGAAAGCTAAAGGTTACCGTTTTGTCCTGTCACCGGGCAGTCCTTGTGGTACAAAATTCACTTTGAACTTCATTTTGGAAGTGAAACGGAATTTTAAAAAGAAGAAACTGCTGGGTGCGGTGAAGACATCTTGCCAGCATGTTTGTGTAAAACTTAATTAACACACAAATTAACCTGCTTGATTCGTGTTATTTCTTTTACTTTTCCATTAATCACTCAATGAAGAATTAAATTAATGGATTAATTCAAAAATCCTGAATCACCCTTAAAATGGGATTTTTGAAAAAAAAATATTTGAACAATATGGTTAAAATTTTAAGATGACTATGCTGATAGCGTTTTCAAATGCTAAATAACCTTGCAAAATAGCCTTAGTACTCAAATGTACTGGATTCATATGTGTACGTTCTTAATTTTGAATCTTTACCAATTACTCAACGTTAATTAAGCAAAGTTCATAAGTGCAGGAATGAATTGCCAAGTTAACACTCATTTAATACATTGAGTAGCAGTACTGATGCATGAAGCTAGAATAAATGTATTGGCGACCTTATGAATATCTTCAAAGTAAAGGACTGAAGAACGCATACTATTTCAGTGAAATTATTTCAAAATGAAATATACCTAACTGATGGACTGTCGCTGTGAAAACAGCTTCTCATTCAGAAGAAAAAAATACACATACAGTGATGGGAATAAATAAGAGGTCGCGAATCAGCAACGTGTTTGATTCCTGTTATTAATTTTTTTCTTTGTATTTGTGTCGCTTTTTTATTATGCAGACTGTCATTTTCTGATTGGTTTATTTCGGGTTGATTGAGTGCTGTCCTGTTCTCAGTAGGGTATTTTTTTGGGGGATTTCCCCTCAAGGCAGGGGCGGAGTTATTGTGTGCTTATCACTCCACCTCATGCCCTTAGGTTGACATTATGAGTCTATGGCTCAGAAAAAAGAAAAAAAAAACAGCCCTAATCACGGAATCAGTGACTTTGGTACATGCAAGAAAAGTGGGGTGGGGGGGGAATAAAAAAATAATAGAAAAACACGACCTCTCCGTTCAGATCAAATTCCACGTTGATAATGATCACAAGCAGCTTGAATTATATGCACCATGACACTTTATCAGTGGCTAAATTGAGACCAGTGCCATGAAAAATGTAAACAACAAACTTCAAACTGCGAAAAAAAACAAAAAACAAATTAAGTGACCCATTAATCTAGTCTACCCAGATTCACCGGAGTCATCTTTTTATAATAAGTCTGGCTGATAAATGTTTTAATAAACTGGCTGCATTATTTATTATTAGCAGCCTAGTTTTTAATTGACTTATAGGGAGATTGTAGAGCGGATCAAAGGGTTGATTAAATCAATGTTTATATTACTGCCCAATGGTTTTACTCAACAGCGTCCCCCTAAAAGATCTGAGAGGAAGTATGTTGTGAAGTCCAATCAATTATTTACTCGGATAATTAATTAAGTGATTAAATTATTGATTATTCTTGACAATAAATAGCTTGGAAATTACTCATGCAATCCAGTAAAATTTTTACGTTTACAAACATATTTTCCTCCGTTGAGTTTTGATATGTTCCCCCCTGTCAAATGTGAAGAAAGGGGAATTCTTTGGGTTAAAGTGTGCCAAACAGTGTAGTGTGACTATGAACTTAGTGCTGCTGTCACAAGCCCCCTGTCCTGCAGAGGACCCATTAGGTTGGAGATTAATCATGCAACATCTAACAATTTGACAACCAATTACAAAGATTGCGCTGATCCTTTTAAGAAACTTCCTCATTGAACAAGGTACACGCAAATTTGTAATAATATCGCTTCATTATTTGATACCTAGTTGTGTTTAGGATGTAGAGTAAGACTTTTGTCAGCAAAATACCCATTACAACTATTATATTAGTTTTCCTCATTAATCTCAGGGAAACATTATTTGTTACTCTAAGTAGGCTATCAATGACTTTTTAAAACTAGATGTTTGAACTAGATGTTGAATGTTGAAATGTTAAACACTGAGTTAAAAACAAACTGCAGGAAGGGAAAGTATTCCTAAGTCATTCATTTGCAGTACAGGATGGGTCTAATCATTATGAGACTGATTAATCAGATTGACAATTAGTGGGGCCACATCCGAATAGTGTCACCTTACTAACCTCACAAACTGGCAGTTATCACTTTGTTACAATAAACTAATGCTGGTCTTTATATACCAGAGTAGCCAGAATTGGTGAACAAAAGTGAAACAGTTGTCATATGTCCATGCTCAAATAAGCAATAATTATAGACAGGTGCAGGTGAAAATAACTGCTGTTGAAGGGTGGAAATTTGGTTCCATCTGTAGTTTCACTGCAATTGCTGCAGCAGCCACATCTAGTAATGTTATCAGTAATCACAATTGTATGTTACGATGGGCTTGTTTGCTTTGCCTATCCATTTTCTTTCCATAATCACATCCGTGAGCAGTTTCAAGATAGGACACGCTAATCAGGAGCATATTTGACAATATCATTAACAATACACATTTAGTGGTAGATGTTTGCAAAAAAAAATCCTTTAAAACATATTTGATTCATTCTTTGGGACAAATAAAATACCGTAAAATTATTTTCGGCATTGCAGGTGAAGCTCTGTTTGATGTAAGATCGTAAGATGTAAGATAGTATTCAAGGCCAATGCAATAAAGTTATATGCTGCCTGTAAATGTTTAAGAATTTATGCCCTGGTACCCGTGTCTGCGGCCCTCCAAATGAACCATTCAGCTTTCACTCCAACCCCCAGCCAAATGGGAAAAAAACTTCGACCCATTAATGTTTACCCCTCTCAAGGAATCCCTCTGTAAAGTTGTTCCCCTCAGTTAACATCAAGTGAGGACACTTTTTTTTTTTTCTTTCCCAATGTTATGGTGTGACCTTTACCATACAAAAAAGTGCTGAGACCTGGGCAATTACTAAGTGATGAGAAAGTAGAATCTTCAGTTCTTCCAATTACAGATAGTAATTGCCATGTAATGAAGTTACTGTTTAGTAGAATTTACAACCTGATATTAACGATGTTGCTTTTTTTTTTTTTTTTTTTTTTTTCCTATCCTTTTTTCTGTTACAAAATTGGTTTTTGCCGGCCCTCCGTTGTTACCATAAAAAAAAAAAACCGGAAACAAAAATTGAAGGGTCGTTAATCCCTTTTCACTTGTTTTTTTTTCTCCCCCTCTCTCCCTTTCTCTCCCTCTTTACCTTCTCCGAGGGGGTGAGAGGGGGGACGATGCATCAGGGTCCCTTTCATGAACCTCCTGGTTAATGTTGGGATGAAGGTTACAGCTTCCGTGCACTCGAGGTGGCACTGGGTAAATGGCCTTTTTCAAGATCCCACCTTTGCTTTTTTAGACAGCCATGCCGTTTTACGACTCCTCGTGATTCCAAGCTGATCGGCAAGGACAATGGAACCAGGGCCTAAATAAAAGTGGCCTCAATTTAGCCAATGGTTATATTAGCAGTCTGAATTAAAATGTCTAATTGTCAAAACAACTGTGTCTTTTTAAAGCGCTGTCTATTATATGCTAATTAATGAGGGGGCTCTACCAAACTGACTGTACCTTTCTGACCCCAAACTGCCCCCTTGCCCTTCTCCCCAACCTCTTTGTATGGGAAGGAAATTACCTCTTTTATCAGTAAGGTTACCAAAAACTTTAAATAACAAGATACATGCATTTCGGGTTTGGGGATGGAGCCAGACTGAAGGTTTGCAGGGCATTTGAAAAAAACAAATTTTCTGACAACAACAAGGTAACTAATTTGCCTACAGCTCAATAAGTTATTTTTTTTAATGATTTTTTCCCCCCATCCTTTTCTTTGTTGTGAATACAAATTGTAAAGCATTTACTAAGTTAGAGTGGCAGGCCCTCAATTTCTTTCTGTTGAATATGCAACGCCCCTCTCTCAAGCTGTGAGCAACTGGTTTCAAGTAAAATGTAAAACAAATTGGCTTGGCAGGGCAGGTAACTTATTTACTGAATTACAATGGAGTCCCGCTCATGCAATCGCTTGTTCAACAGCTACTCGACGAAATTCTGCCGGACACCTGCATTCACAGCCATTTACATCAAATCAGATGTTAATTTTCTCTCTCTCCGAGTCATCCAATTAATCAGCCAAGCGCAGAGAACGCGACGGAGTTTGGTCAGCCGTGCCGTGGTGAGTAATTAACTCGCATTAACTCATTAAACTGTCCCAGATGTGGTCGTGGATGGCTGAGGGAGCGTTACGGGGGGAGAGCCCCCCGGCCACACCGCCTGTCCAATAGGGCTGACAGGCAAGGGCTGATTCCGGGAGGGACGCGATGTGTGGATCCCCAGGCTTCTCTCTTCAAGGCCTGAGTCGTCGTCCTAACGTCAAAGCCCACTACCGCTGATTGTATCTGGCTCAGTGTTTAAGAACAAAAGTTGTTTCATTCTTTCTCGGGAAAGAAAAAGTACTTGGAAAACCATAAAAGAAAACAAACTGAAGAATATTGTAGAATAAGTACCGTACTCTGACCTCAGAGAGTTTACCATGTGGCCATCAAAAAATCAGCTTAATAAATGAACCATTTATCCTGCAAACAGGACCTGGAAATCATATCAATGTAATTAATGTTCAGCAAATATCAGGTGAGCACCACATTACACTTCCAATTAAGTACATTTTATTATAATAATTGCATCTAAGCATTGTAAACTTTATACAGATTTACCCCCTTTTACTTTACATTTACTTTTCCCCCTATATATATATATATATATATATATATATATATATATATATATATATAAAAAAGTGTGTGT
>JAOYSI010000008.1:1909113-1923186 GCA_025775065.1 Hiodon alosoides
GAAGATCAAGATTCATAGAAGAGGCCCACGGAACCTTCAAGATTTGAAGACTGTTTGTGTGGAAGAATGGGCCAAAAGTGCTGAAATGCTGAAAGTGCTGAAATGGTACCCGGTTTCGGATTTTGGTTTGACAAAACTTCTCCCTCAAATCTACCCTTTAGATTCCTGTGGGATGAAACAAATTGCCATTGAGATGAAATTTTGCAGAGAAGTAGGGTGCAGCTTGTTATGAGCTGAAATGCTTCTGATGTGGATGTATTCATTTTGAATGAACTGCTCTACAAGTCAAAGGAGTTTGTGCATTTGTGTGTGTGCGTATGCGTGTGTAAAATCATTAAAAAAAATACTTGCGCAGTCAATCAAAATAAAATGTTGATTGCTTTCCATCAAATCTTAAAACCATATCTTATTTATGTGCAGTACATATGTCCCATGCACAATACTAATATAAAATTTGGCCGCTCGTGAGAGTTGTGATTAACGGATTGGACCAGCCTAAATGTGCGCGTTTCCCTGTTGGCTAAGATTGGAGGTGGTAGCTTGAATGATGTCAACGATCACCATTTTCAGGGAGTGTCGTTCCGCGCAGGATCACAAGAAACATTTGAATGTAACGGTCAGTCAGAGTAAAGGGGGTGATGCGACAAAAGCCAAGGGGGAAACCATTTAAACAGGTTCTCAGGTAAAAAGAGGTCTAAACAAAATTAGGCTTTCTCTCAAAAAAAGGATAAAAATCACAGAAACACGCTCTTTCAGACAGCCCCCTGGTTCAGCTCAAACAGGCATCAAACTAACCTCCACACTTCCCTCTCAGGTACACGTCCTGACTAAACCAAGACGTTTACATAACTTACTAGGGTTCCTCTGCTTAATTCCCAATGGTAAAGTTAGGATTAACCTTGGTTCTATTAACAGAAATGTAATCTATGATCATGTAAACATTTTATATAGTAAAAAGGAATAAAAAACTTTAATTATTAAAAAAAAAAATTGATGCAGTGTAAAAAATAAACTAATAAAGAAAATCTAGGGTGCAACGGTGTGTCATGTTGGGAGAATATGCATTTCAGATATTAGGAATAGCAGGAGAATTGTACAGCACTGCATATTGCCTTTGTTAAGTCACAATTTTATTGTTCAATTCATCAAAGATATGAAAACATATGGCACCCATGTGAAGGATTGTCCTTTGTAGTCAGGACGAGAGGCCCAACCATGACGCACAGGGCTCAAAATGCTGAAAAAATTGGCGTTTGTGTGCAGTGTGCAGTGTATGGTGGGCCAATGCTAAGGCGTGATATTTACTGGTCAAGCGAAATTAAGGGAAACAGAAAAGAGGGAAATATACTTCTCCCAATTGAAACAAAGACAAATGTAAAGTAAATGCCTTCAAACACGAATTTGAGAATATGCCGTTGTCAAGCCCTGGAACATAAACGTAAACATTTTGAGACAAACAAGAAATCTTAGAAGTAACATGCAACCGCATAGTAATTTCTGTTATCTTTTACTTTAGACACACAGGCATCTCTGCGAACAAGGCCTGAAGAAACCATATTGCAGCACGTTAACTCAGTTTATAAATCAAAGATGGCGTTGACAAGTCGAACATACCTATGTGCTTATTTGTCTTTGGTGAGAGTTCGCCAAGGTGTTGTCACCTTATGGACAACATTCATGAAGGAAGCCATCGTGGCTTCTGAAATGCTGTTCTGTTCATTGCAGACCACTGTGTGTGTGTATACGTATGCATTTTACGTTTCAACACTCACAATCTCCTGGGAAAGACAGATGCGGAGTGAGAAGTTACCGAACCGAGCTCGGATTGGGTTGCGATGAGCCACTACTTCTAAAAATGAGAGCTGACAGGCTAAATGACCGCGCGATCATTGCCGGTGAATGGACTAGTCCGTGGCAGTTCCCCCCTTGGAGCCCAAGCAAAGTAGGAGGCATGATAACTCATATCGCTAATTAAATTGTAGCTTTAAATTTCATAATACACAATGCCTGTGTGACAGCTGAAGCAAAAATGAGGTGACTGAATCAAGTGTATAGCATAATAAGCTGGGAAAAAATATCTCCAGTAAAAAGGGAAGAAGAACAGGTATATTCTTTTCTCTCTCTCTCTCGCTATTTTTTTTTTGATAACGGATAGCCTCCAGTTGCATAGACCTTTATTCTTTGCATTTTACAAAGCAAATGAACTTGACAGATGGCTGTGTCACCCAAACCCTTGACTACCAACCTGATTATGCAGAAAACAATACAATAGGAAGGAAATCATTACCAAAAGAACCCAGTTAGTCCATAGAGGACCATGTGATGCGGAGGAACAAAATTACACTTGTGAAATTGAACAGTGGGAATGAGTTTAACATAAAGTGGGTTACAGAGAGGCAATCTGTCATGGCTAAAGCTATTGTTTGCCCTGCTTGCATGGCATATGAAGTAATCTGTCATCTCTTACTATATTAATGTCTGGTGTTCACTCCTAAACTGTATAGGTTTCTCCAGGGCTTGCCCCCCAACGCCAACGTTTTTTTATGAGGTTGACTTGAATTTTTTTTTCCACGAGTAACGGGATTTGGGATAAAATTTCATACCTTTGATATTGTAAACATCGGTTCACCAACTTGTATATCTGAATGGATGGAATAATTTTTTAATGTTTCCCCCTTGAAAATAAGAAAAACTCTTGGTATGTGATAAATAAATACACACATTATAACAAAAAATTCTCATTCAGTCCTGCCACTGAGATATATGGCCTTTTTTCACTTTAAAATTAAATTGCTACAAAAATGCTGTGCTACTGAATGCTAAACTCGAACTAAAGCAATAGGAAATTTAAGCAGGTCGCACATAATGCTGCTGTCCATTAAAAAGGATCTCAAAACAGGATCAATGCGTTGCTTTACTATGATTTGTCCCTGATACTTGTGTCAAACAAGCGAAACAATAAAACTGCCATTCTGTCCAGCCTTTTGTAACTGAAAATCAGGATTTACAAACCTGCAGTCAGTCTGCCAATCAGATAAACGCAGCTTTCCCTCCCTCCAGCTATTAAAATCATCACCAAAAGGAAGTAATTTCCTCTCAGTTCTGGTTCCGAATGATAAGCATGATCTCAGACGGCATCTTCTTTGGATGCTCTCTCCCAGCAGCGACGCTCTCCTCAGGACACGTTCAAACGGCAGCGTCTCGTTCTCTCGCTCACAATGGCGTCTAAAGGGTATAACGGAAGCCGCTGTTGGAGTAATACGCACTTTATAATGCATTGTGGTGCATGTTGATCTTTGTGACATGCGGGTGGTGTTGTCTGGTGGAGAGTTCCTGACTCTCTCCCTCAATCTCTGTGAGAGCCCTCTTTTTCAACCTCTCGTGCTTTTTGTATGTGTGGAGAATGGAAGCAGATAAACAATTCACTGAATTGTGACACAATTTTTTTTTTTTTGCAAAATACGTATATGTAGTTCTGTTTTTTGCAGCTGAATAGATTTACAAATCATGTAAGTTGAGCATTGATTTAAATTTGAAGAAATTAAACCCGACTGCTTTATTTAATATCTGTAAGTATAAACCTGTTTTAATAAATTTCAAAGGCTACTGCAAGTGCTGATGCCATTTTTTGTTAAATGAGCGCCGACAAATAAATATATGTAACGCCTGCAGAAACAACAAAGTTATCTAAACTAATCACACCGAATTAGAGGAGCTGTTAACCGAAAAACCTTTAAATGTTTGCCGAAGCTACAGTAAATACGTTTTCCTTAATGAACTCCACACCCCGCTCTCCTGAAAGTGTGTCACCACGCAATCCCTAATCCTCAGGACAAACGCGCACCAGCCAAGATCGGTTTAGCGCCACAATGTTGGGTGCGTAGATGCAGCAGAATCAAAGGGCTTGTTTGTGCTGAGGCACAGTGCAACTTTTCAGGATGAGAAATAGGCCTTAAAATAGGAAATGTCACACTGGCTTGTAAAAGGCTAACACAGGCGTATCCTGAGAGGGGGGAGCTGGGAGCCGGGGAAAACATTGTCTCTAAATGACTTCGATCTCTTGTGTGATGAATCACAGAGTTGCAAATCCTTTATAGCTAATTGCTACCAGCTCGTGAGACCAGCCCCTCCCCCCCCCACCCCACATTTTCAATATCAATTTTCAAGGCCAGGAGAGATAGCGCTGCTCCCTTGAGCCCGCCGGAGACTCTCCATTAAAACTGCACCAGCCGCACTTAGCAGTTTCAGAGGGGGAAAAAAAAAAAGGCCATCTTATTCACAGCTGCTGGTGGTAATGAAGGAGAAAAATCGGACAATCGAAGAGCACCGCTAAACAGCCTGATGCCGTCTGCTCGGTGACCTTCCAAGAGAAGAGCTTCCCCTTCACCGCGAGCGGCGACACGGGGCATAGTAAATGTTTACAGTGCCTCGGTACTTTGTTTAAGAAGGACGTCCTTTAAACACAGATTTATATTTATGGGTCTAATAAAATATCAGGAATAAATTTCTTCAATCTTTTTTTTTCCTTTTTGTGGTGTTTTGCTATTAAATAATTTTACAAATATTGCCTACGTCATCCAATAACATACAATTGATTAAACAGAAGAATGCAGCTATATGGAAAATTGTTTCTAATTAGCAAATAATGAGTAAAATTATATGAATGATGATGTTAAAATCGCAATGCATTTTATCAAGCTTGTGAATGGGAATAAGCCTCCACCCGATAATAACTACCTAGACTTCCTGGATCATTCCTCCTGGGATCTCGGTGAAATGGGGATTAACTCCATGCACTTTCATTGGTTCTTCAGGGCTTGTTTAGGTTAAACCCGAAACACCTGAGACCATTTCAATTTAGGAACGCCAATTGCATAACAACTACTGAAATGAATGGTTTTCCAAAATGCATAAATAATAGATGCTTGTGCTTATTTCATTTAATAGGAACATGAATGCGTCAGAATAGCATTTTTTTCATGAAAAACACAATAGTGCCCAATGGCTTCCAAAGAGAACAAAGAATTGTGTGCAGCCCAGTGGCTCTGTAGTTGTCACTGCTATAAGCCAGGTAGTCAGATGAAATTTTCCGCCCATGTTGACCAGAGGTTATAAATGGTCGCTGCCGTCGGTGTGTCTGCGGACGCACGAGAGTTCCTGTTCCGTCCGAATGGCCTGGTGTCCGGTCTACAGGGAGAGCGAGCTGGCAGCTTCTCATCCTGCTTTCTGCCGTTAGCTTCAGGGATGGGAACCCCCCCCCAGCGTAAGACAGAACGGCTTTGGGAACGCGAGAGGGAAAACATAAATAAAAAATTTAACGTCCTCTTTTCTTCTCGCCCATGTCACCAGCGGAAGATGAGCTCCCCGTGAGGTCCTTGCCCTTGAACAGGTCTCAAGCCAGGCTTCAAGAGGAGACAACGGGTGTTGGCAGTGGCTCCCCTGACACTCGCTGTTCTGGCATCAGCCTGTGCAATTAAAGTGCCACCTTTGCCTCCGCAGCAATAATTGAAAAGTGTGAACCGAACAGGCCCCGGTCAATAATAATGTCAGCACGCAAAACCACTCCCTCTGTACGCTGCGGTCACCATCGACCATTCCCTTTTCACCCTGCCCCTCACCTTTTGTCCTCCTCAACGCCACGGCTTAATCCACTCTAATGAGGCGGGCACGAGAGCCAAAAAGGCAGTTTAGCCGTCCCTGGATGAATGGGAGTTTTCGTGGAAAAAGTTCTGTGAGCTTTTCGGCCAGGAGACAGGAACATATGGTTTGCTGTCACATTCAAGCCTGCATTTAAATGGGTATTCCTATCTTAAATCAAATGCTTAACCAGTGACCTGCCAAAATAGCCCGCGATGGTAGAGTGGCCAAAAACACATCCTTCTCCTTTTCCCTTTCTTGTGTGAATTTTGGACAGGGTTTGCGTTGGGGGAACTCTGATACGGACGCCACACTGGGCCCACATGTCACTGTGTGTTCAGAGCAGATGTCTGCTACTTTACCAGGGTACAATTAGGTAGCCATTCAGTGAACTGTTGCCAGCCACACGCCCCCCCCCCCCAACCCTAACCACCTCTCTATGTTTATCCTTAATGCCTTCGCTATAGGTGACATCATCATTAGAGAGTTAAAATGTGCCTTTTTATTGTATGTATTGTGAAGTCGATTTGTGTATAGTGAGTTATACAAATGCATTTTTCAGGTTTTCAGGTCTTCATTCAGGTCTTTGTGTATTGACCGTTATATCACAAAAAGGTCATTTTTGCAACACAATGACTTAATCCAAATTAATCCAAATGACCATAATCATTTTTATTGTTTGAAGGCTTTTTTGCTTTAATATTTTTCTTTTAATTATGATCTATTTCTCAGACGGTTTAAATAAATGTAAAATATTGGGAAGATAATGTTGCTCAATTCTAAAAGCATGTATAAAGGACAAGTTTATTCATTAATTTATTTGAAAATAAAATCATTTGTTTATTGATTTGAATCAATCAGTTAAGCAAAACTGAAAGCTACCAAAATGTTATCAAAATGGCTGCGATGAAACCTGTATGACAATTGTGCATGCAATGTATTGAATTCTATATACATTTCGGGCAGAAACATAGTATATTTAAATTTGAATGCAAAATAATCTTGCTATCAGGATCTTCACAGCAATCTCCCCAAAGTTTGCCAGCACTGGATTATGCAAGGATTTAAAACAAAGACTTCAAGAGTTGGGTCTGCTGTGGCACTCACACTCTGTACTTTACCCCCTCTCCCATCTCTTCTAATCTGATTTTTACCAGGCATCTTTGATCTAGCTGGACCAAACGAGTTAGGTCTGCAAGTACAGATGGACTAAATATGGAGATTAGCTGTTCTCTCTTACAGCTTTAGTGGCTAATACCTGATTAAGCCGAGAATCAGGCAATTGTCTCATTGCTGGCTATCAGAGTGGCATTGCCTCCGAAGGGGGTAGGATGAAGGTTGATTCCGTAATGGATACTCATTTTATCCTGGTCCACTAAGAAGATTAGGCCTTGGGGTGTCATATTAGCCATGATCTCTGGGCCTGTGGTAGTCCCTTGCAGCTTTCCAATAGCATTGCTTCAGCCTTATAACAAACAGACAGCTTGGATCCCATGGCCCCATGTTGTGGCATGAATAATGTGCAAGCATTACAAAGTGCTTCAGGATCACAAAGCGCTTCAGGATCACAAAGCGCTTCAGGATCACAAAGAATTGTGTAAATGACCTCCTTTTCACAGCGACCAGATATGATCTGTTGATTGTATCTGGCATCTGATATGAGCGGTAAAGTTTTTATTTATTTATTTGTTAATTTTTTTATAAACCTGTTATAGTCCAGAAGTAATCACAGCCTCCGTCAACTTGGCTGTCTAAATTTGGGTTGAATCCCCTGGCAAACTGTCTCTGTCGGTTTGGGAGGGTCGACTGATTAAAGCGGTGGGCATTGTCTCCATCTGAAGCAGAACGTGAGTTTTGTCAAGGAACGCGGCACCCAAGTTGTGAGTCAAATCGCCCAACTAAGGGTATTATGCGTCCTGTAATCGTCCGATGCTGCATCATTTAATCACTATAGACACAACTGTAAGCATCCCTTGCTTTGACAGAGACGAGTATGGAGAGGAGGCCATAAAACTCATGTTCCGTCCACCGTAGACAAGAAGGCGGGGCTTGTAAAGTTCTTTCTTAGCATCGGCTTGACTCACTGCATGGCCTCCAGGAGAGACTGTGTACATCAAAACATTTTTTTAATTTGAAATGAGATTGCTTCATAAACTAATGCTTGGGTTGTGTTTTAGCTCCAGCTTTGCCTCTTTTAAACACAATGCTAAGAAGAAAACGGATTGGTCACTTTCACAAATGCCTGTTTTAGCTCCAACTTTGCCTCTTATAAACACAATGCTAAGAAGAAAACGGATTGGTCACTTTCACAAAGGCCTGTTTTAAAACAATTTGCACGAAGCAGTAAATTGATGTATTTTGTTTGCCTCTGGCTATGCTGGAGAGGCGGTAGGAAGGAACCACAGGTAACCAAGAAGTGACTGGAGAAGCACTGATGTGCATTTAAAAGAGATAACATTAGCCTGTGAGTAACGGCTTTAGATACAGTATAATGACATAAAATGTGTTTATTGAGTACATAAATGAAAGACATTTAATTTGTGACAGTGTTGAATTGTTAAAGTATAATTTACTTAAGTATAATGCCCTTTACTGTAAAGGTAAACAATTTTATTCCACGCATACAGGTTGGGTTTGATTCCAGTGACTTACTACAAGTATTATAATTATTTACACCTGCTGTATAATTTGATCAGCATGTGTTAATCTCCTTTAATAATATTAAGCTCCAAAATGAAAATAAATCAGGAAAAGTAAGCAAGCCTTCTCAATGAGCAGTCAGTCAGCTCAGTTAGTTAAATTTAATTCTGATCATTTTTGATACCTTTAAATTTTAACCTAGGAGATCTTATAAATTTCATTTTACGATACTGAAATAAACAAATCTTTACCTTGCACAAACACACACACACACACATACAAATAATAATAATAATAATAATAATAATAATAATAAAAATAAAATTTGTTGATCTTCTAGGTTCTTTTTGTCACAACATATCAACTCAAAACACCCCCAAAATTGTTTATTCAGGTAGGGTCTGTCACTTAAATTAGTTAATATGAATCTGGTGATGGTTATTTGTATTGTTGTTTTTAGCAACAAAAATAGTACATCTATTTCTCTGTATGTGTTTTATGCCTTTTTAAAATTGAATGGCACACCATTGCTATATCGACTTTTACTCTGTTGTGATGAAAATGTTGAAAATTTTGAGGCCACAACAACAAAGTACTATGCTAGCTTAAAGCGATGTTAGCCATTTGAACCTAATAATAAGCTGAAAATGGTGACGCCTGCATCATGGTCTAAGAATACCCAGACTGTGTCAATTGCAGTCATAAATAGTATATATTCATGGTGTATCTATGTATGTGTGTGTGCTATTTTCCAGCACTTGAGCGGTACTTTAGTGAACAGGAATAGCCCAGGGGGAATGTTTTCCTCGAAAGCAAGTGTATCTGCAGCCCAGATTCTTCACAGCTGAAAGCATGTTATATCTGCTGTCCTTGCCCATTTTTTTTTTTTAATACATACTTTGTTATTTGTTTCCAACACCTACTACAGTGTAATACTGACAATACTAGAATGGAATGCATTGTGGAGAAATAAATAATACGCTAATTACTTTTTTTTAAATCTTTTTTTTTTCAAACAATGGACTAAACTGCTTGTCTTTACTTGAATCTTAACTGAGACCTTTGTGTTTCATTAGTTAGTGTAAACAGTCTATTTGTGTGGGGGAGTCTCTCTATTAGTCATTTTGCCCTGATTATTTAATTAAGGGAGTTCACGTTTCCAAACTACCAGGATAATTTGCACTTCAGAGAAATAAAAAATGAGGGAGTTCAAGAAACCAACAGCCTGAATTTACAGATTTCTAAGGAGAATAATAACCAAAAATATCCTCTCAAACCTGCTCAAAAATAAATGATTTGAATAACAAAATGGGTTTGGCACAATCGCACTATTGTTCTATTGTGCTAATGCCTCATCTTTAAACGGAAACTATTCTAATGTGACATCATATATACAGAATATATTCAAATGCAATTAATCTTATATTAATGGGAATAATCCATTCCGAAATGTTTAATCTTGAAATAGTATTCTGTCTATGCCTAAGAGGAAAAACTTGAGAACTTTAGTCAAATTGAAGTATGCCTAATGGCTTGCAAAGAGGAATGTGAGAAGTGCAGAGACTTTATCTTGCAGCTACAGGGTGGTTACCTCTCATTTTTCACAAGAAAAAAGATATCTTCAAAGCTTGGATTCTCATTTTATAGTGTTGTAAAGAAAGGAGCCTCTGAAATAAAGCATTTATTATCCCCTGTGTACGGAAAGTGTCCATATATATATATATATATATATATATATATATATATTTCAGATTAGAGAAATGTACAGTAAATTAATTTTAAATATAATTTACCCATACTTGTGTGGTCATAGCTCACTGGCTTCGGTGGTCCGCTGTTTCACTTTATAGCTGGTACTCTACACATGGTAGTTTATTGAAGTGATGTAATACAAAACACTGTTACATCATAACTTGCCCTAGGCCATTAAAAAAAAAAAAAAAAAATGCTTTGGCTGTGAAGCAAATTTGCCAGCAGCGCTGCGGCCACATTTATTGGCCCTGCGGGAGAGCTGATTCTGCCATGCTGAACTCCTACAGGCATGTCGTGACTATGGCACCCGGCGCCGAGGTCCCCTTCTTGACCGCAATCGGGATGGAATCAATTATTGCCATCATGAGAGTGGCACTCAGGCCTATCCCCAGTGAGCTGAATTAGTGGCTCACAGCCTTCTGGTCCCGGTGAAAGAAATGGTCCGGTTAAGTCTACCAAGCATCACTTTACTTGTGCCCCCATGAGGGCGTGCTGATCCTAATTTATGCTGGGACTCGTGCCTTGTATGCTTATCTGTTGAGGGAGAGAATAATTCATTCTCGCGAGTACCTCACGGACCCAGCAAAACGTCACGCAAGGCGCCGCAATAACAGAAATGCAGAGGCAGTTGAATGAAACCTTTTTTAATACCGCTGATGGTGCATTGGTTTCAGTGGCATTTGAATCGCTGACTTTGTGTGCATTTGTTAGGGGCAGTTGACACTATGGCTATCTTGTGAGGACGAGAGATAAAAATAAATGTAAGTCGTTCGTACATAATGTTCTGCGCTGTCAGTGCAAAGAGGGTTTACATTTGCTCATTTTGTATTATAACAGCTATTATCAGGCAGCAAAGAAAACGTAAAATTGTGTTTGGAAAGACACATAATACATTGAAATAAAGCTAGGAGTATTGAATACAGGTGTTGGAGAAAATAATGAATGTGGTTATGACAACAGTAAACCTCCTGTAGTAGTAGTAATTGATGATATACAGTAAAATGACATTGCTATCAAACATCAATTCATTGTTGCGGCCACATTCACCAATGCTTTAGAAAGTTGCTCTTTTTGCAGCCTTTTCCTGATGTTTGCTAGTGGTTATCTTGCAAAGGGCTCAGGGAAGTAAAAGGTGTCCACTACGACAGCCAAAACTCTTTGGAAATCCCTGGCAACACCAAAATAATACTTTAGCAAGTTAGCAACTGCCCCTGCTTGACATTCAGCATTACAGAACTCAATCAGGGCAGCTACTCTGCAAGTATGGTATTTCTTTATTTTAAATGTCCTTTAGTCCTTTGTTTTTGAGAACATTGTGTAAGTTTGTAAAATAACAGAGTTTACGTGTCTGTGAGAGAGAATAATGCTGGGTCATTGGCCCAGACGAGGGGGCAAGGAAAAGCAGGTTTCAGTTTTCCTATGAGGCTCCTGTAATCAGATATTTAGCCAGCTGGCTTTATACTTCAAATTTAGATAGAACCAACGTTTGCAAAGCCTTTGCAATGCTAAATAGTTACAGAGGTAATACAAGTGACAGCTAAGGGAAGCTATATTTTTAATTAGTTCCTTTTTGACTGGGTGGACCATCATATTCTCGTAATTTTGGAACATGGCATTTTTCATTGCCATGACTTCATTAAGTAGGATTTCAACCATTCATCAAAACAAGACTGTTCTTTCCAAGTTAATATCATTGTACACTCAAGTACAATGCTAACCTTTTTATATTATTCCAAATGTTGCAGTGGCCAAGTCAATTTTTTTGGCGATGCACATAGCAGACAAGCAGACATGATAATAAGAAAAGAAGATTATCCTACGTATTGTGCCACTTATTATTCAGTGATAATAACTTCTCCTTAGCTGAACTGAATTCTCTGAAAATATATTTAGCTGTCAGCATCGGTTTAGGAGACTGCTGATTGAAATTTGGTCTTCAGTGATGAGCGGTTCTTTGTTTCGTCACATTTCTAAACCGGAGCGTTCAATATATTATGCTCGGCGAGAAATATTCAAATTCACTTTCACTAGGGTACAAACGGAGAACTCTGATGCTGTAGAGAGAAGAGTGGAAATCGCTTGTCTTTTCTGCAGTCTGTATCATCATGCAGTCGAAAAGAATTGATCTCCCGTTGCTTCAAAATATGTGTTAATAAAATATTTGGAGGCTAAAGCCTGTTACCTAAATGTCATAAGAAAGTGTATTTATCTAATAACCTAGTTTGGTTTTAGCAGCAGAAAATACACCATTGGTTGCAATGACAGGGGTAGCGTTTGTAGTGGTAGAATTAGCTATTATTATGGAGAGGTGTTTAGCAACTTTTTTAACATGGCAAACCACAAATATACCACAGCTATCATCAGAATTACCAACATCATTAAAGCTATCAAATCTTTATGAATAGACAACGCTGATGTATCATAATAAATGTTGCAGATATAGCATATGTGAACAGTTAAATTTATATTTTTAGTTATTTTTTTCTTTTCTTTCTTTCTTATAATATTACAACTAGCTACTAATGATTTAACCATTCGAGAAAACAGTATTTTGACTATTCTGAAAACCTGACAGTCTGTCACAGTATAGCCTGTATCGTTGTAGACAAAACGGCACCTGGGCTTATACCAATCACTGGGTCCCTGAGAAAATCTTCAATTTAGTGAGCAAACTTAAGTTATTATTAGAAATGACAGTTGAACCTGATGAAATTGTACTTTCAATTGGAAAGCAAAATTGCAATCAGACCAACAAGATTTCCGTGTGCTCGCACCATGCTAATGCTGTGTCAAAACATGGCCAAATGTATTTAAGAGCCATAATAGCATATTACCATGCAATCTTCTTCCCCCCCCCTATTTGGTCCCTATTAATCTAGAACTTCGATTTGCATGTAAATGTGGTCAAGTTTCATATCATCAAAATACATGAGGCCTTAGCAAGAGGGTATGTTTTAGAGGGATCAGGGTTGAAATAATGCATTGAAGTTTGATGCACAGTTACTGACATTTATAAGGAATTTCAGAGGTCATTCTAACCTAGGGTTAGAAAATGAGTAAATCAACAGGGAATAATAACAATATAGCAACAGGGGGAGTTGAAAGTTAGTCCCAGGTGTTTGAGGGTCAGATGATGATTAATAGTGTGGGGTTGAGGGGCCTCTCGCCCAGAAGGACGAGACTGGGCCTACAAGCTCAATAACTGGGCTGTTTTTTCCCCCCTCAAGCTCATATAAAAATCGAGTGCCCCTGGTTCCCATTTTAACAACTTCATAGTCCAACTCCACGGGGAGGCAGTCACAACGCTGCAGAGAGAGAGAGAGAGGGAAGGATAGAGTGAAAGGGAGAGAGGTTGGAATGAAGAGGGAGACCGCAGAGCTCAGGGCCTAATTGGTCCCCTCATCCTCATGCTTCCCATTATTGCTTTATATGCTGTGTATCCTTTTTAGATGCAGGGAGACATTAGACGCCCAGGGTTGGAGAGGAGAGAAAAGTATATCAATTTTATCATTTTCAGATAGTATTGCATATAAATAGATAGCCTTTACTCAGGTTAAGTGAACTGTTATGACCAAAAAATACTTTTATTTTTTTATTTTATTTTTTTATGAATAGATAGTTTTTTTTTTTTTTTTTTACCCAATTTAGTGCATGTCCTTGACATTGACTAAATTTTTTTTTTTTTCCTCTGTCAAACATAACACATTCAATTCCTTTCAGTGAGTGTCAAAACATAATGAACTACAGGTAAGGAAAGCATGTGACATTTTTGAAGCATTTCTGCCTCACAGCGCCTGGGTCCTGGTTTCCGATCTGGTTCTGGTCGCTGTGTGTTTGGAGTCTGTAAGGTCTCCCATGTTTGAATGGCTCTCCACTGGTTGCTCCTGCAACCGGACTGGTGTCCCATCCTTGGCTTGCCCTTCCTCACAGCCTGTGTCTACTGGCTAGGCCTCTGGAGCCCTGCAACATTGAATTAGATAAATGAACTAATCTCTGATTCTTATAGATCTCTATAGTGTTTTGATCAAATCAAATGATGCTATA
>JAOYSI010000008.1:1944418-1955477 GCA_025775065.1 Hiodon alosoides
CCCCCCCCCCCCCCCCCCCCCCCCCCCCCCCCCCCCCCCCCCCCCCCCCCCCCCGGGGGGGGGGGAGGGTGAGAATTAATTACAAGCCATTAGGGTACAAGTCATCTTGTTGAAAATGTTGAGTTCAACTGAAGAATTAGTTAAATCGTTGCGTTTAATGCACTGCGTTGATTTAGAGGGGGCCGTGTCAATTCAGTGCGAGGAGGTCAGTTCTAAGGAAGTAATTCAAAAATAAAATAAAAATGGGGGGAGCATGCCACCCAAACATTGACCGTGCTTCTGTTAAGCGTCAGACCTCGCACGCCCTGCTGAACACAGTTGTGTGATTAATGACCAAGCCTTCATTGGTTCACGGCACCTCCGTGCCTTTTTACACACAGGGTTTTTACGCCAAAGGGGTTAATCAAACCTGTGTTTAATGAGGGCCTTTCGTGCTTTGCAGCCTTGGGGGCGTGGGAGGAGATACATAAGTATTGGAAGACAACAGGAGGGCTTATATTGAACCTGAATCCATTTCTTTATGCACCAGCTAACAGGGGAGACAATGCTAGGAGAATTACATGGTCTCTTAAACCACTAAGAAACACTAAAGAGGGCAGTTATTACTAGTGCCTTACCGTTGAAAATCCTCACAGAAATATAAGTGGCACGCCATGCAGATAATCAAAGGGTACACTTGTGAGCCGAAAGAGGCAGGCTCTTACTCAACCTGCGCTATGTCCCCACGTATCCAACATTAACACGTAAAGAGTCCAAACCGCTACGAGCGTCCGCCACGCGACTTGACACCAGACAACACTACAGCGAGACATCCAGCACCGCTGCCGATCACATGGGAACGCCCACCGGCAGTGGGTAAAAACTGGAGTGGCTCAAACCCCACCAGCGTTCCTTATGTCCCACCTGGTGCAGGAGCCAGGCTTTCGTTATCTTTTAAAAAGCGCTGCGGAGGGCCCGACCCGTACGTGCCGGGGTTTCTATTGCACATCCGAGAGATGCCATTGGCAGGAAATTAGGCAAAGATATAAACAGGGTTGGAACCTATAATTAGGCTGTCACTTCGAGCAATTTTCCCACATTGCCTCGGGGTCATAATGCTGAGAAGAAAGAACGAGCCATTATAAAGTAAAACAGAGCTGGGAACTAAGCGATAGAGAAAGACAAATATTAATGCAGAAATTAAGCGTACAAGAAAACTGGTCGTTATTTACCGGAGGTAGGGCAAGCGTAAAAAAAAGCAAATTTATCTGTTTTCGTAACTGGTAATTTAAAGCACATATATTAAGTATTATTTGTAAAACGGGTTACATTGCCATTGTCAGTACTTAAAAATAGAACAGGTTAATAAAATCACCGTTTTCATCCTTTTGAGCGGAGAGGTTTGAATATGCATAATGAAACTAAATTTGATATTCTAAATGACAGTGCTAACAGTTTTCCTTAACTTTGTTAGTGGAATTTATACCAGGGCTGTGTATAAGGGCTACATTTTTACAGTAAGAGGAAGTCCAAGAAAAATAAATAAATAAATAAATAAAAATAAATTGCTAAATTTGAGTCAAGCAAACAAACATTAATCTGTATACATTAATTCACAATTAATGTTTCTTTTGTGTTATATTATCAGAATAGCACTGGATGAATATATTAAAAAGTTATGCTTGTCTCAAAGACACTAATTGTTTAATTATATTCATACAAACATACATTCATATATATATATATATATATATATATTTTTGTGTGTGTGTGTGTGTGTGTGTGTGTGTGTATGCATGTGTGAACTTCCTAAAACAAGAACAGTGAATGACTGTACATTATGCAAACCCAGGATTCTTGGTGACCCAATATCAACTGTATGTCCAACACAAGAAAATTGTTAAATATAAATGACTGGACAAGTTCCTTATACTTCTCACAGACCTGTCATAGTATAGCGATCCATTTTACTTGTTTTGTTGAGATGAGCAGACAGAGAAGTAACCTCTGAGGAAAGTTTATCAATGTCTCTTGTCTTTTTAGTATAGGAGGCCATTAGCATAGCCTCTACTTCAACTCTGATGCACAAACGTTTCATTCCCTGTCTTTTCATACATACATTTTCTTCATATCTCAGAATCACTGTTTCATTTATCTAGTTTCACGGCAACATTGGTTTAGCACATACACAATAGTTGGGCCCTGCTGTGAACAAGTCAAGGAGTCCAGTAGTCAAGACACCCACAATCGCTCTACAGCATGTTTAGTTCACCGGTTTTGCAGCTCCTTGTTTGAAAACACAATGGCCTGAATGGGATGGGTGCCTTGGCCACATTTTTTTTTCTTTGTGGGGGGAGTTGTCGCAAAACATGGTATAGGAAGATGCTAGATGCTGTCAGGAATGGCTGTCATGGCTTTCACACAAATCATAGCGTAAAACTGGGGCTCACAGACAGCGTTTCTTCTTCCCTGAATCTAAGATCCCTGCTGACTATGAGTTAGTCGAGAGCGGAGGAGGCGAATACCGTGCAGAGGAACTCTGGGAGTACCTTGTGGAAATTCACTACGTCAGCAATATGATAACTTTTTGTCAACGTTTGGTGCTAATTATTATAGATTTGTAAGTTTTATGAAGGGATCTGAAGATTATTTCAGTCTTATCCAGTTAGCATTGCCGATTATTTTATTTACTTAAATTTCGTCACAGGTGCCTGTCTCAAGCAAAACCGTTTCCAAGAGGTTATTACTGCTGTTGAAAGTGTCCATTTAACTTTGCTAATTAAATCATATTCATTAGAAAAAAAAATTGAATAATTGTGAATACAGATATTATGCGTATCTCAGTAGAGACAGATTTATGTAATGCCCTTTATAATCCTTCCACAAGCAATCTGCACGGATGAATTTCCGTATTTTTAGGAGCCCCCAATTTTTTCTTCTTCTTCTTCTTCTTCTTTCCCCTCAGTACTCAGGTGGCTGCAGGACACCAAATATGGCGCTTTATAACTCAACTCGTGACCTTTGTTCTGCTGTAGAACTTTAACTATTTCTTACTGACCCCAGACCCCAGTTCTGTAATCACAGGTGTTTCCAAACTTCGCTGGTTTGTTTATCTGAAAAAAAAAAAAATACATCCATGGTTCGTGACGGGGTGTGGTAGCATTATAAGCAAAACAGTCCTTTGTCCATTACTACAAATAATTACTGAGAAAGAACAACTGTGCCTGTGTTTCAGCAGAGAGAGAGGTGTATAGTCACCTGTCGTTCTAAAAGAAGGCAGGTCGGAGATAACAACAGCATTGTGACATTACCGTCGTCTTCGGACGCCATTGTCTTATGGAATGTTTAATAAAGAGCAGGCAGAAAGTTAGGAGCAACACCCCTCAATGAAAAAAAAGAAATATATATATTTCCACTGTGAGAGATAATAAAATCAGACTTTCCTCTTATTTATTTTTTCTGAAGTGATGCCATTGTGGTTTTGGTATAATTCCAGTGGGCTGCACAAAAGGAAGCAAAGGCATCTGAAATGTCATTCCGCAACTGGGTCCGGGTAAGAGAATTTACATCTAACACAGCCCATGTGCACGGCAGAAGGTGAGGCCAAACTGCTCGCCCCTTTTCTCAGCCCCGCACCGAATTCTTCACCGCCGTACTGAATTTCGCCACAGCGCACCGACCTGGAAGACAAATCTTGTCCTCTGTTAGTGTCGAGTACATTGAAGTTTGCTGAAGATTTGGAGGGTCATGGCCAAATGTCAGCAGATGCCAAGACAGAGCGACGGAGACGGAGTATTACATGCTAACAAATGATTTAAATTTGTTTTCCATAATTTGTCTGGTGATTTCAAGTTGCCACTTCATTCTTGGTGCCACACTTACTGATTTAAGCATGAGGTTGCTTTTGTATACGGTACACTCTCGTTGGCTAGTATGTGTAAACTTGTTTGGTCTCTTCTCCCAGTTATATTACCGAAGGCCGCCATGATCTAGCTAAACCTTCTGTCACACAAAGAAGACCAAATAAGACTTAGCAGTTTAATGATTTGACATCCATGAATGCCAAGACGAAGACTGCATGCAGCCCTGTCAATTTCCGCTGTTAAATTATTTTTTTAAGAAACTTATTTATATGCTTGTTTGCTTCACATTTCATCATAGCAGGTGACTGACAGCTGTCATACTTTGGAGATTCAGTTACACCTGTCTGTATAATTTCCCTCATGAATATCTGCTAGTTTGTGATTAATGGTATTTGTTTAATATATTTGCTGTTGTTTATCATCTCATCAAATTCTGAAGGTGACGCCATATTCATATATGATTACCAAATCTAAACAGGATAGTTATTTTTTCATTGTTGCTTGCATTTTGTTAATAAAATGAAATACACTGTGACACATTTAACTATCTGATTATTTTTAGAAAATTATTAATGCATTTGGATTTGAGAGATTAAAAGTTAATTGTGAAACGATTTCACTGTACAAGAGGTTTGGTTTACAGATTAACAGTATATAATGCAAATTGTACATTAAATAATACAGTTACTAATTTGTGTAAATTTTCTGCAAACTGATTTCCCAATTGCTTGGTTCATATTCACTTTATGCTTTCGATGTCAACAGTAATTACTGGGTGAGGTAACGTCAATACACAATCTAAAATGTCTCTCTGGAGAGTATGATTACCATGCATTATCAGCAAAAATGTGATGTTTTTTTTGTAGGTTTTTAAAAAACTTTTTTTTTTACTTTATTCCGAGATCACATATTAAAATAGGTACTCTCTCAAGCCACAATAAGCAATGTGTCTATTATATATGGTAGCTTGCACAGTACTTTAAGTTAGCATGCAATGTTGCTAATTTATTAATAAGATATAAGTATATTTTGAGGTAAGTCCCCTCCTTACAAGAGCCATTACTGAGAGGATGCGACCATAAAAACAGCATATTTCTGTGGCAAATCACATCAAAGTTTGAAAACACATATCCCCGTTTCAAGGAAATGCCATGATCTCTTAGACACATCTGCCACCAATATTGTCCAGCATGTGGTCAACTCAGTTTTTCCGTCTTTTATCTCTTCACTCGTAACAAAGATTCAGTCACTTTGTTTAACACATATTGAAAGGTTTATCCTGACCAATACAATTATTCCTGTCATGATAAAGAAGCCCCTGATATCGGATATTACAGGTTTGCAAAAATGCGGAAATTACCTGATGTCTATCTGAATATACGAGCAACAATAAATAATGGGTTTATATCACAGAACCTGCTTTATTTAAAAGTAAAACTGCTGCTGTTCAATTAAATTCAAATCTCTCATCTCGCCAAAATAGTACCATAAGAATAGACATATTCTAATAGCAGGTTCCCTTTTGAAAACCTTGGGGGGGGTGGAGAGGGGTGGCGCTGTAGTCTGAAAAGCATATTGGATGCTGTAATGTAAATCACATGGGGGGCTCCAGATCCATTTAATAGTTTTCGCTCTTTCTGTTAGACATGGGTCATGGGTAACTTCCTCAGCAGAATCAGTGGTATTCGACCCGCCATCATGAAAGCGAGGTCAGAACTTGGTTTGTGTTTCAAGCCACCTGTCTAAACTGAGAGGTGGGCTTGGCTGTTACTGAGATCGCGGCTGTTACAGTCGAGAGATGTGTTGACTCTGATGTGCCGTTTCGAAATGCCCGTCCGTAAGCTGTGGAATGAAGTACGCTTCCCGGGGTTGTTGCTGTTACTTTAGATCCATAAGCTGTCGGGGCCGGACATTTCCCTCAATAGCAGTTGCGAGGGTCCGGGTGAAGCAGGTGGAATATAACCGTGATTTTAATTCAGACAGGTGTGAGATTTGCTGATCTATTACATCTGATTCTCTGGGTCAGAACACCCCATGATCATGTTATTCTGCAGCTGAATAATACTATCACTTTGCTTACTAACATAACACATACTAGACTTCATGCCTTGTTAGCCTGTCTTTGTGCAGTTTATTCTGCTTTCTCCTAAATAATTTATAATTTCAAAGTGCAAAAATAAGTAAAAAGTCCATTGCATAGATTTATTTTACCTACATAAATACATAAATAAATCAATAGTAATAATAATAAAATATTTTTAAAAATATTTTCTGCATTTATTGTAACTAACACTCCTTAGTTACAAAAATACAATATATAGTTATTTTGTCGATATTGACATTACTTTCTTATGTATTAATCATTATGTTTTGCTGTGGCAGTAGTTATAAGGGACATTCAGCATTTACATTTAAATCTTCCTGCATTCCTCGTTCTTCACTATTTATGCAAATCGTAATTCGTAATTCTGCCATTTCATTTTCCATGTTTTTGGCTTTGCGAGTTGAGAGTCAAAAGTGAGATGCTAATCATTCAATTTTAATGAATTTGCATAACAGATGTCATCAAGCTAACACCATTCCGGTCTTCCTAAAATTAGAATCCTACTTATGCATAACGAGGACACGGTTCCTTCCAATGAGCCTCTTATGCAAGCCTTCCTAAGAAAAGTTATAAATATAGGCTAGGAAAAGAAGGAAAAAAAAAAAAAAAAATCTCTGTTACAATTTGAATTTATAATAAGTCTATATACTGTATATTTTTGCATTTTTGCACTTATTTAAAGTTTAATAGGCACGTCAATACATGCACAGCTTGTGTGTCTTTCCTTTCCAGTGATTTATGCCAGAAGTCAGTAGGCCACTGCACTAGAATCTGTGTACAGTGCCTTGCCTTTTAACTGAGATTAGTACAGTTCTGATGCGCTGCAGCCTTTAAAATATGTATCAAAGCTGTTGAAATGCCAGCAGTTGGTATGTGGCAGGCAGGGGAGTGCAGGATTGGACGATAAAGTTATCCCAACTTCCAAGTACCCAGCAGGCTATTCCAGCCTGTTGTTTGCAGGGCCCACCATTGCAATCAGTAGTCCTTCACACTAAAGAGAGAGGGGAGTTGTGTGTGTGTGCGGGGGGGTTGCTATCTGCTGTTTCTATGCAAGGTTTGGCACATCGATTGCTCGCTCTCCATCTCTCCTCAGGAAGCACTGCTGAGAAAATCTTTATGAACTCCTGGGCCTGTCGGCGCTGGTTAAAAAGCTGCCAGTTAAACAGCTGTGTGGAGTTTGGGCCTTGGATGAAACACTTGGAAGCTTGGAAGTGTATGGCTTACACCATAGGGGGAGCCTGTATGAGGCTTCCTGAGTCGAGGCTGCTGCTGAGGGTGTTAATTGGCAGACTCTGAAGAGCCGTATACCTGCCCTTCATAATCCTGCACGGGCCGCAGCGTCGATGCGAAAGCCAAACGTTTTTTTCTCCAAACGCCAAACACCCGATGCACTTTGTCGCTGACCTCTCTGACTTTGTAAAGAAAATGAAGGGCCCCTCCGATAAACTATCAATCGAAACAGCAGCGCGCGTAGAATAACACCCTCTCAGCAATCTCCCCCAATTAAATATCACACCCCTAAGAAGGTAAGCAGCGCTGTTAGGCCCACGCTTTAGCAAATCCTCAAGCCCAAGGATGCTATTTTCTCCTCTTAGTGTTTCTTTGTTGTGAAAGAAGTTGACTAACGTTTAGTGATCCCAGCCAACAAACAGCCCTATACTGACACAGAATGCCCATTGTATGCAAATAAACCTTCAGAACAAACTAAGAGAGGTCTGTGCTGCTCTGAAATGGGTATGGAATATTTTACGAATGGCGATTTCGGGAAATACGAAAAACATCACTAATTACAATGTATTTATTACAATTCTGGGTTTGGTGTCACAGACACACACACACACACATTTACACATGCATAGTAGTGTCTATTTCAGTTCAGACAGATCGAATGAATGTTTTACTTCAATGCTGGCTTCAGTAAACTATCATTATTAATTTTGAAAGTTTCAGTTCAAGTTTACATCGGCGTGTCAGCAAAAACACCTTTTCTCACGTATTAGTTCTCACGTACCGTACCTCAACATGGCCATGTGGTAAAGCAGCCAGAGAGCCTAGCTGTTCAAGTTCTGTTATTACATTATGACACAGTAAAGGAGAGGGAATACACGAGAGGAATAAACTAGGCTCAATCCAATATGCTCAGCACATTCTTGTAATATGAGAGACTGCCTTTCTGTGGGTGCGTCCCCGCCAACAATCACTGCATACACTGAGTGCACAAGAATATCATTCATTTAAAATAGCTGCTAATGATAGCTGATGACAAAGATTCGGATGGTCTCAAATGCAGAGGTTGTGTTTGCCATAAGGCTGCCAGATGAGACTCATTTAACCACAGTCTACAGAGAAGGGACAAACAGGCACCGGTGTCCCGTGGACGTGTCATACGTCCAACACCAAACATTTGTAAGCATACATTTTTGAAAATCCCCCTGGAGCCATTCATATTTATTGGAATGAACTACCGAAGGAACGGGATTCAGTAATTATCACCAGACAAAAGTTTGGTTAGTAAGGGCATATTTGAGGCATGCTCCCATTCCTAATCATGAATAGGATTTAAGCTAAGTTGGCTATAGTTCTAATCACTTTGATTTCTCTGCCACGGCAGTCAGCGCAGTGCCAGATTTAAACACAGACGCACTGAGTTTTAATTCAAGCAGACAAGTAACACTTCGGTCCTTTAATTCCCCAACAGTTTGTGGAAGAAAATGTTTAGGAAAGAACAGAGCAAATGAAATGATAGGATAAAATGGGTTGCTTACTTCGTTACACATGACTCTGTGTGTCGAGTGACACAAAAAATCTCTTTCAGAGAACACATGTCACTGTAACAAACAGCTCTCTTTTGTTTCAGTCAAAAGTAAGTTTTGTGTTTGCCAGTGCAGAGAACTGGTTTTTCTATAAAATGCTGCTCTGTATTTCTAAAATTAAATTGGCATTCTGCATGTCTCTCCTACTGCTATTGTTATACAAAGAATTGAGAGTGACAGATTAACCACACTCTTCCGTAGCCATAAAATGCCAAATCTTAGTTAAAGTCTATTTATTTTAACCCTTCTATCACCTTCAGAATTAATTATGTGTTCCCTCAAAGCACTGCTTGATAGTGTTTTAAACAGACACTGAAATTATTTTACTTGACCTAGATAAGGACTGTGTACCTGAACATTACTACTTACTTGAATTATTTATATAATAATTCAATATAAACATCTTATGATGTCATATCTACTCAGGAGACGTTCATCCCTGAATCTACCCCATGCTTCCGTGTACAGATGGGAGAATGTCTTTTTTGCATATACGTTCTTTAACCAAAATAAACATCTGCATTTTCAGTGTGGTAGACCCATGCCTTAGTAGCACACTGCTATTGATTGGATTGTGTTGATTAAAGTGGATCACAGGGGGGTGGGGGGGGGGGGCATCGGAATATTATGATATGGGAAACATATGATATTAAATAATCAGCTGTGTGCTGAGTCTTGTCATAAAACCCTGATTATGACCATCCTCACATTTCCCCCATATAGGTTTTATTAATCATGTTTCAATGGATCTAATAAATAGTTCCAAGATTCATTTGTTAGATTATTTTTGATAAAGAAATTATAAAATAACAGTTACGTGCTTTATTTAATGTATTCAGATTGCTCTTTTGTTTCTGCCACATCAAGAAAGATTATCACCAACACCACCCAAAAATGAAAACATGTAAATGAGGTTACTGCCCCCTCTCATTTTCACCATAATCTACATCTGGCAAAGACAAGGGCATGTCAAGAGATCACTAAAAAGACCAGGTTTGGCCTACCTTTCATGTGGAACATTTTAGTCAGGTAAACGGTCCCAAAAAGAATCAACCAATGGGAGCTTCTAGACGTCGGAGCAGATTTCAAGAAAGCAAAAAGTGAATAAAAACATTTATCTTTGATAAAAACAGTGTAAAGCGCAAAAGAGCGTAAGTGTGGGAGTTAGTTCAATGCCTCAACTCTTACTGAAGACAATCTAACATGCAACTTATTCCACGTAGGCTGAAGATTGCAGAGTGGAACTGATCAAAGTAATCGAAACCCATTCCCTGCTTGGTACTTTTTATTTACTCCCTCCTACATTTGCAATCACTGCTTCTATGTAATGTTTGTTAGCCTTCGTATTCATGTGTTTTGGTATGGGCTACCAGGACTAATAAAAGTTAGATGGACACGAAAACAAATGTTAAAGCCAGTCGCCCATCGTTATATACTGGTTTATAATACATAGCAAGGTATACATACATGAAAAGAGCATACACACATACCCATTTAAATGCGTACTAACTGCAAGCTATTATTTGTCATTATGATAAAATTGATATGTGTGTGTGTACATATGTGGGGCCTACGTACCATATATATATATATATATATTTATATATATATTTATTTATTTTTATTTTTTTGTTACTGAAATATTTGTTTACCTTGGAAAAAAAACAGTTTCTACCCAATTACATTTTTTTTTTTACCAAATCATAAGCAAAATAAGTGTGAAAGTTTATTCACGAATCCACTTTCAAAGAAAAGATCATTATAAGCTCAGAGTCATAGATTTAACTTGAATTCTCAGCCAAACGTCTTATATATATTTGCAAGAAATCAAAGCCTCTTTGTGGGAATGGGTTTAATCCTTTCTTTGGCACATAAAGGATGCACCTTTAAACTTGCTTTCACTTCAGTGACAACCATGCAAATTGCTTGGAGGTAGGATGCCATCTCATTGACATTGTTTGTTAGAATAACATAGCAGAGGGGAAAGGTCTTGTCTTAGGCATTCCAGAGTAACCCTCCCCTCTGTGAAGTTGCTGGAGGAATTGTGACAAGCTTGTTATTTGCTATTACTTTTTAACATTTTCAATTCTGTTACTCAACTAGTGAAATAGTTTGGGGTAATCTTTCAGTACCCAGGAGAAGCTTTCAATTCTTTTTATTTGGCCTTTTTTTTTTTTTTACTATAAGCAGCAAGAGCAATGACCCAGTTTAAATACAAGTTACTTCCTCCTGAAACATTTTCCCCCTTAATATCTATGTATTTATGTGTAAAATATTTCTGGGCATCAAGAAAATAATTA
>JAOYSI010000008.1:1955577-1969351 GCA_025775065.1 Hiodon alosoides
AAGGCATTTCTTTTTTGAGGTTTTACAACTGTTGACAAAACATTTCAGCTAGTTCATATATTCACTATATTATCACTTTGTTTTTTTTAAAATTCACTCGAGGTACATGCTTGGTGAAGAATCTTTTCCGATCTTCATTTTTTAAAACCTAATACGCCAAAGTGACAGGTGGCATTACAGGGCTTGCTGACCTCAACGGAGGAAACGAGACGCCTGATGTCAGGCCATAAATACACAGGTTGGAAGTAAGACAAGCGGGGGTCAGGAGAGGTAGTTGGTAGCACAGGATTTCAGTCAACAGGATCCACATGCTTTTATATACAACCTGCAACGCCGTGCGTAAAGAAACTCAACTGCCGTTAAATGACTTTCAAAGTACGTTTCTAATACATATCTTGTTTTTGACAGAGCGCCAGAGAAAGCTGCTATCCAAAATATAATCTATGATTTTGAAGTCCCCTAATCACAACCCTTTGATGTTACTGAACAGTTTAAAATGGCATGAATGCATTCTTCCAGCTTTAAATGCACGAGTGCTTGTGAACAATTTCGTCATTAATATTACAAACATAGATTCAAGCTATGGATAGCTATAACAGGGGTCATAGAGAATAAAATGTTTAACTATATTATTTTCCTTTAATATTGGAAGGATACAAAAATCTGATTGTACATACAGAATACTTAAATCTCAATTTATAATCTGTGTATTTCAGAACATGGAGGGCTTCAAACCATGTGGCAAACAGACACGAAAACTCCCGGCATTCCTAATGTCAGCATTCCAGGCTACTGTAATATTTCAAGTCTTTCTGATGGAGCTTTTATGGGGCTCAGTGTCTGAAGCCAAAGCTGACTCCTCGTCAAGCTGGATTTGAGGGTAAAATAGAGTTCACCACAATTAAATGTGCAATTCACACAGTATGTTCATTATATCCTGTCATTATTTGTTAAATACCCATTTTAAGGATGATATAATTTCATTTAATTTCATTTTAGCATGTGCGCATTACTGTTAATGCCACTATTAATACATTTGATGGGAGGCAGTTATAAACTTAATTCATAAGTTTGATATCCAGAACTGCAGCTAAAAGTTGCTAAAACTTAAATTTTTTTGTGTCTCCTTAATTTTTCCAGCTTGGTTAATAACCATACGTTTTTCCTGTGCACCACAAAGCACTAAAGATCCAGAGTGAGGGCCGTAGAAGCTTTCTAAAACATATTGCAAAATGAAAACATTGGGGCTGGTGGAGTCAGTGTGTCTGCAGAATGTAACTTGACATGCCGACTATTCTGAGTTCAATCTGGAGCGGCCACAAAAGCTTCATTTAATATGTTGCCAATCACAAGGTTTCTGATATGTCTGTCTGTGTACTAAGAAATGCTAAATACCATAATATTAGTATTATGAAGTGACTAAAACACTTAAAAAGTCAGGTTAAATAGAGTGGCATGCACAATGAAGTTATACACCATATATTTCTTATTTCATTTAAGCATCCGAGTACATTTTTTACACAAGGGGTAAATAATGTGCAGTGTAGACAGTGCCAATATTCTGTATTGCATCAGTATTCAATACATAAATCTATATATCACAACGAGAAGTGCTTTGGAAGTTTTTAAACCGACTTAAAACTCCAACTACCTTATATGTCTGTATAAATATAGGATGGCTTTAGTCGACGTTCTCATAACTCTAAATATTCTATTGTCAGAAAGTGTCAGTTGGAAATATTGAAACAAGATGGACATAGATTCATGAATTTCTAAGCCCAGTCTAACAAGAAATAATTTTCACATTTTCAGCATTCTGTGTAATTTTGTATAACATTGATTAGCATTTCATACCTTAAAACATCATGCTCTGCGAAGGCTAAATTTTACTTTGAAATAGGATAAAGTAGTACAGTTACATGAATAAATTGCTTACCCTTTTCCACCTCTGAACATTGAAAAACAGGAAATATGTAACATGTTGTTTGAACATTATAAAATCATTTTAATCGATTTCATACTTTTTGCAAGTTTCAAAGTAAAATGTATGAGTTAAATGTAAAAGGAAGAATTTCCTTTGTTTTATTTGTTTTACAGGGTTAAAACAAATAAAATAAACACATAGGGTAACATTTCTCTAAACATCTCCCATTCAAAGTATGTTGGTGAGATTTGTTGGGAATTTCAAAACCAAGTAGCTGGATCAACAGCCCGTTATGCGCACTCCTTTGTACTTTGCATGTCACACAGATGTATTTCCCCAATGTTTTATTAATAAACACAGTATGGTTTGTGCTTAAATGCAGACAATTTATTAGTGTTGTTGTCATTTATTATCTTCTTCTGTTTTTAACTGCAGACAGATGGGATTCATCCTTCCTTATTGCCTTTAGATCAGATGAAATCTCTTTTTAATTATTAGCACTTTGTTTCCCTGAAGCTCTCTTCAGAACGTCTGTTGATGTTTAAATGAATACCGGCATGGATCATGGCATGAATGGTATGATCAAAAAAGTGTGATAAACTAGAAATCATTCTTTTCAGTGATGGCAGCTAAATGATCAAAATCAAAATTCTATGCAAAATTCAATTTCTTAACTGTAATTTAGCGAAATAATTCAGGTTACATCTGGTAACATTAAGAAAATATTTATAATGTACATGTATATAACCACATTTACTGAGAAAGCACTAGAAAACAACTTTACAGGACAGGCGCCCCTTTTAGTTATTTTTAAAGGGCCCTATGTATGATCTCTATCTGGATCAATGGACATAATTTATAAATAAAACAAAAGATTTAAGGCAGGATTAAACCAAAGCCATCGTGCTGGTAAGAGCTCGCAAAGAGTTGACTGGGATTAAAACGAAAGAAAAATGCTGCACTAAATAACGCGGGACTAAAGCAAGTCATTTTCACCTTCAAAAAAAATGCTGATTACACATAGGTGGCAATGGGGGAGTAGACCACTATGTTTTGAGTTTTCACTTACTTTCCTTGTTATCGTGACCGGAAAGATATCAGTGAACAATAAAATTACAGTTATGTAAAGAGTGTGATTAGTGGGATGCCAACATTTTGATCTGGCCCTGCCATAATCACAAAGCTCATAAAGTAATTGCCATGCAGTTTCATCCATTACACCAGAAGCTGGCTCCTAGATTACGTTGTTATTATTAGCTATATGGATCCCTTATGACATTTGTACACAACGCTGCCATGTAATATTGTAGCAAACCACTTGGTTATGGAATTATGTTGATAGCTCCTGTTACTGTTGCTAGGCTACCGCAAATTTCTAAATTTACCTCAAGGAAAATCTGGATAACAAAATTTTTGAAGATTAAACACTGTGTTACATGTAGAAATAAAACAGGAAAGAATTACAGGTCATTGAAGTTTTGATCATTTTAATTTTGATATCAGCCAAGCATTTTGTCTGGGATGATTGAAGAGCTCACCCTGAAAAGTGTTTGTAGTTCTGTGGAGTGAGCTCACAGAGGGTGCTCATGGTCTGACAAGCGTTGTGCAAGGTATTGAACAAAAAAATAGTAAAGATTTACTTTAGGAGTAATTTTCCCCGGCCACAAAATTAACATTAATGCACCAATATAAATTACATTCAAATAACAGTTTTGGCTAGTGTATTCACGTTCATTGAGAAAATGGCAACATCATTGAAGGAATTCACTCCATTTGCTGCTTTCAAAAATCACCAAACATTATTGTTCCCACTAAATTGTACCCTCTTATCCATCTAAATGCATCTTGTTAGGCTCTATCATTTTTTATTCAACTGTTTACTTTCACCATTATCCACCATTTTCACCAACTATCCTTGCAGTAAAAAAGTTCTGATTTAAGCGCATATAATACATGACACAAGACATGCTAGACAATGTATTCAGGCATTTAATATATTCTGCACTTACTGCATCCAGGATGATTTTAAGTCCCATTATCCTTTGCATTGCAGGTTCTTAGTTATTAGAGTTGTTGTTTGGGTAGCTGCTACTGTTAACACGTTGTCTTCACGAAAAGCTGCTGATAATTATAATGAACTAAAATTGTTATCCACCACACTGTTGGATTTAATGTTTAACAAAGATCATTTCCTTTGATCAAGCATGACGTTTTCATGATCCAGTTTTCTGTGTCACAGACTGCTAGCATTAACAAATGGCAAATAGGAAAGATGAGCTCTGAATACGAAGGCAGTTTAAACAAATTTGCAAATTTATACTTTTATAATACTATAATTCAGCAGAATACTTTTATATTGGCCTATTCTTCAACTTTGAAAGTAAGTCTACATAACCAATAACTCAATATTTTTAAAATGTGAGCCAGATGGAAATCCTGGGAATTGACTTGTGATCAACTACATGTTGGTAGGATATGGCCCGTGGGCTTAAAGCTCACAAATGAAATGGGTACCAGTGTCCAATGGCCAAGACAAAGGTTTAAGTCTTAAAAATTTTCTTTAAATTTTTCTACAAAACCAAAGCAGCACTGGTCCTGGTCTGGGTCCCTTTCCCCTTCTTAGACAACTGTTTTAGTCACCTGGCCTAAGGATTAAACCACTAACAAGTCTGCCCACAGCTTTTGAAATGATTCAATTTTCCTAATCTTGTTTTGCTTTAGAGTGTGTGCCTTTGAGGCATCAAGACATCCTTTTCAACCGTGCTTCTTTTGAACACATTTGCATATCTAAATTTTTACTGCAATTCAGGATCCATCCCCAGTTTTGACTCTTTAATACCAAACTCTAGCTTCCTTCGGTCAACCTGGTGGCTTAATATATGTTTGATGTGTAAAGATAACTACAGTCCCCCCCATTTTCAGAAAAATGCTAAACTGCCTCTTGATCCTAATAGGATAGAATGCTGGTCTTCGGTCTTCATAACTCATATCCTCAGAAGTGGAAAAGACGTTGGCATCGTTTCTTCCAACTGCATGCATTTTAACTTTGTTGTATATTTATATTGCCATTTGTGTGTGTGTGTGTGTGTGTGTGTGTGTGTGTGTGTGTGTGTGTGTGTGTGTAAACATTCCTAGACTTAAAACCAGATGTCTATAGATGTGATAACTTGTATAAATAATAAGCATCATATGTACAGTACAAACACAAAACTGAAAACAAATTTCCAGCCAGATTATAACTGATAAAGCACATGGTTATGAGGATTTTATTGTATATTGCGATATTGTGATTAAATCCATTCAGCATGTCTTACTTACTGTTGTGTTGATTTAAACATAACAATGATCATTTTTGCCAAAAATTCCAAACAAATCATAAATCATACAAACAAATTTATTGACATTTTTTGTGCAAATAGCAAACAACAGCAAAAGGTTAGTTAGCATAAGGCCTTGAATCATAGACATAAAGTTGCATCACAATTCCTATTTGTTCAGCCGTAGGAAAAAAACACAAAAAAAACAATATATTATATATATATATGCATTGTTTCCTAAACTTTTATGAATCCGAAAAGAAGAGTCAATTGAAACGTTAATTTAGCGCAATTCCCCAACGCATGCAGGCCCTATATTTTTGCCAGCCTGGATGGATTTTGCAGGTTTAAAATCATCTTTCCGGCAAAGCATGTTAACAAGGAAAAGCAGAGATGACTGGGCGGTGCTCACTCATGTGTGTCCATACCTCCAGGTGCCTGAGGCCATTCTCCCCCACAGACACGGCACACACTCCAAAGACTTTAAGATCCTTTCAGGACTGACAGTTTGGTTTCAGGCACATACCAAACAAATGTGACCCCACCTTGGCAGCGGGAAGTAGTCTTTTGTGGCAGAGCACCTGATTCTGCCTTCGATGTAAATAAGACACACACGGCTATAGTCTTACACTTATCACTGCCGATGTTCTCTTAGGGTAGGATAAACTCAGGCTCCAGGAGGAGTTGCACAAGGGATCTTAAATACAAGTATAAACTTTTAACAAAGTACACGAGTGACATATTTTAATTTTCTTCCGATTGCAAATATATACGTATGCGTGTGTGTGTACAGTTTTTTAGTTTTTTTTTGTAAAGACTACTCCAGTCATCTGTGTTGAATACTGTTCAAATTATATAAATAATTATAAACTAATACTTGCTCTTATCTACTCAGTTCACTGACCTATTACACAGTTTATCACTTAAAAACTCTTTCGGCAAGGAGTTGTTGGGACATGTTCTCATCGAAAGACAGCTGGCATGACATGTCTGACTCTGTGGGTTGACCTTCTGAACAATGGTGGAGGAAAGGACAATTTCAGTCACATTAGTTAACGTCAGCTTTAGGTCGCTGGCACTCGTTACAGTGATATGCCTGGTGCATGTTTACCCCGGGTCACCTCTCAGCAGAGCATATGGGCTTTGACATTCCAGAAACACCTGAGAGCTAAAAGCTTGCCTCTGATTAACTCCGCGGCCAGCCCCACCAATTAGTTCCGGTGCAAAGTATCCAAAAAGAAAAGTCTACCAGTTACATGCTTGTTGTCTGCGTGTTTTTAGACACACATAATTTTTAACAGATCGATTCATGTAACGATGTGTTTAGTTTAGAGTAATTTCATACATGATTTTAATATGGTTTTCTGTGCTTATTGTGCATACCACCTTCAAATTTAAACACACTGAGTTAATTAATTGATAGAAGATGCAGTTTGTTTTTTCAGCATTAACTTTAAAAAATAAAAATTCAATCTTCTGTCTAGGATGTATATCACAATGCATAAATATTGTATCAGAAACTTGATATATAAGAAGCAAAAATTTATCTTTTTAATCCCAAAATACTATCTTGATCTGTGTGCTTGGCCGCTTCCTGTGAATTGAGTTAAAATATAAAAAAGAACAAATTTTTCTCCTCTTTGCAGCTAGATGTTTGTGATAAAGTAAATGTCAGCAAAAATACTAAAGCCGGGTGTCACCATAGCTTTCTGACAGATGGAGGAAAAAGGTAAAAAAAATGTTCTATCATGTCCAACAAGGTGTTCTTTTTGAGATTTAAAGATCACTGCGCAACTTTAAACATGTTTGTCACTTTTACTCTGACTGGAACTATCATGGGCTTCACAAGAACTTTATCAGCTCAGCAAGGAAAAATAAGTCCATTCCCATTTATCTTAGCCAGGTTCCCTTCAAAGCCAACAAATAAATTACAGTGTACATTTGATACAAATTGATTTCTTAACTGAAATAACAATGTTGTCCTCCCGGTCAGGCCATGTGTCACTCAGTCGCAAGCCTGACTGAAAGGCTCAATCTGTCTCTGTGATAGAAATAGGCCTGGCACATCTCCGCCAAGGAATGCTAATCACGCGGGCCTGGCCTGGGCCTTTGTGGGCAGGCCGTGATAAGAAAAATCAGTTTCCCTGCTGTCAGACAGTGTGAAGGCCTGATCTGTGTCTGTAGGAAACAAGCCATGGGCCTGGAAGTTACTGTCCTACTTTTTTTTTTTTTTTTTCCTTGTTGTTGTCTGTGTGTAGTTACACGAGAGAAAGAGGAAAGAGGGGGGGGGGGGGGATACGGAAAAATTTGTTAAGGCTCACCGCCTGTGATGAAGCTGAAGTGAAACCCATTGAATATCTTGAGCCGATCTTATCTGTGGCAGGAGAAATGAGATATTGGCAGGGGCTGTTGAGTGTTCTCACAGCTGAGCAGGTTAATAGGGTTGGGAGGCAGGCCACAGGCTAATTGGATTTGCCTTGGCTTGATAAACAGTGGCAAGCCTTTTGCCAGCCAAACACACGGGTCTTCTTTTTTTTCTCACCCCCTCCATGGTGAGGAGAGTAGGGGACTCAAACGAAGAGGCTATTTTCTTGGTAAATTCCCAGCAGGCAAGAGTAAACTGTGAAACAGGAGTTGGCCATCTCCTGATTTTAATCAAATACCATTTAACCCGGCTGACCTATAGGAGACATCTCACATCGGGAGATCAAGCGTGTTATTCTTGCTCACTGGAATTAGAGCCTCTCGCAAAGAGCTCTGTGGTGTTATTCCAACACCTCCATGTGTAAAAATTAGCTTGTTTCCACACTGTCACCTTTTCATCTCCACTCAAGGCCTGTTTCATTTATTTACTGTCGACAAAGACGTCAAAGGGTGGTCAAAATAAGTCAGAGAATGTTGCTTTTGTGTATTCCCTCAGACAGCTCATTAGTAATAGACACGTCAACAATATACAACCTTAATGACTAATGATGGACCATGTCTATCAGGCATGCTATACACATACACAGTCAAAATGTTTTCTTTTCTTCAACCTTAATTACTACCTTAATCGATAAAAAAAATTATTCAGGAATAGTATCAGATGAGTTACTCAAAAATGTTTTATATTTTTTATATATTATATTATATTGGTCAAATGTCAAATCAGGCAATCTAGAATAATAGACCATTTTCATCCTTGGATAAAAGCTACCCGTGTTTTTGTTTAAAGGTTGAATTTACTTCAAATAAACCAAAGCAGCACTGGTCTGAGTCCCTTTCCCCCTCTTAAAAAAACTAAAACATCCCAGGGCTTTCAAAATTTTGTGTCGCATCGTAGCTTTTGATTTTATGAAAACTAATTTGGGAGAGATAGCACCTTCAGTAACCTAGTTTTCAGCTCCACAAGAATGCATTTTTAACTAGGCTACCAAAAAAAAAGAGAAAAAGAAACTGTAATTATTACAGACTGCTGCGAGAGTTTTATCAAAAACAAAAAGAATTCAGAGCACATTGCTCTAGTCCTTAGAATTTGGCACTGGGTTTGTTTTAGAATTTATTTTGTTTATAAATTCTAATTGTTTAGTACCCTTTTATATTTCAGATGTGCTTCTGCGAGACCCCTCTGCACATGCTCAGTAACGTGCCTTCTGACTGTACCGAGGATTGTGGCTTCCAGACTGTTCTGAGGGTTGTGGCCAGGAAGTATAGAGAGGCCTCCTTCAGTCACTAGGGCCCACAGCCTTTGGAACAGCTTCCCGAAAGACCTCAGAACAGACAGCTCTCTTCACATTTTTAAACATATATTTTTTTTGCCTCAATTTTTCTGAGTGTTTCTTAAATAAGTCTATTCTACTTATAATGTCCTTGTTTTACCTTCTATTATTCGTTTTTTTTTTTATGTAAAGCATTTTGTGTTACATGTTTTATGTTTGAAAATGCTATACAAACAAAGATTATTATTGTTATTATTGTTAATAATAATAATAATAATAATAATTATTATTATTATTATTATTATTATTATAAATCAGTACTGAATAATAAGTAAATAATATTAAATTATCACATTTTCCCCATTTGTTCTAATAAAAAAACGCATGTGACAAGTAGAAAGCAAGCTATGCATACATTCAGTGCCCTGTAAAATGTATTTTATAAAAGGGAACATATGAGCTGGCGAGTGAACTGTTTGAGACTTTATGCTTCGCTTTGATAGCTAGTCAGCAAAACCCTAAGATAACAGTGGGCGTAAAGTTATTACCAAGTCTTCTGATCAAGCAAAAAGCATGTATAATTATTATTGCATTGCGTTAGTGCCTGTCTCACCATGAAGAAACCCGAGTCATCTCTTTCAAGGTGACGCACCTTTGCCCTCATTGAATCTTCAAATGGGCCCGTACTAGTCGCGAACACTATGCGTTCGCTTATTCAAAGTTTCCTCAGCAGGAAACTTTCATCAAAGTTCCCTTACCACTTTGGAGACCATAACACTCCCGACCATAAAAATGCTTTTTAAAAAGCTGGAAAAAAGCCCTCCTGAGATAAACTACATGATTTCCATAGAGACGTTGGTCATACTGGTGGCTAATGCGAGCCTTTTTGTCCCAGACTTTTTTTGCTATGCATTATAATAGATATCTGGGGATAAATACAGGGAAAAAAAAGCACATCCATCAAAATCTCTACACATTCAAGGCAATAAAACTGAAGAGTTATCTTTGAGCCAACAACACTGACAGATACAGTTTGAAGCAGTAATACCAGCTGTGAAATACCCTGGGGTGTCACCATGTCCTCATTTATGAAAACAGATCAAGGCAGTGGATTCCTCCTCTGCATTGTGGGGTGAAGCCAGATCAGTTTCTATTGAGTGTGAGAAACCTGAACAATGAATGGTATAAGAGGACTGACGGGATTGCTGAAAATGTTTATTTGCTCAGCACTGAATCTGCAGTAACTGAAAGACCAACAAACGAACGTTTTTTTTTTTTTTGTTTTTTTTTTGGAAATATCCGATAATCATAATTGTTTATAGCACCAAACTGCTACTTACAAAAAATCCATAAGAGCAGCAAAAACTTAATGAAATCCGATGAGATGGGCGATAAGAACAGAAAGTGTCGGCCCGCTAATCAAGAGGACCGACTCGTGTTTGTCTTTTTGCCGTGATCTTTAACATTTTCATTGGCATTTTTGCCAATAATACTGAGAGGAACACGGCAGGTGTCAATGGGATGCATGAATCATGCATTTGTGTTGTTAAACATTCGCTTTGTGCATTGCACAGAGGTTGTAAAAGATTTAAGTTTAATCTTGATTCATTATTTTGTGTTGAAGCAGGAAAAAGTGGTACTTATATTTTTTAGGGATTAAAACATCTTTGGGAAGTTTTTTTTTTTTTTTACTATAGGTCTTATAGTTGTTTTCTGGAAAAAAATGCATAACAGTATAAACAGATACATATGCAGAATCACTGTCAGCTAACAGAAGTAACTACTAAAGAACTATGTATATGTAATAATTACTGTAATCATTATAAATTGTAAGCCGTAATACAGTAAGCAATAATAATTATTAGATAATTATACTGCACTTTATTATGTTTTTTGAAAATTATTCAGTAAAGTTTGGGTGAAGCAAGTTTAAACATGCTGAGCATTTGTTTACCATCAGTTGCAGTCTCTCTCTCTATATATATATATATATAATTTTTATTCTCAGAGAACAAGAGTTGTTTCATCTCAGGCTTTATACTGGTCTGCCTCCCTTTGTGTGACTGACAGGTATACTCAGCCTGGACTCCATCACTTCACTGAATTTATCAACCCACCTCCAACCTCCACTGAAGAATTTATAAATTGTAGTTAATAATCGGCTGCATCCATTTCCAAGAGGAAAAGGATACCGGGGTCTGTTAAACAGCCCAAAGGAACTGAACTTGCATCCCATTAGATGAATAAATCACCGCAGTAGAACTTGATGTCAAAGATAAAAAGCACCTCCCCCTGTTTTCTACTTAACACATTCTTAACTCCTGTCTTCGAGGTGAAAAGTAAACAATCCCACTTTCTCCCCTGTGCTGTGGAGAGTAGCTAATTTCCGTTCTTTGCTTTATGTATTTTCAGACTTGCCTTTCGCGCCTTTAATGCTTTTTTCACACCTAAGCTACTGTTGTTAGTGTGGGAGGTCTTCGGAGTTGCCCATAAACTGCAATACTAAAACACAGATTTACAGAACTTTCCACAGGTTGTGGTTTGGTAATAGCATATGGTAAACTGTGGCAATTGACTATCATGCAAATAAACTAGAGTTGCTAATCTTTTAGCGACTGCCATTCCTGCTTACTGAAGTCCCAATGATAAGATGTGTGTCTGATTCTGACACTGGATTTACTGCAGTTGACACCAGTTTCTCCCCAATTCTGATTCCATGAGGGTCACCTAAAATCGACGGTGTGCATATGCTTTACCCCGATAGGTCACATTCAACCCTTTCGTAATTGTGTGATTGCAATGGCATTCCACAAAGTGGGATGGGTAAAATTATTAAAATTAAAAATAAAGTACGACAAATCTGATCACTGTTCACCAATGATCACAAAACAAAGAGAACAGGATACCAGCTTGTCACCTAGCCTGGAGGAAGTCACAGGTACATTTCGAAACACCATGTAGTGAGAAAAGTTGTTCTGGGAGCAGGATTTTACAATGTGAAGTAAGAAAAAGTGGTTCTGGGATCATATCCAAACCCAAACCCAATGGCAACAGGAGCAGGCTGAAGTTTCAAAAGTGTTTGGTCTCCATAGTTTACAATGTTTTAAAAAAAGACGATTTTACATTAGCTGCATAAACTTGGTGTTAAGTCTTTTCTGAAACCAAATCGGATAAAAAAAGCATTGATTTGCATTTCAATGACACATGGGATCACAGTTTGTGGTCAAACTGAAAATTTGTGTGCTGATGTACTCATCATCAGTATATTTGGCACTAACAAGAAGAAACTCTGGAACGTTATCCATTCTGTGAGATTTGGAAGAGGGGCTGTGTACTTTGGGATTGCTTTACATCTTTGATTCAAGTGCCCATGTTAAAAGATGGATTCAAGCATATACCAGGACATTTTGGCTAAAACGCTGGTTCCACTTGGATGCATGCTTTGGACTATAATCAAGTTGGATGGTCTATGGGAACCAAATATGATCTTTGTAGAACAGAAATATTTATGTGAACACGACATCAAAAGTCTGTACGAGCCATAGAAGTCTTTGGACCTCAATCCAATGAACTATTTGTGGTCATATCCCAATGAAAGTAAAACAAAAAACCCAGAACTGTAAATGAGCTTAAGACATATTGCCAGGAGGGCAAACCAAAAAAAAAAAAAAAAAATAATAATAATAATAATAATAATAATAATAATAATAATAATAATAATAATTTTAATCTGAAATAAATAAAGGCAATTTACACAGTCAGCATTTTAGTTAAATTGGAGTTGTTCCACATGCACAGGTTTAGTGAGTTATTGACATGCATTTTTGACCTGTGATGCACGAATTATGCACAATTCTATAATAATATTTTGTGAGCACAATGCATATCGATGATTGCACAGATGTCTTAAATCAGTGCCAGTGTTCTCTAATGACAACACAGTATATTCTTAAAAGAAATCAATTGAACTCAGGGCAAGACCAAATCAAAACCCTTGCATTGGCAATACTTTGCAACTATCTCATTGCAATTTATATAGTATGTGACTAAATCTAACTTTCCCAGTCTAAAAGGGGGGCAAATGTTTTGCATGTTTTAAAAGCAGCTGTAAGAGGGCACAAAATGACAGATGTTGATCAATCACAGCACATGTTCCCAACTGTTAAATGGCTTTGATTTAATTTGGCCCTGTGTGGCAGTGTGGCCAGAAACTATTGAGAAAGTATGGCATTAATCTCATTTATCGGTAAGTTGCCTTAGAGCAGCTGAGCTCGTAGAACTCGCTACAGAAATTGAACTCTCACAGTAGAGGCGAGCAGGTTGCTCCTCAAAAACAGCAGGATACTGCGTATGTCCGCCACTGGAAGCTGAGCGAGTTGAACACCTGTGAGGACAGCTCGTCATAAGATTTATGTTTTGTAGGGTTCTGTCTGTAGAGCCTGGACAAATGTTCAGTGAGGAGAACTGAAATAACCTTCTCATCTTTCAAGAAAGCATCGCTCTAACAGAATGACTGTCTTGTTGGAACATTGACTTACGCTGGGACCAAAGCAAAACTTTTACAACCCGTGAATTGCATTTAATAAACCTGTTTTTAATATAGTTTTCGGTTTTCCCCAAGTACCCTACTCAGAGAGGAAAATCTGTTACAGTTCTGTAAAGTGCGATTGGCTGGATTGGATTTGGATTCCAGCTCTGTGTTTTGATGATGTGATGTACACTGCTACAACCAGTCGCAAAATCTTTCATAACTAGATGGAAAGAAGAAATTTTTCAATGGCCAACATCTATCATGTTTCTTTCTGTGTGTTTCTCCCTATATAGAATTATAATGT
>JAOYSI010000008.1:1976719-1992724 GCA_025775065.1 Hiodon alosoides
CGGTGCAACAACAGTCAAAACCGGTGCAACAACAGTCAAAACCGGTGCAACAACAGTCAAAACCGGTGCAACAACAGTCAAAACCGGTGCAACAACAGCATAGACCTCAGAAATGCTATGGCAATTGAGATAATACTGAGCATTGAACAAAGGTAACTGAGGGGTTCATATACTGTGGAGAGGGAATCAGGATACCAGTGTTTGGAGATTCTGGCCGAATGAGGAGAGGGCAGGATGAACCCCTGCACATGGTGTTTGTGGAATGTTAATTGAATAATAGCTCAATACGCTGAGGAAGGGTAAAGCAATTAGTACTCAGGAGATGTTGATCTCTGGTAGCAGACTGGGAAAGTTCCAGGCATAGATGTGACACCTATGGTGTATATTAACTCCTTAAAAATTACTTTTAAATGAGAAAGCGAGAGGAAGCTCTGAAAGTTCAGTTGAAAGACACAGTGGTTCCCTAGAAGATTAGGTATGATCTCTAGAACAACTGGGTACATCCTCAAACACAATCAAATGTGGACAATGTCACACGTGCAGCTCTTCAGATGGATTAATGCCTCGCCCTTACTTAGCCAAATGCTGCACCCAAAACTAAATTGCAGCAAGCTCTTTGAGCAGACTAATGTCTCGCCAAAACACTGTCCGATGTCGCACTTGTTCGATCCTCAAAACACCTGGGATATTTGCTTCTTCCTCATCATGCTCACCTTCTAACCATTAATCCATGTAGCTACTTTGTTTAAAAACTAATTACCCCCAGGCGTCAACCTGCTGTACGACAGACTATGCCTATATTTCTGTACACATAATGTGAAAACTTCACATTTAAACAGCTGTTCAATCTTCTCCACTTGATACACCTCCACCACAATGTATGAAGGTGGCTATTAAGATGAATTGGTCATACCTTTTATGCAAAATGTAATCAAATCATTAATACAATTTTCTATTCATTTTTCTCATTACTGTAAACAATACTCGATTATACTGTACTAGATTTACAATGCATGAAATCAACACAACTAGCACTAACTTTCAATTACAAGTCCAAGATGATGACTTTTTTTCCTCTGTAAAGGACTGTAAAGGATGCTTTATGTAATTAGGCCCATTTTGATTGCATGACCGTTTAGTCACTTTTAAACCCATTTCCTATGTCTTGGTTTAATATTTCTAACCTTCTTGGCATGTGTCTAGGCATGTGTTCTATCTATTGCTTTTTGTTATTATTGTCTTTATCGTAGATGATCGTGACTGGTAACCAGGCTACTTTATATTTCAATTTGTACATCCTAGAGAGAAATTCTTACTTTTCTCAGTCTGCAAGGGAGCGGGTACAGGTTTTGCTTGTTCTGAAAGCAAATGTAGGAGGGCATAGGATGGCAGCTGTCAACCAATTAAAGCCTATGTCCCTGACTGTTACACGCATGTCTTCTCGCAAAATCAGCAGAAGGTAGCTTGATGAAAATATTGCCATGGGATTTTCTGACCAGATCGCATTAACTGCGAGTCTGATTTATATTCCGATAACCCAACAAGCCCGTCACTGAATTCAGCTATACCCGGAGCCTTCTGAAAAGCAAGGAAACATGAAAACTGGGGTCGTTATTGTTGCTGCAGTTACATTCTCAGATGCTACACTGGTCATGACAAAAGCAGCAGCACTCTCCACAGCAGATTTTCCTGTCTTGCCAACTACACCAAACTAGGCACCACCCTACACCAGTGTTGGGGCACAAACTATAGTCCTCTGCTCGTCTGTTTTGAAATAAAACTCTGACTTGCACACAGTTTTCTATCCTCAATTCCTGTGACAGAGGAATTTGTGGCTGTGGCTCAGACCGTCCTTCCAAGAATTACTAGCACATTTGTGCCTGTTTTCAGGGTCCGTTTTTATGTGAATACAGTGTTGCTTCTTTTTGGCAAAGTAGTGTTTCTGTGTCCTCTTTTGCTTACAGGTTCTCTATTTGTTGGTGACGGCTGCCTCCCGACCGATAGATTTGCCTCCGGCTTGAGCTGCTCTTCCCTAAAGCGCAGGGCCCTGGGTGGTAAAGCCTGTCTGCTTTATCTGACACTTAGGCTGTTTGGTGTGTGGTTCCCCAGCACTTCGGTGCTCGTTCCGCTGTACCTGGAGATGCAGAACCTTTCCTTTCTTTGGCACAACGTGCGTTAACTTTGCGTAGGTTCTTATGTTTCGTTCTGTCAACATTCCTGGTACCATCGTTGGTTTGGAAGCAGGGACCAAGCAAGCCAGCTAGCAAGTCTCAGTAGTGACCCAAAAGCCCACCTCAGGCACCGCCTGTGCCCTCTGGCCCCCTGGGCAGAGAAGCTGCTGTGGTCTTGGGGCATCAGGTAAGTCTTCCGATGTCCTGCTGTGGAGCAACATGAAGCAATATGGGATCACTTCAGTTCAGATTCATTTTTGCACAGAGCCAGGCAATTGATCCCCAGGCCCAATATTCTTTAGTTCTTGAGATTTAGATGCTGCGGCGCAAGTGTGTGGTACGAGTGCTTCTAACCCCTGACAGGTCAACATCTATCTGAGTTGCAGGCGGTTCAAGATGGCAACCTTGAAGTAGCTTTGGACCTGTGGGACACTTACTTTTGTGTCCTCATAGCTGTTGAACCACAAGTGCAACATCACGGTTTTCCCAAGTTGCCTCCAAGTTCTCTCACAGTAGAAAGACAACCAACCCACCATTGATACCATTCTATATGATTGGATGCAGTTACAATGCAACATGTGATCAACATGTAAGCTTCCAACTACCATTGGGGTGGCGCATGGGATGCGTGGGATGTGTAAGGCATATTGGGGCCTTTGCGATACGGGCACCACACAAACCTCCTAGAGCTGCATGCAGTGGAGCTCAAGAGACGCGCATGCTTGTCCGGGTTGGCAACAAAATGGTGGTATCGTATCACCAGGGTTGTCCAGTTGCCCAGTCTCTTCCACCAGGCTACCAGGATCCTGTTCTGGTCAGGCGCATCTCCCCTCACTGCCAGGAATATTTACACCACCTCATCTTCCTGGATGGCCTCAATTGGGGACTACACCCATTTGATGAGCCTCATTTGGGACAGATTCGGGACGGCACAGATCGATCTGTTTGCCTTCCGGGAAAATACACACTGCCACCTCTGGTTCATCATAAAAATAGATGCCGGGTGTCTGGGCATAGATGCATTAGCACACCAACGGTCCTGCTATACACGTTCCTGGCAGTAGTGTTACTCTAGCTCTGCCCAGAGAAAATCAAAACGGGAGGAATTCTACTATTCGCTAAATACTTAAACTGAATCCTGCACACCGTACTAGCGTTACAAAAGTAATTTTCAGAGCAGAAAACGTATACACAGCATATACAATATATTTACAAAATGCAGCCACCACTGCTCTAAAATGCACTAATCATTTTCAAAACATTTTCTTTGTTTTTTTGCCAAATCATTTAGTTTATTTTTTTTATTTATTTATCAAAAACAGATATCATATCATACTATCCAGTTTGCATGCGATTGCATCCATGCATACAAACAAACACATACACTCCACACCTGACCCGATTAGCGCTGTGAGATTCCGTGCAGGTAATTACATTTTCCAGCGCACAGTCGGATATCTTCCCCCCTGCTTGCAGCATCATCGCACAGCGACATTTTAAATGCTTCAGCTGGAAAAGGCCTCATCAATTTATGATGATGTTTCACATACAACACTCCATAAAAAAAGCCCCATGTAAAATCTCAATAGGCAATCCTGTGGCTCGGGACATATTCTATTTGAGGAGTCCAACAAGCTGTAGCGATAGAAATTTGTCATGTCTGGAGGAATAATCCAGAATTAATCATCGTATTAATGTCACGCTCGAGCTGAGTTGGGGCCGGGAGTTTTGTTTGCTGTAGAGGTTCCTGTGGTGGGCAGAGAAACAAAGCAAGCACTCTGAAATAAGAGATGTTCCGTGCATTGTACTGACAGGCCTCAGGCCTTTGTTCCGCACTGCCTGGGAGACTGCTATGGGAAACGGCCAGCCTACAGTTTGTCAAATTCACCATTGTCTAGCCATTGTGTCAATTTAATTGTTACTATGTACAAAGACCTGTCTTAATGAAAGTACATGTGCTCTGCGAATTTAGCCAGATAGCTGCCCCTTAGTGTGTCGAGTGTACTCAGCTTTATTAGGCATTTAATATATATATATATATATATATATATATATATTTATGGGAATTCTTATAATATACTGATTTCAAAATGACTGAATGTATTTCACAGAGAAAGACGTGTACTTCCAAGATGAACTGAGCCTCCCCCCAACCCAGACATTGTGCAGCCATGACCACCTAGCAAAGAACCCAATACTAGACTATAATGTTACAAAAACAGCTAGATAACTTTGTGTTAGTTTGTGAATTAGTTATAATTCGTTAGTTTGTCCCATCACAAAAGGGGTTTTTGCACAAGAAATACAATCTTTAGTCCATACTATTTTACCATAAATGCATGTCATATTGTGCTGGGTTGAGCAAACCTGGTCGATGGCCACCGCCCTACATGTTTTAGAGGAACCTTCCAATTAGTACCTAATTATACTGGGACGAGGTACCTGGATGATACCTGGAAATGGGATTTTCTTTCCTAATTTCCTTCAATTAAACTGTTGGGAGGTGAGCTGGAAATAAAGCCAGTACATTTTATATATCATTACTTTTGGTAATAAATTGTTCAGAAACTTTTGGTGGAAATAATTATTTAAACCAATGCCACTATTCAGGAGTAAAAGATTTCAAGGGAAAAATGTAGTGATTATTGGATCATGCTGTAATACATTTGATGACAAAATAGGGTGGGATTGTGTGGTGTCTGTACTAATTGGGGGAAAAAAAATTGTACGGTCAACTCCATAGGGACTGTCTGAAAATTTTTATTTGAAACAACTGGCATTAGACATAATGTGTAGACTACTTGGTTGTTGTGTGAGGGAGAAACGGACGTATCTGGCAAAATAAATTTAACAAGAATCGTGTGTAAAAATAGACTTTCATGTCAAGTAAATGTCCCAGAGCAAGATTAGGTTTGCTGTGAGCATGTTTGGCTCGTCAGTACATTGCCTGGGGAGAGTCTGCAGGCAAAATCCATCCACTCAGTCCTGATGCCTTGACAAGAAAAAGCAGGAAACTATTATTGTTCAGTGGAAAACCTGGAGAACCGATGCAAGTGGAAATTAGGTGATGGCCACTGTGTCTCCCTTGCCTTAATAAATATGCAGTGCTTTACACTCTTTATCCTGTCAGTCTCAGATGTGTTCACATAGGCATATTCTCTATAAATCAATACTAAACAATGAAAAAATGGGGTTGTTTAATGTAGATGATTGTTTTAGCATGGATGGCATTGCTACTAAGAGGAAGGCAGCAGCTCGCAGTGTGTCAGGAGGAAGAGGGCTAGATGAGTAGGGTGGGTAAAATCCTTAATTAGGTAAATGTCAGTCTCTCATGTAGCAACTCGTGCTATACAACATCAGTGGCAGGTTGTTAATTTAAGCAGGGTTTTAGTAGACCCATTGTACCTGAAAAACCAGGGCAGTTAATGAGGGAGAGGAAATCAATTAAACAACTACCAATTGCAACCGAACCATCAGAGAACATTGCAAAGGGAAGACTGCAATGGATACATGTTATTTTGATTCTTGGACTCTGTTGTTGATCATGGGACTTAAATTTTCCTAATATATGTAGATGTATTGCACATCACATAGACATATTAATGAAGCCTTATCCTATAAAGGTGCTAGCATAGCACTGTGAAATTGAACATGCTTATTATGGTGTTATATACTGTGAGGAATGGTGCCGAAGCAGGGGAATGGCATCTTGGGAGGCTTCGGGGCCGGTCCTGCCGGGAGAGATGCTACGCACGTGGGACTGTGCTGGTTTGTGCTGTGGGTGGGGGGTGTGGGGGAGGCGAAGATGACTTGCGTCGTGGGGGGGTGAGACAGATGGGGGTATGTCTGACCGATGGGTGAGTGAGTGGGCCATTGTCTGTATTCAATTGCGGGTATACGCTTGAGTAGCTGTGAACTCAGTGATAGTGGAATTAGCTACTCAGTGCAATACATGAGAGCCATCCAGTCTGCCTCTGCAACTCGTCTTTCACCCTCTGGTACAGGGTGTTTCACCTGTACAAATTATTATAAAGTAAAAGCTAGTTAGTAAGTGTAAGTTCGCTTTGATAGTCGTTTGAACAGCGTTGCTGAGAAAGGATGTAGTTTTAGCATGGATTTTGAAAGGAAATTTGATTGATTGATAGGAGAGGTAAAGAGGTCAATGTTCATGTGATTTATACTAAACTAGCGGTGGAGCCAGCTCTATTGTTTGGTATGAGCACTCACTGAATTACAAATATAGTCAAACATTTCATCCAGGTTCATATGCGCTTTTTCGCAGTCGGTTTAAGAACATAAAAGTATACTGTATCATATTCATAAAACAATATTAAAATATGAACCTTAGGTAGCAGTTGGAAATGTATTAGTTAGCGTATTGGAGGCAGGATGAGCACTTGTTTTTCCAAATTTAAATATGAATTCTAATTTAAGAGCAATACCCAAAACACAATTTAAAGAAAGGATAGCGGTGATAACTGAAATGGGAAAAAAAGCCAGTGCCTCGCTAGCTCATAAAGGGATATTTAAAATAAGTTGGATGAAGACTGTTGATGTACAGAAAAAAACAAGGCAACTGACAGAAATTAGAATCTTCACTGGGGAATGCGAAGCTGTTAACTCAGCAGCAGCAAAATGGCTGAGTTACAACAAACTGAATTGTCGATTCAATAGCATCGAGAAGCTTCAAAAATACATTCCTGAAGGACAATAATTAAAGATTATCTGGATACGTCCTTTACCTCAAATAGTTTCACATACATACAGTATCTAATGGGAAGTGGAGAAAACAAAATAAAGTAAATATTAAGTATATATTATTATAAATAAAGTAATATTTTAAGGTTAACTTTAAAACTGCCATAGATTAATGTAACGGTAATGGAACCGATGGGATCATGGGTTTTAACAAGACAAGCAACTGAAAACTCTAAACTTTGGAATATAAGCACAAAGAGAACAAGATACAAATATGACACACTGAATGAGACGCTGCCCTGTAGCTCTCTGTGAGCAGGTACAACGTACAGTTAAAGCGCTATCTTTTCTAACTGAAAATAATTGACGTTTTGCGTGTAGGTTTTTGATATATGTGGTCAATGGGGTCTTTATGTGCTTATTTGCATGCATTCTATTGGTTGTTTTCTTTTTCTTAAGTTCATTCATGCTTCTTCAGTGGACAATAAAATGAGAGACTTGAGAGACAAGCAATCTTCATATTTGGTCAGGCGTCAGAAGTCCCATTCCCTGTCTCCATCCATAAGTGATTAGCTTTTTTTTTTTTTTTTTAAGGGCGGCTTGATTTGGTTCTGCGTTATGTAGCGCTCCATTTGGCTTAATCCTGCCCCTAAAATGCCAAAGTTCAGACCGGGCTAAAACGTTTACATGGCGCTTTATGCAGGACCGGAGCTGAAAAAAGCATCCCATCCTGTAGCCTTTTAGCACTAAACACACTGTATAGGTCAATAGGATTTTACAATATTGTAAAGTTGAGAGCTGTGTAATGGATAATACCACATAATACTGTAGCAAGTATCTGGGATTTATTCCTAAACCACAACAACCATGCTATTTTGGAGTTCCCCAATTTCACCAATGACCAATTTCTAGCTGAGTTAACCCATTATTTAGCCATATAATGAATGTATAACATCTGATCGCATTATCCTTGTTGCCGCCTCATCCGGAATTGGTCCAAATAAAGGTTATTAGTGGAGTTTACAAGACAGCAATCTTGCATTTTCAGTCAGAAAGGAAAGGGGGGATAAATCAAGCAATAGCAGTTTCAAAGCAATCGTAATTACAGATGAAGGCTAGGGAAACGGTTTATTTAACGTCATGCGATGCTTTCTTCTTAATAGCCAGAAAAATGTAATAATTAAAACCCCTCCCAATTCTGACTGAGGTGAAGTGAATGGATACTTTATCTTCAAAGTGGGAATTTGCCATCCTATGCATATTTAGGAGATTGGAAACAGTAAACCTGTGGGACACTGGCTTTCGGAAATATAATAGTTTGTTCCTTGGGATACGCAATGAAATATTGATAGGGGGATCGGGGACTTTGGCATTGTAACTACAGTCTTCTGCAGCGTGGGACATCTCTGTCACTTCGGGCATTTTGGATGGTACAGATCTAGTCTAATTTCATCTGACTTTCAATGTGCACATTTTCCAGTAGAATCTACACAGACTGCAGATGCCAAAAAATATGAGGAGACAGAAAATCAATTAAAACCTTAGTCTTACTCATATTTAACCACGCCAGTCATATCATCATTTCATTATTCCTATAAATTAACGTAGAATGGTGGCCTAAATAATAGTCACAGGAAATAATGATGCGGGTTGAAATGAATGTTTGCCCATTTAAATCTGCACCTTGATTTACTGATTTATATTGTCCAAGACTGTTTTTTATATCAACTTTGATATAATATTGTTTGATATTTGATGTTTGATATTGTTTTTATCCACCGTTAGGCATCAGGAGATAATGCTAGTCGACATTTCCACATTCCAAACTCTCTGAACTCTCGTTCAGAAGTCGTATGCGTAAAATATGTGTTTACGGACACATTTGTTTAGCAAAGTGAAGAGTCGATATTACTCTTATGATATCTCAACACCTAAACAAGCCATCTCCTTCTCGGCTCAAATGGTGTGCAGAATAAGCTCATCCTCTTTATTTATCCTATGCATTTAAGTTTCTTTTCTTATCTACGTTGTACAGATCATTATCGTTACTGTGACAATTTAGTTAATTGAAGAGGTTTGCAACCATTATTGACCACCACCAGCGTGACATATAGTGTGCTTATTCTGCTCAGTTCAAGCCCTATTTACTTTAAAAGTCACATTGACATCTGTGACATTAAACACTGTGTCGCTCTAAATATTAAAATTGCAGTTCCTATGTCGTGTTTGTGATTCAGGCAAATTGATATCTGTTTTTTTTAATTAATGTATTTACTTTGTAAATGTTTGTGTACAATTGGATAAAATGTTTTATACCCATGTATGAGATAATATGAATTAATGTATTTATGGTATAATTTCTTACTTTTTAAAGTATCTTACAAAGAAACCCACAGAGGCATGAACCACACTAATCCTCCAAAACTATATATCAAGGATACATTCTGGTGTCGATTGGAACTGATATTTACATTTAATGAAATCAATAGATGAGGTTAAGATCCTTCTAAAATTAAATGCATTGTGCCAGAATAAATAAATTTCCTCATATTTACAGAATTCAATGAAAAATATTTTACAGAATCTTCTTGTGAACCCTGGTCAAATAGAAAAGGGTATAAACAACAACAACAACAACAAAATGTTATTTATGCTTAGATAAATATTCGACATTTACTTCTTTCACACAGGAATACTTTAATAGTAACTTAATAAAAAAAATAAAAAATAAAAAATAAACGAATAAATCAAAATGACTGCAATGAAAACCTCTTATCAAATTTTCCAGGGAAATCAGAAGCTGAACTGAATTCCCTGCACTTAAAAAAAAAAAAAAAAAAAAACTCTTTCATATATGATAAATACAGAAATAGTTGGTTAATGGCTTCCATTATCTTTCCTTTTTATCTCTGAATATATGCAACAGCGGTAAACACTGTGTCTTCACCCTGCTATCTCCGGCAAAATGATGATGGTTATTCTCCTCTAATCTTGTAAAGCCAACCTTTAAAGGAGGAGGCATATAGGTGGGGAGGGGGGCGGGGATTGGATGGACAGCAGTGTAAAGGATTGTAATCATGCTAGTAGCCGGCCCTGTCCGTACCCAATGTAAGGTTATAGGAATATCATAATCCCTTCTCTGAGCTCCTTTGCGCAGAAGATGATGACTAAATTTTCAGTGTCTTATCACACACTCACAGGCTGGAACTAGTACAAGGGGTTCTGAAGGGAACACAGCATGAAAAGTGGGGATGAGATGATCAGATTAGCAGCTATTGGATTTGTTTGTGGTGGTTGCAATCGGAGTGGAGCAGGCGTTGTTCAAAATGCCCATGGAGATGCAAAGCCTCCACCGATCCTTTCACCCATTTAAACTCTTCTTGGGGTTTGGGGGGCTCCATGGTGGGGGGAAACAAATTTAACACTTCAGGGGTTTGGTGTACTTATCAGGTGGGTGGAAGCCGGACCACTCCATGGAGAGAGACAAGTGGGATTGACTGGGGATATTCAACAGGATGGCTGGTTCTGTTGTCAGCTGCAAGGCGTCTCAGAATGGCTCCTGAGGCAGGGTTCCATTGTCAATTCGATATTTTCCTCCACCATATATGTGTCCAAAACCGAACGAGAAGGAGATTGAGACAACTGGTGCTTAATCGCATCATTGGATAATCTCAGTGAGAAGTAACTCACTGTTATAGTTATACTATTGTATTTCGTTATTAAATTGAATCTGAGCGATTAAGTTGTAATTGTAATATTGTAATAACAATTGACAGTGCACTCGAAAGATGTGAAAATTTCATGGGTTTCTTTTAAAAGATTTTAAAAAATATTAAGCCACGTTGATAAATTTGAGAATGTTATTGACTGGCTACCAGACAGGGAGTGACGCTTTTACGGTCTAGGAAAAGGAGCGGGGAATATAATCTCAGCTTGGTTTCATTGCACAACAGTGGTGCCTTCTGATGATACACCATTCATCCCATATCACTGTCCTGGTGAGGTCTGAACCAACTATGAAGAACTCCACACTGCCAATGTTTTGCTACTCTACAACTGGACATATCATCCATGTTCTGTATAGTGGGTTACCACCTTCAGTAATCGTTGTCAATTATAATTTATAAGAAATTATAATCCCTCCAACTCCACTCAAAACACTTCACACACCATGTACTGCTACCTCCGTTGCCTGTTTTGAGAGCTCCTTAGCAGTAAGCTGCTTATTTTGGGTTTTGGAATGATGTAGTAATCACAATAAATTCACCGAAATCCAATTGCGGGTTGCATTTCTTTTCAGTATCTGGTCCCAAAGACCGATCCAAATTTGACCAGTTACTGCCAAAGTATACGTGACAAAAGCACTTAAGTAAATGCCCAAACATATGCCACACATGGACATAGATCTTTACATCGTCGTGACATAATTCCCCCATGTGTCCTAGTATCCTAACATGAATCATTTCAACAGAGTGAAAAAGAACTAGCTCAGCACGAGAAGATCGGTCGATGAGGTAATGGCACAAATCAATGGCAAAGATTTGGGGGAGATCTTAATTAAAGAAACAACTGCTGATACAAATGATGATTTCAATGTATTGATACCAAAGAGGCCAGGGGGTTGAGTGCAGATGAGCATTGATCAATCCTTAACATTTGCATCCCTTTTCATCATCTACAGAGATTGTTTAATGTTTTTTTCTCTTTTGTTTTTGCTTACAGACGCCGCTTTGGAAATGTCTAAAACAAAATCCCCCTCATACAACCCTTGCAAGGTTAACTGAAGGTCCACAAGGCTCCTGTCTCTTTGTTTAAAGCAGCACTTCCTAGATGGGTGGGGGAAAAAAATGAAAAGAAATAGTCATCAAAGATCCCATTAAAAGCAATGATGGAGTTTCAGCATCAGCATTTGAAAATCAATGCTCTTTCAGAAGGGGCACAACATCCGGTCTTTCAATTATACCGTGCTTATCCACAGAAGGTTCGGCCATTTCTTCTCTCTTGTGTTCAGGTTAATTGTGTTTCAATTACTTGGACGGATTCGGAATATGTCTCTCTCCATGGGCCTCTCGTGTTTTGTGGAACTTTGTAAAAAAAAAGGTAGAGAAAACGAAAAGCTTGTCAAAAATGAAAACAAATGAGCAGGATAACCTTAAAATCCCCACTGCAGAAAAACAAAGCGCTCCATGTTAAACCCGAGTAACCCAGGCAAACTTCAGGTGTTTCAGATAACAATAATTATTAAAGAGAAGCTTAATTGATGGACACCATTAAAGGCATGGGAAATTCTCCTGTGGCCTAGTAGCACAGGAATCCTAAGTCAATAGTGTGATTCCCTGGGTAGCAAGGACCAAGACCCAGTTTAGAGAGACATCAATCTGGGATGTCAGTATTCAGCTAACGAAGCTACAAAGGATCAATATTCAAGATACCCTTCCTCAAATAAATTAATAACGTTATTATTTCTCTTCATACATTTTCTTCTATTCCGACAGCTATGTTAACATGTTTTGAAAACTGTAAAAATGTGTCCGTACCATGTCATCTGTTTGTACAGTGAAAAAAATTGAGATATGAGGCAATACTAAAGCAGATAGACAATATTGTTAAACAGTCACTAAAAAACAAAGACAGTCTGGCATTGTGTGTGACCATGGGAGAGGCAGCCACTTTACTTTAGAAAAAGGTTGCTTATTGCCTCAATCCAATCAAAATAAACTGAAACAATGAAGAGTAAAATAAACCAATTATCCCAGATTATCTGTTTAAATATTGTTAGATTTGTGTTAACAATAAAGGTCTGTTTTCTGAATATCAGTTGAATCAGTGTCTGTTTTTACTGTTAACCCTTGATATTTAATAATCTACTATTGATCGCTTTTGAGTGTATAACTGGAAAATCCATGCCCACATTCACATTCAGTGTAGTGTCCTAATATATTAATGATCCTAATGTAAAGTTGTTGTTTTTTTCCACTCACTACATTCACAGAGACACATTGGAGTATATATATATATATATATATATATACAGACATACACATACACATATGTGTATGTCTGTATTGTAGTGAAGGAGACAAATCCGAGTTGCCTTGGCTTTATTTTGCACAGAAACACTGACCAAAAGAACGAACTAAACAATGTCCAGCACCAGCAAATTTTGTAGATGAGATGGAGGGAGGCAATAATCCTAAAGATCCTCCAATAGTCCTTCACACCATGAAAGCATCGCCCCCAGTAAAAGATCGGTTGGAGAGGGGTCTTGTTGACACCAAAGTGGCTCGCACCAGGGGCACCATGGTGTGCCTGCAGCACGGTGGACTGGGACAAGATCAGCTGCAAGCAATGATGGTACCGCTGCCCTGTCAGAGCCACCCACCGGCACTACAACACCCCATCTCGAACAATGATTCAAGGCCAATGCGACCACAGCCTCTTGGTGGTGATGGATTGCATGGCAATGGCCTGCCAAGGGGGGCACTGCCGTTGCTTGATAAACAGAGGATAAGGATTCTGTTCCTGGAGCTTACGCCATTCCGTTGCCTGGGTGATGAGTCCTGAGCAAGTCCCAGATGAGGCGGGAGACTGTCGGGACTTGCCCCCCTGCTTCTCCTCTTCCCAGTCCTCCTTCCTCTGGCATTGATAGCAGCCTTACTCCACACAGGGCCATCGCGGCAGTGATTTGGCATTGGTGTGGCGGATCCCAGCACAGTGCTGCACCCTGAAGTCCAAGGGCTGCAGCTGCTCAACCCTCCAGCTTCTTTAACATCAGTGACCATTGCCCCATTGCTGTGAAGCATGGTCTGGGCGGATGGTGAACGGAAGGCTACAGAGGTAATGGAGCACCCCTGCCACCGTAGCTAGCAACTCCCACAAGGTGATGCAGTTCTGCTTTTCGGCTTTTGACAAGCCCCAACTGTAGGCAGCCAAGACTCGCTCTCCACCCGGACCCCCCTGGGCAAGGACTGCCCCCGATTGCTGGCATCTGTGTCCAGCAGGTCTGGCAGCTCTGGATCAGGCAGGGAGAGCAAGGGAGCACCAGTCAAGGAATCCTGTAGCCACCTTGTGCTCCAACACAAGCGCCCCCCCTCCTTCAGTAGCCTGTTCAGGGGCACAGCGATGTCCGCAAAATGTGCCACAAACCAGCATTGTAGGACACCAGTCCCAGAAACAACCGCAGCTGCTGCTAGTCAGTGGGGTCCCAGCCAGGCAGCTGTGGGGGGGAATTCCTCCAGCCCAGGGATCTGGGGAAAGTCCCTGTCTGGCAGCTGTGGAATCCGCCATTAAAATATAAATATATACTTATCCAACGAGCCCAGACTACTGTCCATCAAAACTGCAGTATTATCTATGTTCAGGATGTAGTTACCAAAATTTGTTTGTTCCATCTCTCTAAATAAAGCATGTAATGCACCATTCAAAGTAGATGCAAACCTTGTGCACAGTACTGCAAATTATACCTCTCAAGAATAAAATAATAAAGTCAGAGAGGAAAATTTTATAAACATATTAATAATGCATTATTGGTAGTACTGTAGTTATTTTATAATACATGCACATTCTCAAGCTGCACAAAAAAATTATATTCAAAAAGCCACATTTTACCTTTTTCCTTCCTTTTATTTTATGCATGAAATGTTAATGCTACTGAAAGTTTTATCATTCCCTTCCATTATCTTAATGTGTGTGATACTAAAAGCTCCTTAAATCTTGTATTAGGGCATTGTCTTATGCAAAGCAAGCTTTGAATTATATTTATTTTAAAGGGAAGTGGACGTGCCTTTTATTAAATAGCAAAGGACAATATGAAGATTGGAGAAAAGCACACTTATCATAAACTATCATGAGTTTTGAGTGTTGTAAAATATTTTCTTTTGTTACCAGGTAATTACATCTTATTATGTGTTTCTTACAGGGTAGACAAACTGTTGTTTAAGATTCCACTGAAGCATGTGTGATAAAAACTGATAAAAAAATAATAATAATAAATAAATAAAAATCTGTACTCATTAGTTTCCGTCACCTGTCAAAAATTCTATATATGCATTCCAAAAAGAGCAATGTGAGTTCTCAATTATTGCGCTGTTAGAGCAGGAGTGACTGTTGGAGCAAAGATGACATTGACGGACTGTTCTAGCTGGCATTCCCACCCAAAATGTACAGGACCTTCAGGATCTCCACATCTAGAGAATAGTTTGTTCCCCTGGATCTGTCAGGCAGTTCTGCTAAGCGCCATATGATGAGTGGGTAGTCTTTCACAGCAGGATATTACCAGAATCATGGTGTCTATAAGAGCCAGGATTAGAGCTGTCATCCAGGTGCACATAGAATGCATGTGTTATTACTACAATTATGTGTCGAGTAACAGAGCAATCACATTTCTTAAAATGGTTTGGAATGGAAGGATGTATTACTACTTAAAATGTTGTTAACTTTCTGTTTGAAAACAGTTGGCTTTTTAAAATTACCCGTAACAAACCAAATAGATTGAATGCACCTGTAAATGAAAAAATAAATACATAAAAAAAACATTTAATTCTTAAAGTCATATTACTGAATAACCCCAAAATCCTAAATATCGTCACGGTATTACACATTTTATAGTACAATTATCTAAGGCATTGCAATGAAGTACTCTGTTGAATGAAGCTGTAACATTATGTTGGGCAATAATTTGTAAAGATTATATGAAGAATGGGAGTGCATGGCTATATCAAAAAATAAATTAACGAAGACAGATGGTGGATCTTTCCACTACAGTAAATAAGACAGTGGTCACCTTCACCTTGGGGAGACAAATAAGTAAAAAATGAGAATTAATCTGGGATTGACCAAGTAATAAAAATGGAAAATTATTTCTTCATATACATTTACCCAATATTATCAGTTGGTGGATATTTTGAAACATCTTTGAGCATAACATTCTTTTTCTTGCTTTTTGGTGGCTGCTGTATTATGGATAATAACATTCTACACATAAAATATTTTACTTTTAGATCATATTCATAAGTAAAGCTTGACATAACATAGGACAGAATATTGGACGATGTACATTTTCTCCTGATAGCTTAATCAGTTTGAACAACACATTCTTCATCTTTTCTTTCATCCATTATTTTTTGGGGGAAAATGT
>JAOYSI010000008.1:2001100-2017372 GCA_025775065.1 Hiodon alosoides
ATATATATTACAATTACAATGAATGAGTAATGAAATTATATGTATGTATATATCTATACCAATAATTTCATTCCTAATGATTAGACTACTTCTAATTAGACACTGACAGAGGTTTAAAATTGGGAATTAAGTAGAATCTAAGGATTTTGCAAGAGGACTTGTCTTTTCCGGGTCCAGTTTGTCAGGAACGTTGGCGGTGATTGACGGGGGCTGTCTTGTGCCCCCCAACGTTTGGTTTCAAAACAAGCAAAACCTGTGCCTGCCCCTTTCGCAGACTGAAAAAAAGTTAGATTTTGTTTCGGAATTAATCTATTGTGATGAGAAAGTCGCATAGTTTGTCGCAAAGTTTCTCCAATGGAAGTGGCATGAAAACATATACAGGGGTGATTGACTTAACTTTCACACATACACACAAATATATATATATATATATATATAGTTTGTGTGTGTGTGTGTGTGTGTGTGTGTGTGTGTGTGTGTGTGTGTGTGTGTGTGTACAATTTTATATTCTACCTGTAAAGATGCCCCATACAGTAGAATTTTAAAAGCAATATGTGGAAATGGCCTGTGATACCCCATCTTCCACTTTCCACCCTAGCGTGCTTTACTTCCCCTAGATTTCCTGACAGAAGACAGATGATGGGCCAGGCAACGACATGTGAGAGAACACACATGCTCCAGATACTCACCTGACAACAGAACACTTTTGCAAAACTGCACACACGTTTGTGAGAAGATAAAGGACAAAGGGGAATTATATCATTTCTATATCAAGTTCTAAACATCAGAAATCACAAACTTTATCGTTCTTTACTTATTTGCATAGCCCATTAGCAATATACTGACACAACATGATATTCCAGAAAGAAAAAAACACAATAAAAAAAAAAAAAAGTTTTCCCTTTTCTAGGGACTCTTTGTAAAATAGTGTCTAGGACTGCTGTTAAAACTGTCCTGGGCTTTGATCTACAAGCACTTGGAGCCAATGCGTACCCCCACAAAGCATGGAAAAATATATCACCAAGAGTTTCTGAACCTTGTTAAATTAGTGATGGATGAAGTGTAGCACACAAAACTGGAAAATGACACCTCTGAAATAAAAACACAGCAAAGGAAATTCACAAGTGTTAATACAATGGCAGGAATATCACCATTGCCTCATAAAGAGTAAACTAGCCATTAAAAACGCTACCAAAGTTCTGCATACACATTTATATGAGAAGAAGTCAAGCAGTTGACATTCTTATGTATTTTTGTAGGTTTTTTACGGTCCACTTCCTTCCTCCTCTGTGGCTAAAGGACAAGTGAGCTGCTAGGAGTTACAGCTAATAAAATGGTTATTACTGCTATTTTTAACACGCTGTGAACGACCCAGGCATTAAACAAACTATATTCTAAGCTGGAGAAATGATTAACGTGTCTTGATTACCCTCTAAAGCTGGCAGTGTTTCCCAAATAACAGATATATATTCTTTCCCAGGCCAAGCCAATTTCAATAGGCCTCATCCAACGGGTGTGAATTGGAGCAAAGTGAGCGCACAAATGTTGAAATCTTTACTGGAGCTCTGCTCCAGACAGCTCCGGCTGAATCTGAGCCCTGATCATATACATCTCCAGACTGCTGCCCAGTACAGCTACATGGAAATGTATTTGCAGATCTTTATGTATGAATGAATCCAACTGGGGTTGCTCTGCAGAGTTCCTCCCAGTACTCTAGTGTTCTTCCAAGTCTTATACTGACTATTTGGGTCAATCGGCGATGGCAAAATTGTTTTTCCCTAGTGTGACTTTTAGTCCTGTTTTCGGTGAAGTATACAGTTTTATACATTAAGATCATTACAAAAACTTTTTGTTGTATTTTATTCTTTTATTTTTTGGTCGGGTTTATTTTTCTAAACACCAGTGAAATTATTAATGGAAATTAAAGTTAATACATGTGACCATTACAAATGACATATTCAGCATAATTATTTTAATGTTATAAGGTCCATTAATATTTGGAGAAAATGTCCATTCAAGGCTATCTCACTAAATCAGAAAAGCAAATGTCAATTTTGTCCATGCATCATGTAAATAAATCATGTAAATAAACAGACTGGAGTAATTGCTCTGCATACATTAATCTTGCCTATGTTAGAATGTGACCTCTCAATTTGGAAATCATATAGTATTTTCAATATCGGCATGCCAACCCTGAAGCATAGGGCATACATTATGTCATGGAATATCTATCGGGTCTTCAGTTGATATAAGGCTGAAGATGTAAGTAGCACACAATTTCTTTGACAAATGCACATTAACTTCGCAGAGAAGATCTTAAATGGTTTCCCTTAATTAGCCTTAAAGGCCATGGTAGCAATTAATAATCAATGGTGCCAAGGGAGCAAGGCCTTGTTTGTGTTTTAAGCTATATATTACAGCATTATATTCATATTTATTCTAAGTAGGCCTCTTTTGTAATTGGCATGCTATTAAGCCAGAGGCTTTTAGGCCGTACTGAAGTAATTAAATTAAAGGGAGAAATATAGATCCATCTCCCATAAACAAACAATCCAACGTAATATGACAGATCTGCAGAGAACAGTATAGTTAAGTGTCTCGTTGTTTTTGGCCCACCTTCAGAAACAAAAATAAATAAATATGGGCCATAATGTAAAGTCCAGGTCTATATATAATTAAAGTGTGGAGCCATCTCATTAATCTTCTTATCCTCATTCTCCTGGTGAGTAATATCAGTATTTGACACTAATGGTAAGGTTGCACGACAAAAAAAAGAAAGAAAAAAAGATACATTTTCACCACCATTTCTTGACATACTTTCCTACAGAATTTCACCTAGTGGTGATCTTAACAACTTTAATTCAGTGAGATTTCAATAACGTTTCTAATAAAAACGCTGCGTCTAGCAGTCAGTTGTAGGCCGTCTACATTTTTAGACCGTAGACTGGCAGAGTCAAAAGAAATGCAATGGACTTTGCTTTTCTTTGCTCTTTGCACAACTCGGCAAAACGTCTGATCTGCCTCCGGTATTGTAGATCTTAAGCCAATCTTAAGCTCTTGCTTTAATCAGATCGTATTTTTCCCTTACTTTCCATCAGTCAAATTCTGTCAAATTTCTTAGTTTTTGACAACAAAATACATATGCTTCACTCGTTGATGACGCATCAGTACCCATAGACAGATAACGGCCAGTAATTTCACGGTATGTAGAATCACAATGTAAAATTGATTTGTTTAAAAACTTGAACGTTACAAGTGACGCTAATCAGGAGCCTCCTCCAGCTTTAGAAAACAGCTGAGAAATGAGTAGCTCGAGATTTGTGCGGCATTAGCATTTATTTTTTAGGCTAGTTTAACTCATTTCTCAATTCATTAATTTAAGTAGACTTAATGTGCTGTAGAGCAACATCACATTAGCTAGATTTCCAAACATATTTCCTCAATAAAATTAAATTTTAACCATCAGTGGTTGTTTGCCATTCCAATTTGTAGTGTGTTTTCTACCACATTTTCTTCCCCCTGTGGGAAAAAAAATTAAGTAAAAAAAAGTTAAGTTCTGTTCTTAAACCACTTCGTGAAAATGAAAATTAACTATATTTGTGATTTCAAGTACTCCCTCACACTGTAGACTGCATCTATAGCTATAAAAAGTGCCTACACTTCCTACTCATTGTTAAATATATATTTACCCTAATGCTCACCTGAAAACGCTCAAGTGTAGCGCTTCCTGTCTCTCCTGAAATATAGAAGTCTCTGTCTTTGGATAGTCTCTGTCTTAGCTCCAAATACTCTCCATACTATGGTCAACTGGAGAGTCTAGACTGGTTAAGTTAGCAAGTCTGTATGGCAGGAAGCCATTGGAGCAAGGCCGTTCAAATTGCATTGAAATTTGTTTCAATAATAAATACATGAGGATGCATTTTATTTTCCAAGTTTATCGAGCAAGACAAAACGGCATTCATGGAAAAGTATCAACAGCAAACTGCAATGGACAGAGTAAATTAATGCTGTTGGATTCATGATTGCCTCTCTCTCTCTCTCTCTCTCTCTCTCTCTCTCTCTCTCTCTCTCTCTGTCTGGTTTACAATAAACTTTCTAAAACATCAATACTTTCTGTCTTAGTAATGAGTTAAATGAGAAATCAAGAGGTAATAAATACTACACAATTTATGTTTCAGTCAATCATTTTGGAGAAATAGTTTCTCAAAACGACCCTTTCACAAGGTTTAGAAATCCTCATTGGTGAGTGGCCACATAGTTGCATAGTTATCCAACATTCTAAAAACAGTTATTTACACTACTAAATATGATTTACAACACAAATCCAGACATGGTGCAATAGATCAGACAAATTCCACAGAGATTATAGGCCTGTATTTTAAAACAGAAATCCTCCTAACGAGTGGTTATGCAGCATTCAGTGCTCAATTTTCTTTTGAATAAAACGTTTGATTGCTGTTTAGGGAATGATTGGCCGCGTGGTATAGGAAACAGCAGAGGAGCCAAGGTAACTTAATCAAATTCTCAGATTAGCTACTCAGGCTTTTCCGCTTCGGGGGAAATATTCCTGTTCCGTACTTAAGCAACAGTGTAAAACCACATTCAGAAATAATAAATCCAGATATGGTGGCATAGGCCCTCACATTTTATCTTACTTTTACAATGCTAATCTGATTTATGATTTGTGTCTTTTTGGGGATTTTTTTCTTTGACAACATGCCATGCAAATGCTTGGTGGACTAAAAATAAAAGCCAGTATTTCTGGAGCTGTGCGGATAAATACATTTACATAACACTAATAAGGTCACTTTAGATATACAAAGACTGCTGTTTAGAATGCATTATTTATACCATGGCTGAATACATTAAGTCAACAACACGTTTCAAACAAAAATTTGGCTTAACCGACTTTAAGTACCAGAATGAAATATCTAAGGCGCGCTTAGACAGAAGCGAATTAAGCTATATAACTTAGATAACAAGAAAATCTCAGACACCCAAATATTTATTTATTGGTAAAAATGAGTCTCAACAGACTGCAGCGCTGGGGCTGTTGCTGCTGTAAAAAATGGATTGCAATATTTTCTGGGAGATAGAAATCAGAGAGGACTGGCAGGCCAACGTGATTTACAGCTTTTGAAAATGGCTGGCTTTTGGGAAGGAGGGATTCATCATTTCCATGAACTTTTTACAAGATTCTCCCCATTCCAGAAACAACAACACAGGTATTTAACCTGCTCCGTGTCAACTCCTTCTGGAAAACTGGCATTCCTCATTAGGGAGTGAGTGCACATTTGCTTATTTTGAAATGACCTTGAATGACCAATCTTTACCTTTTTTCCAGTCTCACATAGAGTGTGGTTACATTCCAAAAATTGATGAATGAGATAAGTTCAAATAAAGGTTATGCATACACTCTATTAAGCATACAGGAGTTCACATGTATGTGGGTAGTTACCACTGCATATGAAAACCTTGTTTGAGGCTCTAACTTATGGGAGAGCTCGGGGAAGATGAAACAAATGCACCTATATGGTGTCCATTTTAGGTCAGCCTCAGAAAACTGATGAACAGCCATGAACCTCAGTGAATATTGCATGTATAAAAAAAGCATGCATAAGTTAGAAAGCGAGTAAAAATTTGTTGATTTAGCTTTGGCAAGTTAATAATATGGCTGTTTGGTAATTTTCGAACTGGCTCTCTTAACTAAATATGCTATACCATTCCATTTTTGATTGAAGAATGAACTGGCTATCTAAACATCATAGCTAAATGTAATACCATTTCATTTTTGATTGAAGAATGAACTGACTATCTAAACATTATAGCTAAATGCTGTACCATTCCATTCTTTATTTAATATTTGGCCCTGCATTTAACTTGTAGACATGCCATTTATCAGTGGGCTCCTCACCCTGCTCTGTTGGGCTTCCAGAGTCACTGTCACTTTTTAGCTTCCAGAATATTCAAAGTCTGACTCCAGAGTGGTTGGAGATTACATCAGTTTGTCTGATCATGAGGCAAGTATTACGAATACCTGCGGTTGACCTAAAATGGACCTTTCTGGCGAACTGGAAAACCATAAGTAGGACACAGCATCATGAATGTAGGTCTGACTTCATCACATGGGAACCACTTTATACTGCAGTACTCAGAATAGGTGCAAGAGGAAAACATTTCCGAGCAATAAGAATAATAAACAGTGTTTCAACATCTTTTAAAAATGTTCAGAGCTAAAGGACAGTGCTACTTAACTTCAGTCTAGGTTTGGGTGCAGCACAAGAGAAGGTAATCTGGTACTTTCATTGATTCTCAAATGAGCTAATTATCTTTGCATACAAATGTTATTTTAGAAACATTACTCTTGAAGATATTGAATACATTATTTCAAACATAAGTTAACCATTCATAAACATTTGTTAAATGACATATTTACAATTTTCATTTTTTTTCCCTTAAAGATGTGAAATAAGAGCAATAATTTTAGTCTTGTGAATATATTGGAAAATGTAACGCCTCAGTTAAGGTGACAGTTTGCATTGGGTTACTTTTTCCAGACATAAGAATAATCTTGTTAGGCCTAAATTGCAGGGCATTCATTAACAACATAATTGCTTTATGTCTTTTTATAGCTATATTTTACATCATAAGCAAAGTTATTCTTACGTTAGCTCTGTAGCAAGTTACGAAAACATTCAGCTTTATACATTGCTAGCTTTCAAACTAGACTGCTAGCTATATTGAGCAATGATGTCTGATCACTGAAGTTAAGTGTGGGCTGGGAGGTATTTTCACACATGAAGCCAGTTCTCTGTATGTTAACTGCTTCAACCGCGTTTCTGCCATTATGACAGAAAATGACCAAACTGTCATAGAAAAATGTGCTACACTCAAAGAGATGTAACTTGAAACCTAAAATTTACTTTCTGCTGCTCTTGAAAGTGTGACAGGAACTTGAATAAGGCAATCTGCACAACAAAGTGCTAGAAAACTTCCAACATCAAAAGGTAAATCCAGTGATATTTCATGGAGCCCTGCTGTTCAGAAGTTTTTGTGAGAAGCTGGCAGTTGGGTATTTTTGGGAAGATGTGCTTCTTATGAAGCATTACTAAATTTAGTTAAAATTTTCATTTCTTGACTGCAATCAGACTCCTGATGTCATTGCAAATCATACTTCACTAATAGCATACAGAAGTTCAAATAGTAATCTCTGTCAACTTCTGTGCGTCTGTATGGATGTAAGTCACCGGTGCTGTTGGCGAAACGTCCCAATTCTGCAGTAAGCATTAAACCCCCTGTACAGAGCTCTCTGACCTGCAGAATGTTAAATATAAAGGCTGGGAGACTGCCGGGTTGGAGAGACCACCTGCAGCTCCCTCATTAACCAATGTTTGCTGATATTTCTCTTGACAGCTTGGACTAAAAACAGGTGATTCAAAATTGCAATCAATGATTACTAATAATTATTTAAAAATGTATCCAGAGATGACCTGTATCCATGAACTAAAGAGATATTTTCTGCAACATTGCAGTGACATACAGGTTAGTAACATATAGCGGCTCTCTCAGTTAAACTCTATTGTTGAATACTTATTGCTGGTATGTGAATGTATTTCAGTTCGTTTGACTTATTAATTCAGGGCCAATTCACTGTACAGCAGTGAAGACTAAAAAGGAGTAGTTACGAACTTACGATTGACTGATTAATGGTCATGACATTGATATTTCATTGTATGGTGGCCGTATGATATCTGCAAGTCCCATTTGGTAGCCTGGAATTCCTGGATGTATTCATCTGACCAGCTCTTCCCTAAAATGCATTTGTCAGTTTGCAAAAAGATCTGAGGTAATAATTGTGCAATGATGCTGGTCACTCTTGATTTTTAATAAACGGCAAGGAATTTACATTAATAAATAAAAATCTCTGAGAGGATTCTTCAGTCATTGATATCATTGATGTTTAATCAATGGTTTTCAGAATGGTCATAATTTTGCAAGCATGGTCTGATTGAAGCAAACTATCGGGAAGTACATCTTGCATGTATGATTTCAATTTTACCGGTTCCTATCCCAGTGGCAATAAGAACATATTAACACCAAGAGGAAAATTCTCCCATTATATTATATTATTCCAGAAGCTTGAAATTGCTGTTTTATGTTAACTTTCCCATACATTGATAGATAAATATGTGTGTCTGTGCGTGTGTGTGCGTGTGTGTATATATACACAGGAATTCAGTCTTTGAAGTTAAGATGAGAAGGAGTGGTTGAAGAATAGATAGATTCATGTAAATTGATTTGAGCTGGTTATTGGTTTAGGTAACATAGGTAATAGAGACAGAAGCTGGGGACTCCTTTTAGCCTAAGATACAAAGCCATCGGCTGTCATCGTCTCCAAAGAGAGTTCACATTAGGCCAAACTCTATTTAGAAAGGGAGAATTCAATTAGGGACATTCAGTGGGCAGGATTATTTCCCAAGGGCATGTGCTGAGAGACAATATTCAGATTTCATTGTTTTAACGAGAGAAATGTCAGCAATTGACTCCTACAGTACATTAGTGTCTTCTGGCCGGACGGTTTCTTACAGATATACTGTATTTTAAAATATGTTTATCCACAATGGTATTCTATATGTTATTCTTCACATTAACCCTATATCTCTATTGTAAATGTGACAGTATATGCACTGTATGAAATAATGTATAGTATATAAGTTATATAAATGTCTATCATTATGATTTTCATAAAAGGAATTTTTTTTAAAAATCATAAAATTTCCTCCTCATTCCTGGCTCATTCAGTAGACAGCCTCGCCTGTGTGCAGACTGAGCACTGTGATCTATAACTTAAAGGTTTGAATGCAGATCATTTAATAGTGCCAGAGAACACTTTCATTATATATATTGAAAGAACACTGTCACTATCAATACCATCATTTTATATATAGACAGGTACACAATGCTTACATAAAAATATAAAAATAATATTGTTGGTTTATTTGGATGTCTGGAGAAATGCAAACTTTTTAATCTCCTGACATCAACGTTATATTAGTTTTACGAACCATACTTTGTCTACAATTGCTCTAGTCACTGGCCAAAGCCCTTCTGTGTGACAGCAGAAACATACTTTCCGAATTTTACCCCGATGCCCTTTGTATAATTTCTGCACAGATCTTCCATGGCCAGACAAAGTTTGACTGAACCTTTTGTGAAAGGGGAAGGGGACACAACTGTGACCATATGTTCAATGTGACCCTCATTATTCTCAATTAGGGCAGCCATCCATGGATTGGTCTTGCTGATTAAAGCCCGTAACACCTTCAGTGGAATGGTGCACAGCCCTCCAGTGGGAAGGCATTTCCCAGTCCTGGAACCCTTCCTGGATGATCAGGGTAAAAGTCTCATCTGCGGGACGTCTGGATGGATGACTTGATTGAGAATTATGGGGTCACATTGAACTTATGATGTAAAGGGCTAGCCTTATGCCTGCAAGTTAATGGCATTATGAATCTGGCAGCGCAATCCTTCTTTTCCGCGGTGTGTATTACAAAAACAATATTTTTGCCCATACTGCCTAATCTCTTTGTTTCCTCTTTTCATGAATAATTTTATTAATGATATGGAAGGTGACTGCCAGGTGGGGAGGGAAATGTCATTGTGGTCTCATCATTACTGTAGCAGTACCATATGTTATAACTTCAATGACAAAACAATGCCAGTTGAAGTCTTTGTCACTTCTTATTCTTTCTCATGTTCGACATCGGGAACGATTTGCAGGAAGTGTGTTCACAAACGTACACACAATATGCATTCAGCCATAAAAATACTAAGAACCACTGTTAGATTGCAACGTCACTCAAATTTAGTTATACACGTTAGCGGTTAACAGAATGGACAATGACACACATCGATGCACTGTTTCGGCCTTCAGCAGTCCTACAAAGTTACACATTGTAAGCCATAGAAGACTATGCTGGATCAACAATCAGGTGGAAGGTGGAAGTTTCCCAAGAAGCCAGTCCTGGAGGGTGTGTCACTGCAGAGGTGAACTCTACATCTGAGCTGATTGAAAGGACAGGTCTGAAACAGAAGTCAAAAAATGTATCTTACCTTGCTGGTACATATTCATTTTTCCAATAAATGCTGCCACTGCCAAGCTAGGCCCCCTAGCAGGATTTAAAAATACTACATTTTCAGTGGTACACAATGCCAGCACCAACCTTGGGGGTCTTCCTCGGTAGCAAGTTGCACGTGGAAAGTATCACTTTGCTACTCTCAACATGATTTAAAATCTGACACCTATTCTTTTCAGAATATTTTGCAACGCTTTCAGTCGGAGGGACAAAGTCCTGTAAATGTGTGACATACAGTTTTCTTTGGAACTTCAGCAGTCATTTGGTTGAAGTTCATTAGCTGCTTGAAACCCAGGCCATTAAATGTGTTCCGGAGATAAATCCTGCTGCAGCTTTTTCTGCCAACGTGACGACCATTATGCTCTATGCTGTCCATATGGTAGGCCCCACCCCATTCTAAATTCAAAGTTGATAAATTGTTTAATCTTGTATGACATTATGTCCCAGTCTGAAGGACTCATCGCAGAGGTGAGACACCCACTTACACCTAAGTGTACTGGGGAAACCAAGACTAAAACATCTGAAAAGCTTGAATCATGATGCGTTGTGGATTGTGAAAATAACCCTTATCTTCATGTCGTTAAGTATATTGCAGTATCTATAAATTACAAAAAAATAATAACAATGCTAATTACAATAATTACAATGCAAAATTACATGCCTAGATACTTTACGATTAGTTATCAGTAGAATGAAATGCAAATATCAAAATCTAATGGATTATTTGGTTATTTTAAGTTCAAGCTTAAGTCCACAGATTTACGTCAAGGTAAAGTATAGCCAGAATGTTGACCAAACTTTAATTCTTAAAATGATAGTACCATGTGGCATTATTTTAACAGAGCTGTGGCAAGGAACAGTTGGTACATGATATTGACAAAAAATTGTGGTAGTTTTGCATTAGTGTCCATCTCTGATACAGAAGGAAAAAATGAAAAAAACTAAATAAATAAAACGCTATAGTCCTTGAACAACCTGGTTGACCTTGGAGGCACAACGGCAAGAAACGATGTCCATGCTTGCATCACTAGAAAAAGTAGACAAATGCAAAACCCTACAATAATAACCAAGCTGTTTTGTACATTTAAAAAGAACAAGGCCATTCAAGTTTGAAATTGATGTGTGTGCTACTACAAGTTCACGGCTGTGACCTACAGGGCATTTGATCCCTTGACATCAAGTTTATTTTTCTGAAGCCAAAGCTTGATATTCCAGCACTTAATTTAAGAGCGCAGTTAAATCACAGAAGCCATAATATGTCAAGTGATCCCACTGGTGGGGAGGGAGGGGGCAAACAGTAAGTAATGAAAAAGCTATGATTGCTTTTCTGTCCCTCCAAATGACAGTTATCACCTCAATGACCTGCCCCGGGCAGGCCCATCTAGAAATGACACGCTAAGGCATAACGTCATCTAACAGGGTAGTTACTAAAATCAATACAAAACCCATTTCAAAGATACTCTGTGTGTGAGAGGGGCCCGCTGTAATGTTCATTTATTGAATAGGCCTGAGGAGGAAAAAAAAAAAAAAACTTTTCCTGATATACACATATCCTCCCAAGCAAAGGAATCTGAAGGTAAGCTATAATTGTATTCTCAATCTATTACTTTGGTCGTTCAACGCTCACTCTAGCACCATCAACTACCCTGCCATAACTTAAACCCACTCTTCATTTTGATCCTGTTTATGAAACAGAGTATCGGCTACAAAATCTTACTTTCTGGTAATGGCTTCGCGTTTCATCTTTTAGGGGAATCGATGCCATTTTCACTGGCGTACACTGTGTGTACATATGTATACTTGGCAGACTAGTCTCGAAGACCTCACAAACATATCCATATATTATCCCCCCCCCACCCCCCCCGGATTTATCGTCGATACACAATCAAGAAGAATTGTCTGACCTAGTGAACACCGAGACACCGAGGAGTGTTAAACAGACAAATGGTCTGTTAAAAGATCCATCAGAAAGGGGATGTCACCTCGCCTGATGAAATACTTTGTGGTTGAGGGGTGAAATTTATAGACAGCAACATGCGATAGTCACTTGGAAAGAAGTCAATACCCGCCCTGCTTCAGCAGCACAATTGGCATCTGATCCCATTGTGAGAGGTTTATGTGTCCAGGCAGATTCACCTGTTTAACAAGTCCAAAGTTTTTCGTGCTAAAGCAACGAGCATTTATATAAAGAATGTTACTTTAGAAAGGATATTTATAGTTAAACAGAAATGGGTCCCGCGTGACCAAATGTGTTATCATTAATAATTCCCATATTGAATAGTTATTCCTCTTGCTTTGAATATGGCAGTAACAGTAAATGTAACTGCAGGTCAGAAGTCCTCAGACCGGACATTGTGAGGCCAGAATCTACATCTACAGCAAATGAAAACCATGACTTGTGGTCTCCAATTGGATAATCAATTATTTCCATGATGGACTTGTTGCTCAAGTAGATCAGACCTATCCTACTAGCTTCTCCTGCAGAAAACTCTCAAATTATTAAATTTGACAAACTGTAAACTATCTGTATTTTCATCCCACAGAATAAAAATTCTGCATAGTATGTACCATATATTTTTGTTTTACTGAATGTGCCAAACACAAACACTGAACAGGAAATACTGAACATAAAATGACATTACCAGTGAACAGGAATTGTTATTCAGTCCCAGCTTTACTGCACAGTAACTGTAAATGACACCCAAGATGAGAGGATTTTCTATTCTGAGATCCCGGCACACACAGACACACACAAAAAACACACGCCAAGAGTATGTTCTGTTACATTTTTCTTCAAAGCTTTCAGGAACAAAAGAGATTGAACAGTAATTCAAAGTAATCAAAGGATTGCGTTACAAAATAAATTTTGAGACAACATGCAGTTCGAACAGAACAGCAATCAGCGGATTTAATGCATTTTGATGTATATTTAAGCCCTTGACACTGGGCCACAGATGTACATGTGCTGTGTTTTTATATTGCAAAAGATATGGCTTGTGATAACCTATTATACCACATCATTGGCTTCAACTTCCTAACCTCAGATAGGAAAAATTCCATCACACGCAGACTCGGAAGATGTAATATAGAAACAAATTATGGCTGGAATTGAAAAGTCACAGGCTTATTCCATCTTAATAAATTCCTGCCAAAAGGCTAAGTGTGGAAGTAGAGATACTCCCAAAATGCTTTTACTATATTATCATCTTTGACATCGACTGCAGTTTGCATTGGATTGGGTATACTCTTTCCGTTAGTCATGGCGACGTACATTTTCCAGCGGTCTCCGGTTGTGAGGAATTGCGAAGTTGGGAAATTTACAAAAAAAAAAAAAAAGCCTGAAAAGAAAGAACAGACCTGTTATAAGTGTGCCCTCATGAAGACAGAAGGTCCCTCACACAGATAAAATGCTAATAAATGTATACATTTTTACCTTAGTAGTCTCTGTAAAAATCATACAAGGGGAGCTCTGTATGTAAAGAGCGTATTCTGTGTGTATAATTTTTACTGCAAGCCATATTTAATCTGATTCCTTCTAATTGCTATGAAAACAATACTCGTGTGTGCATTGCTGTCTATAGCCTGGGCGATCAGTCGTCCGTACGTTCACTGAGCCACAGTTGGCTTACTCTTTAACTTGTGGGCACATTTTCCAGCCGGAATGAACAAAGAACGACATCATCCTCTGTGGACTCATGGATTCACAATCATTGAAACAAAAATAGGAAATTTACAAATGGAGAAACTATGGGTAAGAAGCTCTCCTTATCTCCCTCATAACTGCCTTCTCCTCTCCGTTTCATGGCATACTGGCAGGAAATACGCAATTGCACATACACTACTTTAAAAGGGACAGTTTACAAATATATATATTTTTTTGTTTGAAAATCACAGGACAAGCCTTGCTTGGAAAATTTATTTCATGGGTCTAAGCAGTCATGTACAATCTATCTGTAATACAGAATGAGTTCTTAATTGTAGCTGTATATATAAAAGAACTCGGATTCTGTTTTAAAATCCGGAATACTTAACAAGTTAAAGGCTTGTACAGTGGCCCTGAGGCACTTCATTCTGATATGTCCTGACACATTGGCTCCAATCTGCCGAGTTAAAAAAATGACTATTATCATACCAAGTCATTCCGAGTCGAACTCTTTAGAAATTATAATTGGAGACATTCCTGGGGTATTCAACTTACATAATTTTGAAGTTGAGTTTTTGCTGTGTGGTAGAATTGATGTAGTGTCAGGCTTGCAGACATTAAATAGCTCATTGAACTTGCCAGAGATAGTCTGGAACACTGACCTCTTGACCTGGTTGAATTCCCCTATGATAGCCCTGCTGGGCGGAAAGAGATATAAACGCCTGCTATTGGAGCTCGCAGTTAAGGACGAGACAAAGCATCAACTTCTCAGAAAAAAAACAAAACACGAGCGATAACGTAAATGCATTACTGTCACTGCAAAAGAATCATGAACAAGACAATCGTAAAAAGTTTTGAGCCCTAGTGTTTTATTTCTTTCCCTTAAAATGTAGTTACTTGGAGACTACACAAAGGCAAATAGAATTATATTGAGTGCTCTGTAAAGAATCCCTGGATAGCTCTATTGAATGTGACAATGACTTAAAAACTCCTATTCCCTGTTGGAGCAGAGCTGCTGTTTATTTTAATTTTTATCCTGCTACTACTTTCCGCTTAAGCAATTAGAAAGAAAGAAAAGGGGAGAGAGAGAGAGAACGCTATAACATATCAATGATAAAGGTAGCTATTAGGGCGGAGCCAAATTAAACACCAGGAGACAGCGGCCGCCGCAAAGGGTGTAAATGGAAGTAATCCCCATCTGACCCGACAATGCTAACCAGGCTTCCTGCCTCCACCAAGACTCTGCTAGAACCTGCTCATACATTAGCGCGTGGGACGGCGGTGGGTTCACCGGAGGTCAAGGCGATCATTCACGCCAAGGCCCGAGGGTGGCCATATACCCTCTGCTTTATGGGGGAATAAAGAAAGCGAAGTGGTGAACCATGCCTGATTAGGTGCTCTAATATGCTATTTGTGACTAATTTCTGAGCCACTAAGTCGCAGGTGACGGCCCTGTCCTATAAATCACCTCATCCGCGCCCCCCTCAACATCTCCCCAGGACAGGCTGCAGACCGGCTGTGAATATGCGGGAGCTATTTAGGTGACAGGCAGGATATAAAAGTAATGGATGGAGTACAAAGCCACTCAAGGCGGACTGACAAGTGAACCTGTACGTATAGGAGGGTAGGGCGGCCCACATTGTTTTCCCTGTAATAATTACAGTGTGCCTGCGTCGTTAAGGTTTTTTTTTCTTAGGAACATTTCCACTTTCTTGTGTATTTCTCCAGTTTTCCACGTTTGCCGTTTTATAACCGAACCTTGTGTGCTGTGGTGGGTTAATTTTTCACACAAACAAGTCTCAAGAGGTTAATGGTCAACTCAAGGTTCTCAATGGTGGCTGGGAGATATATGTTCAAACTGAAATGGACATTCGGTGCTAAAATAAATATTGCATGTCCAGACACAAAATAAAAATAAATAAAATATACAAATAAAATGTTTTTTTGTCTCATCCAAATAAATATAATTTTACAATTTCCTCAAATTTGATTTATTTATGAAATATTATTTAAGGCACTTCCGGAAAATATAAGCTTACTTCAATCTAAGCAGATTTAGACAGTCGACAGAAAAAGGACATTTTTATTCCTGTTTAAATGTGTCAAGAGTTCCCTGTTTCAACTACTTTCCTATTATCCTCCTGAATGCAGTTTTCTTGACCCTCAGTTGAGTTTTGACAGGCGGAGAGCGCAAGGTTGCCTGGTTAATGCAGACGATGTGCAGGCCTACACGGGGGGGGGGTGCCCATCTGGGACCGGGGCCCACGAGTTAACACTGAGGGCTGGGGGGGAATACTGTCAGCCTGGAGGACGCGCAGCCAGCGCAGAGGTCGCACGCGCAGCAGACACTGGGTGTCACTGGGGATCTGGGGAGGGGTGCTTTCGGCAGAGGAACTGATAACGTTGCTTCATTTATGGGCGGTAGTGAGGGGGGTGGTTGAGCCCAGGTCCTTTTCTTTTAACCCTGAAAGTATTATGCCTGGTGTGCTCTTG
>JAOYSI010000008.1:2017472-2055320 GCA_025775065.1 Hiodon alosoides
ATATATTGAATGCATTTAACAGCTTTTTATCTATTCCTTCCACTTAAAAAATAAAAAAACAGTATTAAATTTTGTAGCGTAAAGTGTGATTATCGGGTTGCCAAAGTTTTCGTTTGCTCCCAGCCTTAAAGTCAACTGCTATTTTAGAATGAGAAAATGTCATTTTGTCATAAGAAAACGTATGAATAAACGTAATAAGTTCCCTCAAACTTTAATATCTGGCACATTGCCCTGCTGAAAAGTATCGCGTATTGTCAACCTGACACAGGGAGTCGGTTGTTATGACTTGTGCAACACTGAAGTGCAATTTCCCATAGCGGCCCAGTGCATGGGCCTGGAGCACTTCAAACAAAACAACTTCTTACAAAGCGCTGTTAGCATTTACGGGTGACCTTACATCAGAAAACAGGGTCGAACCCCACAAGACAAACTCTCAGGATTCGGATAACAAAGCATTCGTTTATGCACACGTCGCCAGTTGGAAACGCTAAGCCTTATAAAAACGCCTGGGGAATTGTGTTCTCGGGAGAATGAGATACATTCCTGGAAGGTTTGGAGTCATTAACACCTCAGTGGAAATGCTCGGCCCCACACCTGCCCCAACACGTCGAGGAAACGCCAGCCTCCTCCGACTCTCAGGCTGCAAACTGCAAAGCTCTTGTGACTGCAGGGAGTTGCCGGTGTTCTCCGAAAAAAAACGTGTTTGACAAAAGGACGAAGTTACAGAGGTGCTTCCTCCAGCGTGCATTTGCCTTGATATAGTCCATCTTAAATATTTGCAATGTGTCACAAAGATACACAGCGCCCCATTTGTTAATGGCGGAGTCGTGTCAGTCAATTACGGAAATGCATGGTTCACATACAGGATTGCAATGAGACACTTTCCTGCCTTAACTTGCTTTGGAATAGAAGGGTCATCTTCTTGTACCATGTTGAGTCGTCTTAGAGAACAGTTTACAGGGAAGAATAGAAGTCGCCCAGTCACAAAATGTTTTATCTGATGGAAGATGGACTTGTCCCTGATTTCAGGCAAACACGTCAATTCCAGACTACCAAGATGTCCAAACTAAATGCATCACTCGAGAGAAGGAAGGCGATGAAAATGCCAATGTAAAAAAAAAAAAAAACAACCTACTTGATCAATACAATTTCAGGAAAAGGATGTGTTTGTTTTACGTTGCTATCTGGGGGGACTCACTTCAGCGAGCATTCCGTATAAACTCTGCCTGGGCCAGCCTTACAGCCACTGGAGACAAAGTGAACATAAATTACACGCAGCCCTTGCCCAGAGGTGACTGTGAAAAGATAGAGCAGAATAGGTACATGGCTGACCAAGACAGAGCCCATACGCTGTTAGCACCCTTCACGGTCACCGTAGCTCAATGTGGCTGACCATTCATTAATGTGCTTCACTTAGGATCGGGGGACCATCAGAGTCCCATCAGAGTTCTCTCGTTTAAAGCTGATCCCCAAAAGGCACAAGGGAGAAGGAAACAAAAGCTTCAACCATCTCTTTTTACCTGTTTTTATTTATTACAGCATTAATCTGCAATTACATATTTTAATTAAAACATATTTCTACTCGGCTAAAAAAAAACAGGAAAAAAAAACACGCATGGACCGTAATGTTCATGTTTAAGAGAGGGATTTCAATTGGCTCACTGAGCGTTCATTCACCGGTAGAGTTAGCAGAGACTTAAATCTTACGTAACGTGAGGTGGCTGACGGCGAGGCCTCTCATGACTACAGATAGGTCATTTGTTTTGATCTGAGATTATATGTCTTGTGTTTTTTAGGAGATGTAAACCTCTCGTGTAGCTGTTAGGCAAATCCCACAATATGAAGAATTGATCCAGGGTCTGAAGTTTTGGCCCTTATTCTCTTTGTCTTTTATGAAAGACAAAGATTCCTGCCAACTAAAAAAGCCCATAGGAACTCATCATGTGGAATCCTCGACTACTGGAAGAAATGAGAAGAGAGTGAGAAAGGACGAGAGAGAGAGAGAGAGTGAGTTTGTGTGTGTGTGGTGGAGAGGGCCTCTGGGTCAGGAGTAAAATTCTGTATTAATTAGACCCCCCCCCCCTTTTTTTTTTTGTAAAAACTAATAACAGCCTGTTTGTTCCTGTCTGTAATTAACGTTAACAGGCTTTTGCTACCACAGGGCATCCCCCCACCCACCTCATATCACAAATACCTGCTTTAACAGTGCTATCTGTGCCCAGTCCCAGACATACCTGGGAAATTATCTACTAATTATCTACTAAATATGTTTGTTCATGTCTAACGAACAGCTTACTTAATTGCAAGTGCTATTTCCATTTTCCTCAAAAGAGAAGATTAGCTGTGGGGCTTATCTCAAAGAGCTCATTATATTAATGCCAGTAATTATGTGTTTTGCTTACTTTTGATGTGCCTCTGTTCAAATGGAGACTTAATAAGAGGATGACTGCAAATATGTCAGAAGACCTTTACACTTAAATTTTTTTTTCTTTTTTTTTCCCCCCATGTTAGAAATCCTGCAAGCACCAGAGCTCGCAAGAATGGCATTACACAGAGGTTATGAGAGCTTAGGCTCAAATCTTCACTTCTTTTTTTGTACAATTCATTTGCGCTCCCCCTTGCATCAGTCCCTTAGGCCGACAGATCAGAAAAGGGTGGAGCATTTGGAAAAGGGAAGCTCCTTTGTCTCAATTCGCAGGGAGGATACTCGTGCCAAAAATGAGACTTAGATTCCGAGTTCCCAAAGGGTGAAACTGGCACAGAAGGGCTTTCGCTCGAAAATAAATATGTTTCTTAATGAGGAAAATAAATAATAACGATTTAATGGGAAGAAGCTTGCTTTGAAAAGTATGAGGTACAACAGTTCTGTACAACAGGTGCAGAAGCTTCACAAGAAGCTACTAATTAATATGGTATGCTCTGATTAGCAGACAGGTCTCTGGTAGATAGAGTACCACACACAAATATATATATAGAAAGAGACAGGAAGACAAGGTTTTCAATTCAATATCTAAAAACTCTCTCTCTCTCTCTCTCTCTCTCTCTCTCTCTCTCTCTCTCTCTCTCTCTCTCTCTCTCTCTCGGAGTGTTGCTTTCCCAGCATCTTTTATCCCCCCAAAAAAAGCCACTCACACGAACACAGTAACTGCAGAAGAATTCACACTCATCCCTTTCACCGGTGACACTTCAACACCACATTTTCTGTGAAAATATTGAATTTTATTTAAGTGCTCTACGGCTGGCTTGATCAGAAATCTCCTCTTATCTTTTTAAAACTGTGACACAAAAGTCAGTGGCGATGACCCGAGATGATTTAAAGGGTTCTGACATCAAAGATCCAAGAGCCCGTTTTTTTTCTTTTTTCTTCACAATTCTGTGTCTTGATGGGAGCAAAACATTTGGCAAGTTATGGGAAACACCTTTCTCCATATTTGCTTCACACCCCAATGGATGCATCCATGCCTTCGGACGCAACCAGATCAGACGCAATCAGATGTCTGGTTAAATATGGCTACATTTTAGCTCAACAACTGCAGAGCAGATCTCACTTTATTTAGAGTGGATGATATATCTCCCAAACTAAGCCTTCTCAAGCATAGTGCGAATTGTCCTAAAACCAAAGATTTTTTTTTACTACAAATTTTGATACATTTTTCATATTGTCTGCAGATGGTTGGCACGTCTAGGCCTTTCTTGTTTCACTTGTTTCACTTCCCTGCCATGTTTTGCTGACTCACTGTCTTTTAAAATGGGGGTGGCTTGTTTTGGCAACCTCCCGTTGCCACCTATCAGGTCTGCTTTGGTGGGTTCACTATAGGTCCTAAAATTGCCTTTCTCAGCCTTAAGGGAAGACACAGATCCCATTTAAATTACACAGAAGAGATTTTTAACACTAAAAAACAGTTTTTTAGGAAAATGCTATTAAATAGCATTGGAAAAAGTTTATATGTAATTATAATTAATTGTTCCAGGCAATTGTCCATGTCGGGCGACAAGGGTTTATATCTATCGACAATGTTTATTTGAATGGCATGAAGTCAATATGGTAGTCTTTAACACAGCACATTCAGCCTTGATCACAAAGAACATATCTGACAAACATTAATTGTGTTATGTGATATCATTGTTTATTCCCGTAACCTAACCTACTGGATGGAGTGGTATGACATTTCACATACAGGACAAAAAAAAAAAAAAACCCTGTCCATAAAAAAGAGAAAGCAATCAGACACAAAATAGTAACATCAGCTTTAGTAGTCACGTAAGTAGCAAATTCCGAGATATAATGCACAGTATAGTATCTCTTGTAACTTCTATCATATTCTGAATTATTACACTGTATGTGATGGATATTCCCCTCAAAATTAATTACAGACAATATAGAAAATTTTCAAAAAATATAGACAATTAAAAATAAAAATTATAGACGATTTAGAGTAGTAGATACTGTAATGATTTAAAACTAATTTAAAAAATGTGAAACAAGGATGTAACAATCTTCTTAAATATTCAAAAGACGAAGGAAGGGGTATTAAGTATATACATAAACCCAGTAAGATACTGTGGCTTAAATCTGATACCCCTCACTTAGTTATATGCTACATGGAGAACCATTCAAATCAACGCCTGATCCAAGATTAAAAATGTGCTGGCTAAGTAGGAGAAATGTCATACTAAAAATCTCTCATTAAGGGGGTTGGCTCTTAGTAGTTCATATATCTGGATCAAGTTTTCTAGTTCAAAGTTAATAGAAGAGTTAGGTGGGAACAAGAATTGTGTTCCTCCTTTGTGTTAAGGCAGCCTTTTAGTGGTTCATTAACATAGATTGTAAGTTCATGAATAAATGTTTAAAAATATGGATAAATCAGAAGTTCATTTAAAAGAATGTTCTTACTTTTGATATTTTATGCCAGAATGCCAAACTTCTTGGAACAAAGCCATATAAAGACATCAATCAACTAAGGCCCATAACTAAATTTATATTGATGTAAAAAAAGTTTTTACAGAAAGGATATATTTTGTGTATTAGACTGATCTCTTCAAGCATAAATGCTGTATATTTTATGTATAGTTTTCTATTAACTGCAGTTCTTGCACAAATGTGGATGTCAAAAATGTATGCTGAGGAATTCACAACCATCGTGCCAAATGTTTAGTAAAACATAAAATGTGAGTAATTGGATTGTGTTGTCTATTAAAAACAATTGTATTATAATTCTCGTTTACGTAGTTACGTATGACCTGGACTCAAATCACGTTTACGTCAAGTTCTTTTTGATTTCCCAAACACTTTGTCGAGATTCCATTGTCATCACATTGTATTGTCTGTTAAAGGGTGTGGGGTCAGCGATATAACAAATTACACTGGTACAAAATATGCATGTTTGAATATTATCTCTTTTTTATGTATGGCTGTATCATAACATCACAGCCAAAACTAATAGAGTATCAGTTTGCACCGGTTAGCCAAGAATGTAACGGTTCCAATTAATCTGAATGAAACACAGACAGCCAACTTGACAATACCTTCCTATGACCCAAGGAAAATCCAAAACCTTTATATATTTTTTTTTATTATTCTCATGTCAGCTGAGTGGGAGAGACAAAAAAAAGAAAAAAAGAAAGAAAAAACACTTGAAAACTTGAGAACTGAAGTAGAAAAAAAAAATTCATATTGATATCAGATATATTCCAAAGAAGGGCAGAGTGATTTACTTTGCCCCATCCCTCTGATTGTGAAAGGAGACATGCAGGGAGGTCGGGGTCAAGCCAAGAGGAGACAGCATTGTGCTGGAACTGTCACGCATCGCCACCTATTTTGACATGCACAGGGCCGTTTGTTGTCTGTCGAACATGCAAATTGCGGGCCTGCTGTCATAAGGCAGCAGATATCTGTGAGTGGAAAATGAGACCACCTGTAACCGCTGAATAGAGTGATGGACAAGCATTCAGGGCCGTCATTTCCAGACCGCCATTCATGGTGCCTCCTGGTCCACATATAACATGTAAAATTCTATTCTTAATATTCACAAGCAGGAAGTGAGGGGGAATTATGGAAAAGCCTCAACCTGCAGCTTCTAATGGGTTTCTCTGTGCAGACAGCTGTGGATCATGCTCTTTAATTAGTTGCCAAGGAAATATATATATATAAATATACATATGTATAGAAAAGAAAAAAATGAGCAATAGATACATTATTTGCCAAAAAAAAACAACAAACAAGGATAATGATATAAAAATCATTATATAAAAATGTATGTGTGTGTGTACTGTATACACATGAGTGTGTAGCCTGTGTGTTTATTTTACAGGTGATAAGATCAAGATTTTTACATGTGAGCGTGTGTGTGTGTGAAGTGAATTAACGGCAATCTTGTTTCACCTAATTAAATACCGTTTCTAAAAATCACGGGAGTATACCTGTGCTGTAGTGGAATGGTCAATCCAGAATGAAGCTATGAATGTTAAACGCGGCTTATAAAAAAGATAGGCTACATCGTTCACTGTGAGAAGAAGTAGTCATCATAGGCTTTTCCTTCTGTAATATATTTTGTTCATTTTTGTTGCAGATGTCTACTTTAACCCCGGAAATATCCCATCCCAAACCTCCAGCTGGATCAGCACCTTTGTCCACTTAAAGGGGGTTTGCACTTTCTTCTTCTGCATTTTTGCACTGCATCCAGCTTCTCAACACTTCCACTGACCATGGGGCTTGGCACCCTAAAGATCTACCCGGACGATGATGTGACTTTAATACTGTAATAACTCACCCGTGCCCTGTAAATAGAACCACTTATTGTCTTTAGAATGCTCTTTAAAGTTAGGAATCTTCTATCGCGGCGCATTGAGAATTACTTGCTGAAGAGATCCGGGATGACGATGAGGGTGGCTTTCCATTTGTCCGGTTTGAGTGAGTGATTCCCCCCCTCTGCGTGTTCTCTCTTCCAACATTGCAAGCATCTGAGGCCAAATGAGACTTGTTTTTGCTGCGCCGATACAGTCAACGGATTCTTATAAAACTCCAAACGCGAAGTTTAGGGTATGACCTGAGGGTAAGTTTCAATGTGTTGGCCCAGCCCTGCTTCCTACTGTGTGGGAAAAACAGGAATAAAACAAAACAAAAAAAAACAAGCAAAGAGGTGTCTCCCCGGACAGCCCCTGAACCTAAATATCAAGAACGCAATGTAAAACGCTCCACCCCGAGCCTATTTCAGCCCTGTGCCCATGTAGACACAAGCTCAATGATTTCTCATGTTCGTCAGTTCAGGAGGCACATTTTTCACAAATTAATCCATTAAAATTAAGGATTAGGTCTGCTATTCTGATGAAATGGATAGAAACCTTCTTCATTATGTAGGTAATTTAGTTTAGTCAAATGGAATATGTATTCAAATGCCACTTTTATTACCCTGCAGGTGCTTTGCATAAATTGAATAAATCTACCAGATACTCCGTGTGAGCGTCAAACATATCAAAGGTTTCCTGTCTTTGATGTGTGGTAGTCTTTAATTCTAAAACAGATTTCTGTGATATATAGATGCATTATTTATGAATCGCAAGGAAACAAGACTAAAAAAACTGCATGAATCACTTTCAGCCATGAAAACGTCAGAAGAGGCAAAATTACACGTATGTTTGCCAGGTGTACTCCTCACAGACATTTCAACTGCATTTCGAGTATTTTTTTTAGCAGATGTTGGGCTCATTTAGGTTACACTGAAGATCAAATCAACATAATACATTAAGCTCGAGATAATGTACTATCTAAACCCTACAGTGAGATATATTCTCCGGGAACATAGTTTCACTCTCGAAAATCTCACATGCTGTAATTATAAGGAGCTTAAGGAATCCACAAATTGTCCTAGAGTTATCAATCATGGCCCTATGAATATTTTAGACGTTATAAGTCTATTCTGTTCTGGGAGTCAGAGGCCTATCATTGGTTAAGGGAAATTTTATGCCGTGTTTTTTTTTTTGTTTTTGTTTTTTTTCAGAGCCTAATGTACAGTACCTGGGTACAGGTCATGTGATGGGACAAAGACATAAACAGAATCACTTAATCGAGATGGGAAACAGTGCTCTAAAGGTGATGCAATATTTTTATTGTTATTATTATTATTGTTGTTGTTGTTGTTGTTGTTGTTGTTGTAGTAATATATTTTATTGCCACTGACAACAATGTTACATCATTATGTGAATGTATTCCACAGCTCAGCCAGTCTATCCAGATCCTATCTGATCACAGAGTGCTTTCTTTATTTCAGTTCTGCACATTTTCCTCAGTTCAGATTGTTCTGCCATTAAACCTTTTCTTGTCTCCACACTAGTGTGTATGAATGTGCTTGGAATACTATCGATACAGCTTTCAATGCTCGTTCAAAACACACACACTGAGCACACACTGAGGGTCAATAACCTCCTCTCCCAAAAGCCAGGGGTGGGAAGTAAAAACACTTTCCGTGAAAAGAGGATTTGTTGACATTAAAAAAACACATGCCTCAAAAATGTCAACGGTCTTTCACACTTCAACCGATTGACTTTTAACAGTTATGTGTGGTTGAAAATCCCCCTGTAAATCAGACTAAAGAAGGGTTAAAGCTTACATTTAATACACATTATTATGGGTTTGGCTGGAGGCGGTGACCATAAAGGAGGGAAAAGTTTTTTTTAATTGCGTCTTTACTGCAGAGTTTATAAAGAGGTGAGCTATTTGTCAGGCATGGTTTCTTTTCAGCGTGTGACAGTACACTGTTAACAATACATAAACTGGGTTTTCTCTTTTAAACCCAGCGTTTGACTTTCACAAAGTTAAATGCAGTGTCCCTGCTGCTGTAAGTCATAAGGTTTCAGAACGGTAAAAGTACTAAATGTTCTGCCTGGTTAGTGATTAACCCAAGTTTGTTAATTTAGTAAAAATATAAACTAACATTCCAAACATTTATATACTTTCTGACAAGCATTTAGTCTATTGCCTATGTGGGTAGTGAAATTAAACTCTAAAGGCTAGGGCACTGTGATAATTTTATCTCTTTTGTCTCGCCACTTCAATATTTTTCTTCCCAACCATAATAATGTATATATCATCAATATTTTTATAATAGTATATCGCTGACAGATTACCAAATCCTCAACGTGATAGTAGTTAGGACTCAGACAAACTGGTTACATACAAGCAATTCATACGAAAAACAGCTGTAGAAGAGCTGTGAAAGCTAATTGAAAATTAAAATGGTTAACCCTGGATTGGGGCATGTAAATAAATGTATGAATAACGGGAGATATACATAAATAACCTAGGTAAACACAACACCGTAGATTACAATGGAAGCTGCCAGGGTAAATAATAGGATTTATGCCTCGGCAAGTGTTCACTTAACACATGAATCACAAGGTTATTTTCCGTGGCTGCACCTTGCCCTGCCGTGCCTGAGATGATTTATGTGGGAGAATCGGTCTTCGTCATCTTAGCTCTCACCTTTGTCTCCATCAACTTTAATTAAAAGGAGGTCAATGTCACCCACTCGTGCTTGCAGTGTTTTACATAATAAATCATCTCTGTACACAAAGGGAGCTTTCTCAACACAAAGTGTGGCCAGCAACCACTGAGGTGTGACCTACCACGTCCTTTTTCTTGGTTTTTTGTGTATAAAATCTGTGCTCCGATGTGAAAGTTAATAAACAAGGCATGGACATGAAGCAGAACAGTGACATGAATTTAATTTGAGAGGTTCTGTGAAGAATAACCTCAATACAGTGTATAGCTTCTCAGTCTTTTATCTTCATTCAGTGACTAGGGTAAAGGTCTGCAGTTGGAGAGCTTCCCAAAAAGAAAACAATTAGTCGATGGTATTGCTCACCAAGGAACTTTGGGCAGGGAAATAGTTTGAGACGGTACAGAACGTCGCATTTAAGATGCACACGTCTCCAACCCAATGAATGGATATTCTATTTAAAAAAAACCCACTGAGGAAGTTCTGCGGCGTACATCGCCCGAAGGGGCTTAGTTATGGACTTACTTATATGTTCCATAATCCAAGCCTTTTAAACCCCATAGAAATGTGGAGAAAATGTGCTTTGCCAATGGTCAGCTCAACATCTGTCTCCAATAAGAAATGCGGCGGCTGTTTAATCTTTCAATTTAATAATAAAAGCTGATGCTGAAACTGCACTGTGCACGTTCCAAAAGGTCAGATGGACGGGGCTTCTTAAAAGAGGCAATGACACGTGCATGCCTAATTCTGGTCTTCCTGCAGATTCGGGCCCGCAGAACAGCTGATCCAGAAGTCCCTTATCACTCGGTAGCATGTGTCGTCCCCCAGGAGCCACCGCAGTCATCATGCTATTGATATAACTGAACTAGGCTTTCTGCTCCTGAAAGCTTGGCTCAATAGCGTGAGCACTGAGCACTCAGGACAATGAAACTTTAGCAGGCTGTTACCTTGTCAATACATTTCAATTCTGCTAATTGCTAGAATTCATTAACTAAACTTAGGGAACCAGAAACAAACAAACGTTCACAAGTGAGTGTGGGGTTCGCATGTGGGGAAAGGGGGGTTCCGTGCACAACGCCCCAGTAATTTCAAGAGAAATGTTTTGCATTTTCTTTGTTTCTCTTCCCCTTTTTTCCTCCCCGAGATATTTTGCGGGATGTCTGTGTGAATAAGTAAATTTCATACACAGCATAATGATGGTGGTTCTGTAGCAACCAAGTGTAACGTGGAGCCCATTATTGGTAGAGGGCTGGGGGGGTTCCATCATCCAACCTGCCTATAACTTAGGTTGCTACAAACAATGGCAGCTCATCAAATTAATTATAAACAAACTAAAAAAAATCCACTGAAAAACGACAGATTACTGAATGCAACTCAGAGAGGCTAAAAGAGGCTAAAACTATGAATCTATGATAGATGCTTTAATATTGTTTGTAGTTTGATAGTATCCCTTCTGTGTTTCCTAGAATTGGTTTAAAAAACACTGTTCGATATTTCAATTTCAATTGGCCTAACATTCCGTAATCACATAACGTTTTAAGGAGCACAGACCGCTGTACGAAATTTGTTTTGTACCAATGTGCATTCATTTGTTCATTAATATGTAAGCATGTTAGGTCTCTGTGAAATATTTTTGGATTGCCCTTTGAAAGTTAAACTAGAACCTAAAAGTCTACTGTCAACCGTAAAAAGGCTAGCTTGCTTCTGCTTTAGACCAATGCAAACAAAGGCCATGTTTTTAGGCCATTAACAGAGTATTGAACGAAAACTCATAAATTTGAATCTTTATTTAAAAAAAACAATTTATTAGCATTCAATTACTGACCCCGCACTGTATTCAGAAACACAATTAATTAACCTGTTCTGCAGTAATTCATTTTATTATTGTTATAAGAAGACGAAATAGAAAAGTTGACTTTGCTTTTGGGAGGGCAGATTTACGATTTATATGCGACTTGGCATACAGCGCTTATAGCATATCTTGATGCTAAATTTGGACGTAGTTAGAAAGACAGCCAACGCATATGGGAGTGTTCAAGCCACGAAGAGAACGTCTGAGATATTAGACCTTTAGGAGAAAAAAAATAAATAAAAAAAATATTCAGAAGAAGACAGATTTTGCATGTATGCATTATGTTCTAGAAAAGTTAACATAACATTCAGTTCAATTCGATTTTTGGAACAGCAACCTCAATGAGGGGTACTGCAGAGCGGATTCACGGGCAGTTCGAGCAAGTACAGCATAGTAAGATAATATATACCGGACAAAAAAATTAAATCAACTTAATGCACTGAGGGGGAAAAACAAAACAAAAAAAACCTTGAAATATATGGGTCCCGGGATAGGTGGTTTGCCTCCTCTGAGAGACGTGGGTCTATCCCGTCACTGGTGTGTGGATAGGGGCAGGCTGATCCCATAGCATCAGTTGACACCTTTGTTCAGGAGGTTGGCTGGATCTAGCGTTTTCTTTGCAATTGGTCTGTTTTCCTGGTCTGCTGGTGCCACGGCTCGGCCATCCTTTTTAATACCTCAGTTTTTGGTTGCAATGGGTTGCTTGGGGCTGAATCAAGGGCCTGGAGTTAGCAGTAAAAGTGCCAGTGAGAAGAGATGGGTGATTAGTGACATTGAGCATCGATACATTCGCTCAAAGTGTACGGCTAACATTATCATTTGGTAACACTCATAGCAGCCAAGTTGCTTAAACTGACCCTAAGGCGAGGTTCCGGACAATTCAGCGACGAAAAGTTCATTCTTGACAGAAACATATCTGGCCACGCACTGAAAAGAAAGCTTTATTAATTGAATTTCGTTGTTATAAAGAAAGCACAGTCCTCAGCAAATTGAGCCATAACCCAACGTTACGCTTCTTTAAAAACAAAACTCAGAAGATTAGCTTTGGCAGTTGTCCTGCCCTTCAAGTCATGGTCAGCCTCGAGCAACAAACGCTGTCCTGTGGATCAGACGAAGGGCCTGGACTGGAGCAGAGGGTCAGCACAGCTGCCACTTGCCCTGTCAGATGCGAACGGAGGGACGGCTGAGGTCGTGCATGCGCTTTAGTATTTGGTGTTTAGACACATTGACGGAGGAAGATGCTTCTAAGTCGCTGCAAAAGTACTCCTCGCTATCAAATCGGATTTATTTATTTTTTTGTTGAGGATGCAAATTAGATAGACGTTTACGTGACAGTACGGTCAAACAGCATCAGGTTATTGCTGAAGGTACACATATCAGTGTGTAGCAGTTGTAATTGTCAATGCGTAGGACGCACATGTAAATGCTCACAACCGACAGGCAAAATTACAATGAACATTAGGAACCAACTCTTTTTTAAACCGTTACATTTAACGCAATGCACATGTTAATATGCCCACATATGTCTATTCACATCAGTGTATGCATCTAATACCAGCAGATTCTGCGGTCTATAAATTGCGTGTGAGAGTAAAATTTTTTTTTTCCTTCCTTCTGTGCTTCTGGAACTTAGCGTTGAGCCAACACTAAGTTTGGGTAGAAGTTGTTTCACAAGAACAGGCCATTTATTCGGGATTAACTAAGACATATTTCCGAAGCTCTGTGACCACTGTTCAGAGTGTATGAGATAAATACCTTTCCTGTACTGTTGTGTCTAATAACACTGTTAATAGCTGTACGCTGTTTGATTGTCTATGTCAGATTTAACTTATTAAAGATCAGCCATAAAACCTTAAAATGTGCACCAATTTATTTGGAGAGCTGGTTAATGATTATGTTCGATGTCAGTGCAACCATATGCTCTTCTCTCCACTGTGGTTTGCCTTTGTCTACCTCTGAGCGGTCCTGGCCTAGGGCCAAAACCAAGGCCACAGCAACCCAAGGAAGCAGGGAGATTTACGGGGGTTTTGATGTACTGTAGTTAGCCAATTGCATTTATGTGCACACGCGTACCATCCGTCTCCTGCTGTTGGTATTTAAAAATGAGAAAGTGACGCTTAGGTGTTAGGTAAAATTGCTTTCAGGTGCCTTGTTATCACCGCTGAGTGTTGCTGATGAGATTTCTCTCACAGGTACACCCATTCCCATTGGTTACATGCAGGAGTGTCTGCAGTGGGCTTTGGTTAATCACTTCCGGATGTGTTTGCATGGATATTACAATCAAATATGAAGATTATACATAGAAGAGCGCCCAATCTGACCAATCTTACCCTGCTTCACTTCGTTCAATTCAAATAATAACACAAACTGCGCACTCATAAAGCACGACATCCAAAATTGTTCAATCAGCTTAAATGGGGAATACCGTCCACCAAAAACAATGCAGATGCCGTGTTCTGCAAAAAAAAAAAAAAAGGAAGTTGTGTAATCTTTGCCTTGTTCTACTTGTGGAAGAATGGAACCCCACTGCCCTCCGCTGGCCTTGCAAAGTTATTACAATGGCTCAGTTTCCTCCAGGACAAACCAGTAATTAAGAATCAGCCAGGAAGATACACTAACCCCCCCCCCTATGATAACTGTGAAATTTACCCAGCTCACAAAAGAGGAGAAAAAAATATATTTCAGTAATAGCCTTAATGAGTTTAGATATCTTTGGACGGCAGCCAAGCGAGACTTAGACATGGCTGTGTGGGCAGGGTGAATAAAGAGTGCCTACTGAGCGTCTTTATCATCAGATAAGATTTTTAAAGGAAGGGAGAAAAACACATTTTAACTGCAGCCCTCTGCGATGATACTGCAGCTGATAGCTGTTTTTTTTTTTTTTTTGCAAAATCGGGATTTGAGCAGTCCCGGTAATTAATTTATTTGATAAAGAAAACAACAGTACGGAATTCTGGCGGAGAGATTACATTTGGGTGGTATAATTACCATACAGTGACTATGACAAAGGAATAAAACGCTGCCAGACCCATTTATAAACTGCTCATGGTGGCCTCGCTGACTACCGCGGATGTTTTCATCTGAGAGCATTCCTTGCTGTTAACTCTCAATGTGGCCCAGTGCAATGTATCCACATCACAGTGTGTTGGTAACACAGCCTTTCCGCTGATGTGGTGGAATTGTACCCCCTTTGTTGTCCTCCTGAACAGAATCAGTCCCCGATGATAAATTCAGATAGTTCTTTTACTGCAGGTACACCTTAGCTACCTCGTTACAATGTTGATAATTAAGAGAAAAACGTTATTTAAAGAAAGCAGGGCAGGTTTGACAGGCAGGAATGTTTTACTGTATTAATCTAGTCACTTCATATTTGGCTTACTTATTATATTACTTATACTAATAAGTTGTGCTGATATTAAACGAGTAATAATGTATGTGTGTAAGTGTAAGTATGTATGACCTTCAACTTTCTTTACAGGACTGCGCATGAAGTAGAAATGGGTGAATATAGATCAACATCTAAATAACTTTCTCATTATTATTACTATTATTATTATTTTTATTTATTTTTTTATATTATTATTTTAAATAAACACTGTTCCACCACATTCCTGCAACAAACATGTTTAGAAATAAGTTAAGGCTTAATTGAACAAAGACATTCAGAATTTTATTTCAAAATGTTGACATTTTAAGAGGTTCTCATTTCAAAATTTAAATAAATGACATCATATTATAAAAAACATTGCATCATGTATTGGTTACTTACCACCACCAGACGAATACAGTAAATAATTTATGATAAGGTTTGCAATTACGTTCACTTCAATGCAACAATCCAATTATTCTAACAGAAGCTAGTTTAAGAGGAACGCTATTTTGAGCATTTGTCATCTCTCCTTTGCTTTTAGTTAGATTTCAGTGAGGCTCGGCAGTTGCAGTCTTCATTTTGACCACATAATATATATATATAATTAGTCTAAAATGACAGTAAGTGGAAGAAAGCAGACATTCTCTGTCCTGTGCTATTAAAACCAAAAATATGAATGTGATATTCCCTCTGGCATTTTTAATGGTAGTATTGAATTCATAAACATTTTAGTTTTTTTTCCCCCTCCTTTGCCTGATGGCAGATCCTTGGAAGGTTATCTTTAAAAGTCTCCTGAGAGACTCCCCGTGCAACTGAGAATCCTCGCCAGGGTCTATATATGGGGAACGCATGTGACCGTGCCTCATAAAAACCTAATGAAGTTTCAGAGAACTCCATAAAAATCGCATCGGGTCTCTTGATACCTCCAGCAATTAAACTCCTGTGCTCTCCCGGGGATGAGCTTAAATACATTGCAAAACAGTGTCTATGCAAAGCGTGCAATTTGAAGACACGCACTTCAGGATTTATCCACGTTATGCCACGCCCAGCAATAATGAATGATTGTCAACTCTTGAGTGAAAGAATGAGTCAAAACAGAGCACAGGAGGCGTGTTGCTGTATGTTTCCGGCTTGGGACCAAACGGAGTGGCAGGAGAGCAAATGCAAAGTCTAAAACAACAAACTGATTTCCAGAGCTGTCGCAACATATACACACACACACACAAAAAAGCAAAAATAACTTATATAAATGAACAATATTATGTGGAAATGATGCTAATATATGCTAATATAACTATGAGTTAGAATATCTCAGTATATCTCTAACTTGTTTTTTTTTTCTACATTTAAAGCTCTATATATGTATGGTTGTAAAATATCTGCATGGTCACATTTCCAAAAGTTGTGTATACCAGTATAAATTATGTAAATACTTAAGAGAACATTACACTAATCGAACACTTCCTCATAAATTATAGCACAGAATTTCATATTTATGATAGCTTCTACTACTTAACATGCTTAAGAGGCATTTATAACTTAACAATTAATTATTAATTTGTGCCAGAAAGTGGAACGAGTCAGTGTTACACACATACATGTATACAATATATGCTGTAGATCAGACTGAGAGATGGATTCAACTGAACCTTGTTGCATTATGTCAAATATCTATGTCCTGAAAGCATGCTGCTCAACCTACTCTTTGTACATACCAGAATAAATGAATATGCGCTATCACCTTGCCTTTATATATGTGTAGCAGTAGCTCACCTTCCGGTCATAAACGGCAAATGGCGTTATCTGAATTCCTGAATCGGGCTCACACTTCACTCAGGTGAGTGCCTTTACCAAATGATCCACTTAGGTGGCAACAAACTTCTTTCTTCCCATGGACATTTCTTTTACACACACCCTGCCAAAAAGGAAATTATGTTTTTTTTTCCATTTTTTGGGTGTTTGAAAACCAGTTCCTACTGCGAGGCTTGTAAAAAAAATGAATAAATAAAAATCACAGTGAATATTTATAACATAAGGTGTTTATGCATAATTCCAGAACATTTTTACTTTCTTACAAAGGTCTGCATTAACTGCAATGTGGGTACTTCTACTGCATACATCTTTCCAAGGCCAATCGCATTTATTTCCAGAACCATATTTCTACTCATTAAAAGATGTGTAAAGTTTAATTTGTGACTTGTCAAAACTGATTCCTCTGGTCCCAGCCTAGGAGCTTTCAAGCTTTCTAGTAGGTTTGATTCGGGTCTCTCCTCCTTTTTAAAAAAATGCAACGATTACAGCCACTTACGATAAAATAGCCTTGTTCGACAGGTAACATGCACTCACGACTTCTCAGCTACTCTCAAATAGTTTGAAATTCTTTTTAAATAGGGATGGAAGGGTCTTTGATATGCCTCACTAACTTTCAAAGCAAGCAAGCAAGCAAGGGGGCAGACAATAAAGGAGGAGAAGAATGAAAACAAAAACAGGGAGGAACTAATACTGATAACTTTACAGCACAAATCTTGAGGTATTGTACTGAAATTGCTTCACACTTAGAATCAACATTTAAAAAAAAAGATTGAGCAATCTAAAAATAAAAATAAAAAATGAAACAAAAATCAACTTCAGGTCAGGAGTACAATGCTGATGTGAACTAAACTACCTTCATAACACAGCGATAATTTGCTTTTTATGATTAGTTTTGACAGATGTGTGTTATTGCAACATAACAATTTGCAACACAAAACTGCATTTAACACTGCCAATTTTAATTTTTAAAGTCAGTTTTTTTAAGGCATTTTCCCTTCAATCAGACAGTTGTGGGTTCAAATCTGATATACCCTTGTTATCCAGATTGATTCAGAAAATATCCAGCTGTATGAGTAGATAAAACATTGCTTCTGCTAAGCAAACTAAATAATGCTAAAGTTCTTTGAATATTGTGCAAGATTGTGTACTTGCGTGCTTATGAACTGGTGCTTACGACTTACGGTTGACGAGCGGCACTGCTCTGGCTTAGCACAACCCGTGTATGGAACTCCAGCTTATCAACTCTCCTTCAACTCATAACCCTTCTTCCCCATCCATTAATACCGTGTCTGTTAAACTTCTCCCTGGCCTTCAGTGGATTCCCCATAGCCTTAAAAAGGCCTGCTCCTCATATCTCGTCTGGAGAAGACCGCACTTGATTGCTCGGCAGTACCTTAGGGGAGTATCACTTCCTCTCCAGAACCCTCGAGTGGGTTTTTTCCAAAACAGCTCTTCACTATTCTTGATGCCGACCGGTGTGTTATCCTGCATTGGAACTCCCTGGAAGTGACTCTCTGTGACCGATTTGCTCCGGCTGACATCATTCTGAAACCTCTTGTCGGCCTCGAAACATCGGACTACCAGATCCTCTTGGCTAATCTTGCCGGTGTCAAAGGCACTGTTCAGATCTGCTTTTTATCCTACCTGTCAGACTGCTCCTTCTAGGTTTCAGGGGGAGGCTCAGGCTCTGCTCTTCCACCTCTCCTGACGATACAGCTGTAAGATCCTGAGCTTTCTGCTCTTCTTCCTACCTACGGATTCCTTTGGTTCAGCTATACTTCCACATAGTGTTTTCTGCACTGCTATTCTGATGACACTCAGATTTATCTTAGGTTGTTTCCTGTCTGACACACAATTCCTTTCCTGCTTCCCAATGGAACAATGTGTGTCTTGTATTTTTTATTTTTATTTTATTTTTTTATTCTTGTTCTATCAGCTATACACTGCAGTTTACTTTATTTCTCTCTCTCTCTCACACACACACACACAAACACATGATTACACTGGCTCTTGTGAACACTAATATATATACTTCCCTGCAACCCTTATTAAAGTTAAACCGCCATCGGAAATCTACTTACTATTATGTACTCTCCTGAGCCTCTCACAATTCAAAGCACAGCTATGGTGCACTGATGAGTCCCAATCTGGGCCAAACATCTTAGCAGTTACTGGGCTTTGAATTTAAATGCTGTGGTTGTAGAAGCCGGATGGCGACTTTCACACTATTTGATTGGCTCTTATAAATGCTTGTTTACATATTCCCCTACTACCCCTATTTAAAAAATATATATTCATACATTTTCCCCTTATCCAATTCATTTTGAGCCTCTTTAAATAGGAGATATTTCTGTCTCTCTGTTGTAAGGGACAGTATACAGAATGCTGTACCAAAACTGTAAAATGAAAGTGTATTTGAAAGTGCATTATGTGTACGACCTGTAGTGAAGTTCCTGTGGTTTAAAACAATGGAGCCTTTACCTCTCAACAGAAATCTGGGTACTTCAGATAAGAAGTGAAAAATGTCAAAGGCAATCCACTACACCTGTGTAAAACCTTTTTTTTTCGATTCCTCCACTTCATTAGGAAGTCTCTAATCTCTTCACTCAAGGAGCTCGATAAGGCCCTTAGCTAATGCAGGTGGAGTCAAAGTTCAAACAACATTCGATGTTTCGATGCTTAACTTACCAAAGTTCCTGTATGTTCATTAGACAGTTTTATCAGCAAATTATTTTCTTACATTCTCCAATAACCATCAAGACGGCGAAGCTGAAGTGAAGTGGTTTGGAGGAGATAACGGATATTCAATTGTTGGGATTTAACCGACCGTCCACTCCTGTCCTCTAAAGCTCATCTCGGTTAAAGCTTTTTACTGGTTCAAGTGCGATGAACAAGCTTCAAGTTTCCCTCGAACTTAAAGTAAAGTCAACTGCATTTTTTATGAAGCAGACTTCCTTCCAGCTGTCTAACAACAGAGGCCCTGACTCTCTCAGCACAACGTAAACGAAACAAAACAAAACAAGCAGATAGCTTAATATTCTATAGCAACTGGTTTCAACAAAGACACGCTTTTTTATTTAAAAAGTTTTCAGTGTGAACGTAGGCCAGAAGTTGAATATCAATGGCTAACGGCTAACCTTCACATCTTCACAACTGAATAGGTGACTATGTTTAAAGTTGTCTGACCTTCAATTCAGTGGGAGTGAAAGGAGGATTTTAAAATTACTTTCACAAAACCTCAAAAAACAATAGTAATTTTTTTTTAAATGTTAACCTTACACTCAGTCTTGTGTGTTGGTGTTTTTTTTCTTGTTACTGCTGCAGGTGAAATTAGAAATCTGAAAAGCACAAACCTTATTTTTTTTGTTCTTTTTCCCGAGAGTTTGACCTTATTTTATTGGTGAGTGAACTTCAGCCTATCAGATGAAGGTCAGTGAATTTGATATGTCCAGTTACATAATGCAAATATCTCTCCTGTTTTAGTCTGAACTGCCTTTTTTTTAGGTGACATTGAGAAAGATAATGTTCTGTTCTCTATTTCACAATTTCCCTTCACAGAGTAGGTCACAAAAGAAAAAGAAAAAAACATTCTGCATAATTAGTTCTTTAATTATGCATAGTTTGTTCACTTGAGCAATTCTCAAATGGAAAATGGAAAAATGCTCATACTTTAATTTTGCTTACAGAATTGAAGGAAAATTAAACAATGACAAAAAGATTGCGTACTGGGACACTGTGATTACATGCTTTTCTCATTATCTTCCTAGAACCTACATTAATTTCTGAGCAGGGAGGTTTAACTTAATAAAAAATAAATTCAGGCAATTTTTTCCAAACAGGGAAAGTCATACATTAATGGTGCACAATGCATTTAATTATGTATTTTTTTATTTATTTCATGAAAAAGGAACAGAAACTCCAAAATGATTTAATGTGTCAGGGAGAACAGTGTCGAAAACTATGACAGCATATGGCAAACAAAGGAGAACTGAATCAGGAAAGAGGCTCACAGACAGGTATAGATGGATACTTAGTTGCTGAAATCCAGATATGGCCACAAAGATTACTACAGTGAGGAAACTACACCTCAGCGACCCAGTCCCAACAAAAAATGTACCTTGTCAGCATCAAAAGGTGATATTTTTGGTGGAGCTGTCATTCAGAAACTCAGAAATTCAGCTAGTAACCAAGCAACGCACAACCTGATGTAATAAGCATAAATCCTGGACTTCTGAGCAGTGGAAGACAATAATATGGTCTGATGAGAATCTTTTTACTCTCTTTCCTAAATCTGGTTCATGTTTGGAGAAAGCCAAAAGAAGCCTTCAACCCTCACTAATTGTTAAAAAATGGTGGTGGATCTGTTCTGATAAGGGCAGCCATCTTGTGGTAGTCATTGTGTCCAATTAATAATCGACATCATAGTACAGACGCTGTTAACTCAAAAGGTTCACAAATACAGAAACGTGGAAATAATGCCCCCATAAACGCTGACTCAGGAATAGTTTCATCAACACCAGAATTAAGTCGAACACCTTCCAGGGTCTCCCAAATGACCAGATGTGAACATCTGTTGCCATGTCATGGGAAAGAGAAGCCAGTCAACAATATGGCAAGCAGCGGCTCTGCCATTAGGTGCAACAACACAGGGACCCGTCTACAGACCGGAGCCTTTCTCTTCCCAGTACGGTGTGCCTGAACAGGAAACTGGGCCGCCCAGTGCCGCTGAAGCACGCTCACGTTTCCTATGTGGTGGGATGCAGTGGGTCGCCAGACCAAACTCAGCGGTGACCTGGGTGTCGGGAGCGAGAAAGAGAGGCGGGCGAGACAGCATGAGGGGGGGAATGAGTCTGGGCTCTCCTATATTGTTGTTGTCTGCATTTTTTGCACACCAAAGAACTTAGTGGGGGAGACTGTTGATAGATCCAATCCTGTACAAACGACGACACGGGTGACACATACCGTATATTTAACCTTGACATTTATATATATCTAACTTTAAATACGCAAAGACTTAACCCTCCTTATTTTCACTTAGTTCTTTTTAAAAACCCAGACGGTGTCCGGGAACTGGCTGGGTCTGTTTCCAGTAAGAGCTGAGTTGCTCAGCACATTTAATTTTCTTATGACACGTCTCAGTGGTGATTTCAGAAACAGTCTTAATGCAAGATGAGATTTTACATAATGAATATCCCTGAAACCACATGAGATTCGCTGTGTTTAACTTCACCAAGTCTTAAGGAGTCCTCCGGGGCTTTCATTATATGTCATTAGACTTCATAAGGTTTTCATGAGTTACTGTATCTCAGAGGGGTTTGCGGGCGGCTCATCCATTTCAAGACACACTAGGCAAGCATCCCGATGATTCTCCTTAACTGTAGCCCCCAAGGGTTCGATCACACATTATTCTCAGAACAGTATCTTTCTCAGAGTGCCAGACTCCCCTACAGGGAAAATTAAAAGAAGCTTGATTCCTGTGTTCAAAGCTGAATTGTTAAGGGCTATGTTAGCCAACTCTGGTACAAAAACCTTAAAGTGCTAAAAAAAACACCTTGAAGCAATATTTTAAAAAAAGAAGAAAAAACTTAATTAAAATGAATCACTTTTTTTGTCATCCCTTCATAGTGTCTGAATTAAAAAAAAATAATGATAATAATTGCATAAAGATATGAATGTTTCAGGCATATATGTTCAAATAAATAAACTTATTAGCATAACTAACCTTTCTGCTGAGGAAAGAGCTTAACTGGATTCTTCTGTTACATTAAATCCAATATTGGTTAAATCCCACTCCAATAACAAAAACATGTTATGACATGCAAAACACAATAATTAATGCATTTGTCTGATATATGTAAAGAAGAAGACCTTAGTGAAACAACAACAAACGTTTAAAAAAACAACAAAATTGTTTAAAAAAAAATGTAAAAAAATAAAAAAACAAAGCACAAAATATTTCAAGTGATGATGCAGGTAGTATTAAATAGTGGTGAGCAGGGTTCTATTGGAAGAATGGGTTTACAGACAGTCATTTAAAAGGAAAAACAGTCCTTATTTCACATTTTCTAGTGGCTAGATATCAACAGCATTACTGAGAAAAACAGAATAACTTTTCTGGCAGAAACAACGCACATGCTGCCTTTGGGTCTCTCCAACTGACTGTTCTTTTCTCACTGACTTGTTAAGCCACGCCTCCCTCTCTCCATACGCTCACTACGCAAGTTGCGTAGGGCCCCGCAAATTACGTAAGGGCCCCGCCTCCCCCTCGCAAATGGTTTACATGGCTCACGGGTCAGGTAGGAGGGCCCCTTAACAGAATTTTGCTTAGGGCCCCAGGGAGATCAGGACCGGCTCTGTCCCCCATCAATCCCGAGCCAAGTCCCACATGCTTGTGGACACACACGGTGGTATTAAACCTCACAATGCATACTTTTACAAAACGTGCATAATAATGTGGAAAAAAACAGACAGACAGACAGACCTGTGATGTTCCCAATATCGATGCACAGAATGTCCGGTACTTATTTGACGAGGAGTGATAAACTGGAGCTGATTTCCATGCTTTTGTCTGAATTGGGACGTGTTGAAAATACACCTGTAACATTGCCCGTTGAAGTGTCACCTGCGATTTGTTGCTGAAAGCTAGAAACCGGGGCGTTCCACAAAGAAAACATACAACATTCAAATAATACTGTATCTGAATGGGGCCTCAACTTTTGGGTTTCCCTGTATCAAGCTGGTTCAGTAAGAGGCCTCACTTCAAAAGCATTGCAGCACTGCAGAAGCAAAGCACAGCTCAATCCCCCTCAAATCTGAAGATGACATTGCCATGGTGCTCAAACGTCTCCCTCAGGCTCAGAGCATTACCTGGCCCTCCAGCCTGCAACGGGCTGTTTAAACCTATCCGAGGCAGTCATCAAAAGTTTTCGGGTCAATCGTCCAATTTTCTCTCGCGCGCGCGCTCGACTGTTTACTGCGCTTGGTGACTTTTAGCGCAGGAAGGTCAGCGGATTGGGAGAGAGCAGCTTACTCACAAAGCCATTCCCCTTCTTGAAAGTCGTCCGGGGGCTGCCACCCCCCCCCCCAATCCCACCCCCTCCCGAATCATAGCCCCGCTCAATCTTCTGAAGTTCTCTTAATCAAAGTGCAGTGCTCTGGTTAATCAAAGAACCTAAATAACTCAAGCTCCCAACATAGGCCACCAGAGGATTAAAAATCCACCAGCCAGAACTAGGTTCTTCGATCTAGGCTTCGGCGCCTAATGAGTACTCCCAAAAGCCTGAGATCACAGCAAAGTCCTGGCCTACCGTCGAGCAGAGTAGAAGGCCTCTTTAATTCCTTAGGAGATCCTATCTGGCGAGATGAAAATAGATATTGGCCTCTGTGTGTCGAATGATTAAAAGAATGGCAGAGGATTAGGGGGGATGCTACTGGAAGCTTCCAAGTGTCTCATTTACATGGCGTTAGCTCTGACAGATAAGTGTTAACAGAACAGAGTAACCCGAAGGCAATGTTAGATGTGATTCGGGGCCAACAATTATTTACTCAGATTTTAAAGGGATTATGCCTTTTTCAAATGTGTTTACCTTTCTGTTTTTTTTTTTCCCTACTACTGATAATATGTCTTTGTTTAAGACGTCATTGATGGCAAAATTATAACACTTTTGTTTTTTTTGTTTTGACTCACTGTCTGATCTTGTCAGAAAATTAAAATCTCCGACTGTTTCAAATTTAATACGACGCACCTCGTGCAAAGAATAACGGTTTATCAGTTCATAATTAACCAAAGTGTTTAGATGTTTTCAGCCTTGAGTAATACGATCACAAAATGTGCATCCCGTTGTGGTTATTTAATGTGATTTTACATGATTACATGACTGAACCTGATAATGAATGATATTCCCTCTAAGACTAAGCATTAAAGATTACAATTAAAGCAGATCAAAATATGTTAATCTGGGGACCCTACAGAGTGTTAATAAATAACAGTAAAAATCACTGAGAATTTGTCTGCAAGAGAATATAGATCAAATATTGAAATTATTGAAACAATCCCTGATAATCTACGTTGATTTTAAAGGTGAGCTATATCTGAAATCTAAGAAAAAGGCCCAACGGGGTCTAAACATTATCAATATTTATGGCTGTAAAAATTTGTAGAGGACAATTAGTCAGTTATTTCCTTTTTACCACAAAGACACATTGGACGGTAAAAAAAAGTTGTTTAACTAGATCCATATGTAGAAATGACAAGATAGGTTTCTGTCATCTTGCAGCCATCCAAATTTAACATTTTCATGTCTATCTTGGCAGGTAATTAAAATAAATGAGGGCACTTTTGACTGCCATGGCACTTCTCCCTAATGGTAGATGAGGAGTCTGCGGGCCAATACTCATAAATTGACTGATCGTGAAGGCTGAAAGGAGCTGGCTAAAGTGCACAATTAAGATGAATATTTTTGCACAGCTGAATGAAATATTCCTTGTTATTTTAATAATGCAGGCAGTGCCTAATTTTCAGAACCTGATTTTGTCAAGATTATGTGTCTCCAGCATGTATGCTCTGTAACTTTGAACTCGTTCCTTGAAGTCTCTGTGGTAGCCTGCCTTACAGACAATTTCTATCTGCAGACCACCTTCAAGGAATGAAAGCTAAACAAAGACTGCTGCCGCCCCAGATTGCTTTTCCCATACTAAATATATTGGGATGTGAACCAAAACAGGAAACAGCTGATGTAACTGGGCTGAAACCTTTTTTATACACCGTTGACAATAAATTAGTGTTATTTGCCTAAAGATGCCTGAGTTATTAATGGGTTACTGGACATGCTATGACAAATACTGTCTAAGACCAAATTTTAACTTTGGCAACCAGCTAATAACACTAGTTAACATTACTAGCTTTTTTAAGAAATACAACACTTACAAAACCAATATAATGCTATTAAATACGATTTTATTAAACACGATTAGCCTGTTGCCAAAGTCAAGATTTGGTCTAAGCCTAATTCTGTCATTAATATTATCTCTCACCAATATGTGAACTTAAACTATATGTAATAAAAACCTTTTTCTATTTATGAATATGAGGGGTTGATGTCAATCATGTATAATAGGTTTAAATATTTACCTTACATCGACTTCTCTGATGTTGAATTTGCATCTGAATACTTTTAAAGCATATGGGGAAAATTAGTTTTGTCCAACATGACTGGCATTCTAGAATTTTTGACATGAATTTGGGTGAATAGCAGGCGAATTTGCTGCGTTTGCAGCCTTGAATTAGAAGTGTGACGTAAATCAAGTGTCAATTCTGGTTCATTTTAGCAGAGTCACATAAAGACAAAAGCAATAGCCCACATATGCGGCACGTGTGACATGCTTTCGAACTCTAGCTTACAGTCTGTACCACAACAAAGAAAAGACAGCCGCCTGCTTTATTCTGGCAACGAAACAACATTTTCCTTGGCTTCTGCAAAAAAAAACCCATCAACCCTTCAAAATTTGTAATTACCTAGGCTGATTGGTTAGTTATCACGATGCACCACAGTCAAATTCTGCTCTGTCAAAAAGGCACTGGATATGGAGTGGATCAAAGACGCATCAGAGACATTAGACTTAATATATTGCATTGTAATGACACCCGTACACACCATAACTGATGCTATTAGTGAGGATATTTTTGCAACGTAAGTCAATAATAAGCCAGCAATAACATATTTCAGTAAGACTGAGAGCGCAATCCATCCTCTCACCCATCCAATGAAAATGTTTATATTATAGAATTCTTCTCTTCTGGAAGAAGAACACTGCAATAAGAATGTTTTGGTATGTCTGTGGAGATGACAGATGTAGAAAATCAGCAAAAGTACAACGTTACCAATTTTTTTTGTAATTTGGTTACATATCAGTAAATTTTGTCGACAGTTTTTGTCCAACAGCAATGATTGGCTCTCCAAAAAGAAAAAAACTTTTAGATCAATAATGTCTCAAATAATCTTGCCAATATGCCATCCATCTGCCTCTGGGCCTAGTTTTATTGTGGAACAGCAGTTACTCTGCCTGAGGAAGGATTTCTTATCAGACGTCAGTCTTGTCTACAGAAGCTAGCAGTAGGTCTATGCAAGTGAGATTTGGGCCACTGGGCATCGAGATTGCTTTCAAAAGTCAAGCAGGATGTCGTGTGTTAGGTATCAATGGTTCAAGTTTGGTGTACAACGATGAACAATATTTTTGGCTGCACTCCAGTCCCGTACATATGAGCTTCAGTAAAATAATTTGACCTAGCTGTTGAGCATTCTTTTTTTTTTTTTTTCATTTTGCATGACAAACACTGGGCACACTGGAGTACCTTATGTTTCAAAGTTTAATGTTTTTTTTTTTTTTGTTAATCGAAATTGAATCACAGCATGATAAAAGTACAGAACAACCAGCTTACTCATCTAGTTCCCACTACAAGTCAAACGAGAGAGCAAAAGCAGGCCTGCAGCATCTAAAACAAATAACGGCCGTGCACAACGCAATGAAGAAATGACACTGCCATAATAAAAATCAGTCTAAAAATACTTGCACAACTTACTACCCACTCCACGCCTCTTGCATAACTCACCAGCCGCTCCACATCTCTCATCATACACATATGAAGGGTAATCCAGTTTCCAAGTTTCCCGTTTTACCCTGTTGGAGAACTTGCTTGAATGTATTTTTCTTGGAGGAGGTCTTGGGAGCCATTTTGATAGTTAGTCGTCAAAATCTCATTTGTACAGACATGACCCCTGCCTGTGCAAACCCGACTGACTTTTGGTGCTGGCTTATTCTCTGCACACAGTTTATTGACATGCAAGATCCAAGTTGCATTTTTTTTTTTTTATTTAGTTGCTAGGGGGGCATCAAAGAGCAAAGCCAAATAGCGCATCAATATTGAACAACCTTCCGTATTATGTAATAAAAGATTTATCAAACAATTTCTCCTGGTTGAATTTTCATGGCAAGATTGCTTTGCTAAAGTCCGCTATGACAGGAGTACGAAATATAAGCAATATCACTTTCAACCCTGAAGGAGAGTGCACATGTTTATGCATACTAAATTCCCCGCAACCAACAACTACTGGGCAAACATGCCTGATGCTCTTTCTAAAAGCGCTTTGAAAATCCAGCTCAGATCTGAGGTGGTGTCACACCAATGGAGATACATAAAACTGCCCCCTTAGGAACCTGGTCATGGCCTTGTTCACGGTTTTACCACGCCTGGCCCCAAACGTCAGTGTTCTCTTTATCTTTCTCAGCTTGGTCACACATGGAAACTCCGCTTAACTTTCAGAATAACATTTTTAATGGGTCGAGTTTACGCTCTAAATATCTCTAAATTATGAACTTATTTTTGTATTTCCTTACGTTTGATATTCTTCTTTTCCGAAATAATGATATTTAACATCATTTTTTAATTATTATTCTTAATCCAACTGCAGGGGTTTGCATTGGTTAAAACCTAGTATAAATTTTTGCTGAATACTAAAACAATTTCCAATAAACTTATTGTAGCTTTATAAGGTATATATATTCCTAGAACTTTTGTTGGTACTTGGTAAAAGAAATAGGCTTTAAATATAAATATATGAATGCCGATGGTTGGCAAATGTGGGAGCTAATTGTCCCTCCTGCTGCAGATTTTATGGTCTTCAAGCATATTATCTAATTGCTTGGCAAGTCCGTCTTCCTAGTCAGCTTGACACAACGAAAGACATTGTTTCGCCTTACATCTCCAGCTGCATATTTGATTATTTGTTCCGACTCCTCCTGTCCTCCGAGGATGCTAATGTCATCACGGTTGAAATAAAGTGAGTAGCTTAATGCGTGAATTTACCCGCCAGGCAAGGCAGGGACGGGGCATCCGGTGTTAAGTACCAACACCCACCTGCACCAGCACCCACCAATCAAGGAGACAACAAAAACACACTGCAGCATTGTGAAATATTGTCAAGTAGGAGGATGCATGGTGGGGGGGCAGGGGGGAGAGGGGGCACGGTGTAACCTCCCGAGTGAATTTTGCGAGATAATGACCGCCATTTCTTCCTTCCAGTCATTGATGACAGCTTGAACTAACTGATAATGGCATGCCGTCGGTGGAGCGAGCCACTTACGTTATTTTTCCTGACAAGGCTCTGGGGGAAGGCCTCATTTTTTTGACATTTGACCATGCAAATTTGGTCCTGCTACATTATTCCACATTTACGTCCTCTCAGGCTCGCTGCTTAAAATGTGCTATGACCACCAGAAGCTTGACTAATAAAGGCTCGGGGAGAAAGAAAAAAAAAAAAGGCAAAGTTAAATATGAATGTAAAAGGTAATCTAAATGGAGGATCCCAGCTTGCTCGTCTCACGGCTCCGCTCTTCAGAAAGAAGGAGCCAGTCAAACGGAAACCTTTCTAATGCAAAAGGATGAGGTAGATACGACGCGAAGAGCGTGAAATAATTAACTGCAGTGAAATGTCATCTCTGTTTGTTCGTTAATAACAAATGCATACGTTTCCGTACTTTCGGTCCCGAAATGACTTCCGAGGTTGCAAAATTGATGATGAGACTTGGCAAAATGTTCAAATAAAAGCATGCCGGGGGGAAAGGTATGCTCAGGTAAGATCAGAACGGTGAGCCGCTCTAGAGCCGCAAACCCTCCAACGTTGCTTGAGTTCACGTGTTACCGTCTATGGAAAGAAAAGAAAAAACGCTACGATTCAAACTATCTTGCGGTTTTGCTTTTATGCTTGGTATTAATTTTGTTTTTAATAAAAATGAATCAGAAACTTTTTTTTTCCTTTTTTTACAAAGCTAGATTCTCTGGGTTTGGGAGAGGCGCTGTCATGCCTGGTGAAGGCTGCAGACATAAGGGAGTAATTGGACGGGTCCTGGGGGGTCAGCACACCCGCTGAGCATACAAGCAATCCGAGCTCTCCGGTGCTCCCCAAACTGACAAGACTCTAGCTTCAAGTCTCGTACGGAAATAGGTTGCCCTTGTAATGGCTAATAATGTGCCACTCCGGCATTAATAAGAGAGGCTTTGATTGGTTCCCGAGCTTACTCAGGTACCTGTCGCCTTATTATCACGTTGGCAGAGAGTCTGTCGCCCTCAGATTTTTCCAAAAAGCCAGGTCAAAATATATCAGAACCCCTGCTCCAGACTTGTAGTTGACTGGTAAATAAGCCTCATTACGGCAGATTTCAAAATATACATTGTCATCCTTAAATGGAAAGTGTGGTCTGTTATACCATTGTGGGGTTCAGAGAGAGAATATTGAAATATCATTATATCACTGTATCATTCCTTGAGGCTGAAAAAATATTTGAAATTAAAACATGTTGCTGATGTGTAATCTAGTAATCACTATTATACTTATGATTTGAATATGGTTCAGAGTTGTTTCATAGTATGCTTATTATTTTGGACGGTATAAATGTTTCCAAATATCAAACATGGTTCAGTTGATGGTTGTTAAACTGCTGTTTCTCATGTCTTATGCTATTAGGATTGGTGACAATTAAAAATGTTTTTTAATTGATTGTCTGGCATAAGCACGTATTTATCTTCTTACCAACATTAAGATAGCATTTCAGTGAAGCATTCTGAACTGAAATAAGACACGTTGCGTAACTGATCTCATCAATATTTGACTGAGAATTAAAACAGGACAAAAAGGCCACATTTAGAGAGCCCTTGTATGTGTTGAGTCACCAGAAAAGCAGAGTTGCATGGTGTACGCCATGTCAATGAAAATTAGACTAAAATAGACAGATCTTTTGAGTTATTCGGGGGGGCAAGTAAAGCCAAGTCTCACTTAATTTGTAAAATAGTAATGCTAAAACCACCAGCATATGAATAAGAAGCATGTTTAATACTAATTTTATTATTCACAGACATAAAAAAAAAAAAAAAGTTGCATAGACCAGGCCAGAGCCGCTAAAAGCATTATCACATGGCTGTTATGCAATGTATTTGTATATTATGTATATTATATATACATAATATGTAGTTCTGACTTGGAAAAAGTCAGACACGGAAATTCCATACGGTAACTTTTATCAGTTATGTTGACAAAGGATAGTTTTGGTGCATATACCCAGTTATATCCACTGTCAGTGTTTTTAGAAGTACTACAACGCAAGGAACATTCATTAAAACTGGTTATTTTATATTGTGGATTAAGCTTTTAGTAGATGGCAATTTTGTTAACTGGGTGGATTACAGAAGCTCTCTTGCATGCTCTAGATAAGGCCACAGCTTTGATAAGCAGCACTGAAAGAGCCCTGTTAATTACGGGATATAGGGCTCGTAGCGTGAGAGGGTGACAGCAATTGAACCTGGAAAGTGTTAATCAGTATTAAAGCACATAAGGTGTCAATAAAATGTAACAGTTATATATATATACATATGATGTGAGGCTGAAGATCATTGAGGTAGAAAGTGCAAACTTTATCAAACAGCAATTTATTTCAAATAGCAGTTCATACATACAGGTTAGCTAAGAAAGTAGAACAGACTGCAGCCAAACACACAACCCAATTGTTTCTCTTCTTTCTGCAGTGTCCGACCCACGGGCCGAAGTTGGAGACTAAGGGCCGGACCAAATCAAACCCCCATTGCACTTGCAATTATTAAATTTACGATAATATCACAACTATATTATGAATGATTAAATATTACATTATTGGTATTGTTATTGGCATTATTATTGGTGGTAGCATTTCACTCGCCGTCATTTTGTACACCTTTGTTTTCTGGAGATCGGATGTCTACTTCTTTAGGTTAATACCCTCGTGTATGTTGAAGAATATGTGCGTATATAAACAACACGTGTGTCACGAGATACATCCTCACACTTAATATTTCAGAAGTACACCCCACTGCAAAACTGTTTTTATTACATCCCCTCCGCCCAGCCCATCACTCACTAGGCACCTTACAAAAACAAAGAAAACAAAAATGATAACCGGTTCTTTGACCGTCTAGCTTCCCACATCTAGCTGGAGCAGCAAAAAAAACAACAACCACTGGACACATCAGGAGAGAGAGAGAGAGAGAGAGAGAGAGAGACTGTCACAGTTCAGGACTGAAGGCTCACTCCACCTTCCCATGGTAGTTCTCCATAGCCCACACTCAAATCCTCCAATCCTAGTCACCTTGGAGTCACCCATTTCTTTTTCCACTCCACAGCCCACGCGAGAGGTTCCATGGTGATTGGAGAAGAGGCACGCTTGCAGGCGCCCCAGGTGTCTAAGGACATGAGGTTGCAAGGAAGAAGCCGGTGGGCTGAGGTCGGCATCCAGGAGGATCTGGTTGAAGAATAATGAGCGCCGGCCGAGCCAAACAGTGGGCTGAGCTGAGTGGCAGGCAGAGGGGGATGGCTCCAGGATGCTGGTTTCGCCATCGAGCCCTTCTGAGGCATTGCAGGCTAATCAAAGAAACACAGAGGATGGAGGGCTTCCACTTTAGAACCCCAAGGAAGGCGCCACTCAGTTCTGCCTTGGTTCAGAGGGCATTGTTGTGATAGAGGAGTGGGAGCTAATGCTGGGATGGAGAGAAGGAATAGAGGTTGGGTCACTTGAGCCCCGGAAAGTTCACGGATCAAGTTCCGGTTGATGGGGCCGGTAACATTCAATGTAGGTCACCATCAAATGGTTCAAATTTACCATTGTCTGCGTTTTCATCCTTGCACAGACTTAGGTGCGCAGGAAGCTAATGGTAGGTGGTTGCAACATAACAAGTCAGGCTGAGTGGAGAGGGTCTATACTCTGGGCTGGACGATGGAGTCTCCATGGGTTAACAATGTTCAGGAATTAACATTGTTAACCCTGTATTAATTGCATCTGTGTCTCGTAACACTGTATATACTTGTAACTAAACATGTATTTAAGCATCGACTTCTATGTAAATGCACAGTGCTTAGAGACACTTAATGTAAAATGTGGATGTGGTTTTGATGTTTCCCTCGATGCCAACTAAAAGATCAATTCCTCTGTGTAGTGATGGAGATGCTCTGTGGTCAGATGTGCAGCCATTCCGATTAGGCCTGTAACCAAGGTCTTAGCTTCCAGCAGATATATAAGGAGCTCAAGGCTCCCATTTCCTGAATTCTGGGCATCAGGTAAATCAGAAATCAGGCTCTGACAGTCTGGCCAAATAATATTTCCACCAATTTAACAACCCGCAGATTGCGGCAAACAATTTCTGTGGAATCATGGCTTGCACTTAAAAGCCCCAGTAACTTCAAAGTAAAATTACACTTAAAAATGTAATCAATTGTTATAAATCATTACAGAAAAAATGTACATTGTATGTGAGCAAAAGATTGTATGATGTCAAATGTAAAATGTTTCAGTTTTTTCTTCACTAAATTAGCCTGGCATTCTCAGTGAAATATGGACATTTTTCATCATTAAATGGAGTATTGTCTGGGCCTTTTGGACTTCCCAGGCTTAACAGGGTTTTTTTTGGTGTTTGTTTTCTATATTTTACCCCTACAGCCTTTCTCAGGCAGCTTTTTGCCCTCACTCTTTCTTCGCTGAAATTTAGCGTTGCCTGTGTAAGCTCCAGGCAGAGGTTCCTTATTAAATATTTCTATCTCACTGCACATTAGTGTTTGGTGTATCTGCAGCTTTTCACACTGCGGGAAAAGAGTTGCTTCATTGTTGAAATTGCTGTCACCACCCAGTAAATGGCTGTTGCTGTTCAGATAGCCTCTAATGCTTTGTAGTGACTGCAACACAGTTTCATTTTGAATCGTCTGCCTCTCTTTGGATAGATGGATAGAATCACAGAGAGGTGGCGTAGCCTCGAGCTTTGTGAAATATTAAAGGAACTTTATAGCAACCAGTGTTCGCCTACTGCTTGCTGTAAAGGCTTCCCGGAATGGCTGACACTTGATTTTATCTGAGACGAATCACACTGACTTATTTAATGTTTATTTTTTGGCATGAATTTAGCATCAGCAGCATTTAGATTTACTTTTACATTGATATTTATGAGTATAAACAAACTGTAAAATATGTTATATAAACATATATAACTACAGCTAAAAGTCTACAGCTTTAGCTAAATCACCATATCATCACATCATCATAATACAATCCTTATAATGTGTGGAAAGGCATTGATTACCATTACTAAAGAAAGTAATAAAGAAAGAAACAGGACTGAGTTAATGGTTTGAGCAGGGCTTGCAAGGCTTTATAAGATTGACTAAAACAAAACACTTAATGTGCCGTTTCAGATTAGCCTTTTCTTAACATAAGGTTTTTCAGCCAAGTTAAAATATGAAGAACTAATCACTTTTCTTTGACTTAGCCAATACTTAATTTTCTCAGATTAATGAAGAAAACTATCAAATAGACCCATAAACTTCATTAGAAATGTTATTGTGGTAATGATCTACTTGTTTATACGCATTATGATAAATGTAATTAAACCTTTCATAATGGATTCTAAAATAATCAAAGAAATGTTTTGTATAGCAGTTGTATCTGTGTATCAGTAGTGACAACGTCAGGTCTATGGTATTACGCTATTTTCAATGGTTTAGCCTAAAACATAACATATCTGGCTAACTATTTGTGCACCTATTTCCTGAAATTATATGGATAATTTGTTATGTAATTTGCTTTTTTAACATTAGTGTGGTACCTAACTCTCAGCCGCGTTAATTTTGAAATATCTGTGAAGTTTACTTTTTGGGTCGCCTCAAGGTTTTGACAGTTTTGCTGAAATGTTTACAAATGTAGGTTAAAAAAAAACAAAACAAAAAAAAACTCACAGAACAAATACTGGATAGGCAACCAATGACCAGAAAATATTACTGGAGACTTAGGCCAAAAGTAGCACTATCTGGCAACAAAGTCGCAATTGTGGGTACAGTAGGTCTCATGTGTAAATTATTTACATTATGAACCATTAAATCAGCCTCATGCTTGAATTATTTTACCCATAAATTTAGAATTACAATTAATAAATGCACGACTTTGTTACTACTGCAGTTTAACCGTCGGTACATTTGTCTTCAGAAGGAAAAACACGATTAAATTCAATGCTGCAATGTACAAATCCATGTTAAGGAAAGAATCAATGTACAGCATACGGCTTCCTAATCAATTTACAGACAGCGCAACATTTTGTATATTCATCAATAGAGAAACACTCGAATACTCAGAGATCTACATTCGGGGATACTGCAGGCCACCACACATTTCCTATAGAGAAAGGTGGGAAGTTAATGAAGACTGTAAGCTTATAAACTCACAAACTAGTTCAATTTGTTAGCAAAAGAACATTCAAATACATTCAATAACACAATTCTAAAGTAACCATGCCCAGATGTCACAGCCTTACTTGATAGTATACTGAAATACAGAATGCTACACTTTTATCACGGGGAAGAGGGTTTTTTTTTTTTTACCTTGTTGAACAAACACAAGGGCTTCGTTTTTTTTTCCTGGGATGGAGTTGAGATGGGATGTTATCAAACTCATGCACAAAAAATACGCGATTAGACTATTCAACTAATAATCTAACCAATATTACTAAAGTAGTATTTGTTGTGTGTATATATATATATATATAGATACACACACACACACATAAAAAAAAAAAATCTTTACTTGGCTCATTAGAAATCTTTATTAGAAAGGAAAGTTTTTTTCTAATCAACCCTGGATATGCACGTTACAGAACAGTTTAAACATGTCACCCACAAGAGGAAAAACTCACACAGAATCTAGAGAGATCAAAGCTTTTGTCTTGCTCAACCCAATTTCTTGCAGATATTCTCAGTAGGACTCCAGAGCCATCCAGCATACATTACCACCCTGATGTATTCAGAAAGAAAATAAAGTTGTCTCAAACATTCGTTATGTTAATTGGTTCAGGTCGGTCCTCAGAAGAATTTCACTAACTACACATGCAATTTTAGCTAAACTGCCAGGAAGTAATTCCAACCAATACCAAACAGTTAGTCATTAGGAAGGAATAAAGAAGACCTACTTCTTGATTATTGCTGCTACATTAGGATAAAAGGGAATCATTCTAATTGCCTTCCATCCTAATGTGTCAGTAAAAACCTTGATATATCCCTTTGGATATAAAGACAAGATATACATTGATGCAAGTTTAATTTAATTATTAACTTAAGTGTTCTTTTGTTCTTCCAAGTTTTATTTTACTGAAAAATCCTGCTTTCACTGACATTTTAATTATATTTCACAAACTATTTATTCAATTTTTATCCCACGTATTTTATATGCAACTGGTAATACCATTTAATGTGCTGTTGTGCAAACCAATAAACAACACCTTCACAAATTTCCACAACATGAAAAATTGTTCATTTTGAATTTCAAAATGTACTGAAAATAAAATACTCCAATTGCCAAAAAAATCAATTTTAATGCAGTTGATAAACACATCCTGCAAACCTCAAGAGAGCATGGGTCATGTTCCACTGATATTGAAGACTTCAGCCACGGGGGGCAAGTCAGAACGAGGCTGAACTTTTCCTCCACACATGTCTGGTGTGGAGAGTGGGCGTGATAAATTACCTCTGTACCATAATGCAAATACAAAATTGTATGATTAATTATGTACAAATCAGGAAAAGGGATCACTGCATACAGTAAAAACATACACGCAGAGCTGATTCCTTCCCTCCCACTGTAACCTTACTACAGTGCAGGAAATGGGTCTGTCATGCCCTCATGTGGTTTGAAAAAGGTACTGGTGAAACCATTTTAAGACTCATATATATATGGATTTATAAATATACATACATAATGACAACATCTCTAAAATTATTTACTAATTTCTGATTTTCATTAATGGTCTAGGAAACAGAAAAGTATTTTTCTATACCAATAATTTTGTTGACAATTCCTTAGTGTTATTAATCGTTACTATGCCGTTAATAAGAATGTCCGTTTACACTCAGTTATGCGGAAGAATGACCTAATTCTTACAGTTTCTGAGATTGTATTTTTATGCATTTAAAAGTAAAAAAAATAAGCCGTCTGCCAATATTCACTCCAGATTTTCTCCACTTCTAACGTTTTAAGGCATTCTGGCATTAAATAAACAGTGCTCAGTATATTTAGCTGAAGAGGATAACAGCCGTGACCTTTTCACTTCAAATGTGCTGGGGCCATGTCATTAATATTTCCTTTGCGACTGCCTAGGGCAGACATAAACTGATGATAAATAATATCTGAATCATTTATAGAGAGTATTCGCTTCTCACACAATATGTTAGATGACATATGCCCATCTCTTCCGTTCTGCCCTTGGAGATTTTAAGGGTAAATGTATGTGCATATTTTTTCATAGCAAGTAATATTAGAATTTCAGCCCCATTCCCATACGGAACATGAAAGACTTCAGAGTGCATAATGCCAGCTGAATGATAAAATTCCTCAGTGGCCCAAGGTATCAAGGTCCGTAGTAATGAGTGTGCTTAAGTGCTTTGTGTTTCTTTTATTATTCCTTCTTTTTATACTTTATTTCTCCTTCCTAATTTCAAAACTGCGTGTTTTATCCACAAGCTTGTAAAACCCGCAGTTGTGGAAATGCATTGCATTGGGTAAAGCACGTGTGTGCATTAAGCAAACAAAGGGAAAGAAGGGGGGGGGGTTAAAAAGAAGAAAAAAAAAGAACCATGTGTGCCAAACATGACCCCTAATATGATTTTATTTTTGCGACCACCTATTAGGTGTCTCACTTCTCCTTTCAGGTCTTGCTTCCAGATCAAAGGCAACTTTGCTGTGGGCTTAAGTTTGCTGCCCCCCTCGGTTTTACGAAGCTCCGGTGCTGAGTGGCAAGAACGGGGGTAACCCATTCGTCACTCTGCGTAACGATATATTTCCCTTCCTCCCTCGTGAATATTGATCTGTGGAAATCGGGGCGGGCTGAGACCGATCCTGAAATTCCAGCAGGGCTATTGAGAGATCCGAAGGTCTGCATGCTTGATTTCACCACAGGAAGGCCCCATTGCCAGTCCCAATTCTGTCAAGTATCACCTATTGTTTGGTCTATGAAATAAGACAGATCTGTTATTGTGGAATCCCTTCTTTTTTTTCTTTATTCTAATACATCCACATTGAATTTACAGTAGCATTGAACTTGATCCCAAAAACTCAGTTCTCATTAAGTATAGATAAACTCAAATATGCTGACATTGACAAGAACGCTTAGTGGGTCTATAAGAGGAAATGTGAACCTGTCTGCCTGCATTGATTCAATTGCATTAATATCTGAAAAGCAGGACTAAGGGAAGAAATATTTAACAGATCAA
>JAOYSI010000008.1:2055420-2092546 GCA_025775065.1 Hiodon alosoides
CACTAAACATAACCAACACGTATAAGACATTATTTACATGACGGAACTGTCGGAAGCTAAGCTACCCGGCAGCCCCCCGCGAGGGTGGCTACAGTCCATAGCAACGGGGAGACGCACTTCGCCATCCCATTTTTTCTGTTCTCCACCCCATCATTTTAAGCGCTCATGGAATTTTCTCTTATCTTCTTAAATGAAAAGAACCAATGAAAACCTGATAGGTAGGGCCACACCCCGAAGACGTAAAGACATTTTTCCCCGTAATGGTGTATGTGCGGAGCTTTAAAAACGCTTTTTTACGTCAAACGGTTTTTTGGAAACAGTTTGGTGGAACGGGCAGCGAAAAAAACCCAACAATTTAAGTGGGCAAAAAAAAATATTTTTGGAGGACTATCCATCTGAACTATTTTCAATATGATTTCCAAATCCTGTTCGCAGCCAGTCTTTAATCTCTGCAGGATATTGGGTCATGTGAATTAAGTTAAAATGCAATGGTTACTACTGTAACCATTACCTTTAACAGAAATAGCTTACAGACGAAGTATGTCTTTTCTCAAATAAAAATAAATAAAATATTCCATATTTAAAACATAACATAAGGTTATGGAGCTTGCATGCTGTCAAAGTAAAGAAAGTGACTAAGCAGTGCAAAATGTATCTAAAGCCCCTTTAAGGAAATACCTGATTTTCTCAAGTAGGCAAGTTGGAGGAAGAACTTAATTGTTATTTAGCCGGTTTCCTGTTACATTTGGGTGGTGGAATTGCCTTGCCCCTCATGTTTTGTTTCTTTTTACCCATTGACACTCAGTACATTTCGGTTAGGCCTTGGCCTGCAGTCAGATGTACACTATATGGACAAAAGTATTAGGACACCTACAGGAGCTTTTATGACATCCAATTCTAAATCCATAGGCATTAATATCAAGTTGGTCCTCCCTTTGAACACCTTTGGGATGAACTAGAACGGAGATTGCGAGCCCGGCCCTCTCGTCCAACATCAGTGTCTGACCTCACAAATGCTCTTTTGGAAGAATGGGCAAAAATTCCAACAGACACACTCCAAAATATTGTAGAAAGCCTTCCCAGAAGAGTGTTATATTTACTGTTATAGCTGCAAAGATTTAGAATGGGATGTCATAAAAGCTCCGATAGGTGCAATATGTAGGTGTCCCAATACTTTTGTCCATATAGTGTATGTTGGCCTACTTAAGTGGTTAAGTGCTTGCCCATAACAATAATCATACAAAAAGTCCACACCGATTACACATTTACTGGAAAGATACATATGTTGTCTGTGAAATGACAGGAATTACCCTCTGAAGCACAATGATTCTAAAGACTAAAACCCACAATCAGTATTTTTAAATATGAAGTTTATGTGAAATAATCAGATAGCAATGGAAAAGCAAATGGCACATTTGTATTGCCTTTTTACCCTACCACATGTACTACATACCATTCCCTACCCCAGCCTTATAAAAAGTTTATTTATTTATGGATTGTTCTTTAAAAAACAATTCTGTTATCCCGTTTATTTTTCTTTGTACTCGTGTACGTATGACACTGCTGGCCATTCTAAATAGAAAACTTCCATATTTGGGGGAATTTTCATTTGGTTGGATTCACTATTGAACATTACTTGTTTGTCCTTTTTCAATAGAAAAACCTGTCTGTTTAGACTTGGGTTTTAGCAAACTAAAAATCTGTGTCTGTGAAATATGCTCATAGAGCCAAATGCTTACATTTCCAAAAGTATTAGGCAAATATACGGAATATTTAGATCACAGTTCCTTTTCAGAAGTTTGTTGAGTATATTATCTGAATAATAAAATGTTTATTATCCTCCAATAAAATGTCAAATGATAATGATTAAAATGTCTTGTGTAAAAAAAAAAAAAAAGACTCTGCAATTTAGGGTAAACTTATCTCTTTACATTGTGAAATACACCAAATATTTTCTATGCTACAATCAGAAACTCAAGCAAAAGTTCAGTATAATGACGTATTGGCTTACCGGTTCTCTCTGGCTTAATTAGTGTCCAAGGTAGAACAGAATGCTGGCCATCAGTGGTTTGCAGTGTGGTAGGTTGCTGGCCGTCAATGATTTGCATTGGGGTAGCAAAGTCCCTTACCTCACTCTCTTCTTACTTTTATTGATCTAATGGGAGGGGCTCCACCCCTTAAAGCACACATCACTGGTGCTACTCAAGGGCATGCCTCAAATTCCACTCACTGAAGAATTTATTTTACTGTTATCCATAGGTCTTATCTTGCATGATTATTTGTCTTCATACCCACTCAACTTGTTAAGTAACTTTACATTAGTTGTTTTTTTTTGTAAGCATCTTTAGTTTAACTGTCTGAAGTCAATCTTAATAATGCCTGATCATCATTAAAATAAATTGTGTCGTAATATACATAATTCCTTCTCTAATTTCTGCTGTTTCTTTTTAAAATCAAGGTTAAGTTTATTGATTGCCATTCACGACACTGCCTAGAAACCATTTTACAGCTGAAATGGGTCCTGGCAAGACACAGTGTATCTGATTATGCAATAAGAACCAGTTGGGTTACTGTAGCATGCAAGACAGAGACACTGGGGGAGGGTGGCTGTCTGTCATCTCTTTTCCCCCAGGCTTAAGGGAGTGTTCAGGGCTGCACAGTGACATTTATCTTGGGAAGAATTATTCAAATCAGTTGTGTAAGGTAGATGATAGCCAAGGTTGATAAGAACCAGCCCCCAGATATTTCTGAAATCTCCCTTTTCCTCGTACACACCAAACATGTTTTTACAAACACCCTGTTTGGGAGAGAACAAAAACACTTCTCAGGAAAGGCAGGTTTTCTTGTGAATTGTGTCTTTCAGCACTGATTGTAATCTGACATTGAATGTTAACACCTCACTACCACTGTAGATTTACTCCAAGGCCATTCCCGGATGGCTTATAAATCTTTAAAGGCCTTAAACAACACATTATGTGGTGTTGGTTGTAAAGGTGAGAGTTTACTGTCATGTCATACGGAGGTATCTCAAAGTCAAATTTCACAACTTTAAGTCACAACTTTAAGGTAAATTACTTTTATCACTGTAGGTCCTGACAACAGCTTTTAGGTCTCAGAAGAGAAGGGGCTCTTTAAAAAAAGTATTAGAGTAATTTAAAAAAAAGACAATATAAAATACATTCTATTGCAACATAGAGATCTTGTCATGATAAATATGTATTTGTTTGGAAATCCTAAAATGTGAATATCGTCCAAAAAGTAAAGCTAGTGTTATAGGGTAGTTTTTAAGACACTGGACTTGAAATTAGGGGCAAAAGGCTGCTACTGAGAAAAGGTACTCCAAACAGAATTATTTAGCAAGAAGTCCTGCAGCAAAATGGAGAAATTACAAAACAGTGGGCCATGCAAGTGGCTCTGCAAAACGGTGTTGTAAACAACATGGGACTATGATCATTTTCAGGCATTCAGAAAATACTAGATTTTCTAAAGATAAAGGTTAAAACCAAAAAAGGTTCTTTGCCCTTCTCACACTACTTTTCACAGTATTCTGAGTGACAATGTAGAAAACCATTCTCATATTTACTAATGCATTTGCAGTTCCAGTTTTAAATAAGACTATCATAATTTAGTCTTAGGGCATTGTAAATACTCCACTGAGACATTTAAACGGAATGCCACTTGACAAATATCTGCTAATGTGCAAAATACTTAAATATAGATTCTCAGATACCTTGTTTTGGTTGTGCTAAATTCCTCTAGCACTCTCTTGTGCGGCAGTCTTACTACAAAATCACTATACTACCACACCAACTATCTGTAATAAGCAATAAGAAAAATAGGGAAATTACTGGCTCGTCCAAAAGATTAATTTTATATCTGACTTAATCTGATCTTTGAAAGCCTCTCCCAACCTTCCAGCTGTCACCTTAGATGCAGCCCTGATTTCCAGTTAGACTTGCTGTTCTGGAAAAATACAATGGCACTCCAGATAAATGGTTTTTAGCTTCAGTACTTGCTGGATTTTGCTCACCAACCCAATGCTTTCTCCAATGAGGCTGCCAGAATCGCCGTCCTGATTATTCTGTTGACTGGGAAAGAGCTGATTGAATTAATTGCAGGTTTTTGATCATCCAGCAGATAGAAGGGATGTTTGTCTCGACAACTTGCTCCAAATGAAAAAAAGAATCTCCCCACTATCCAGCATTTATGTCTGTATTTATGTCTTCCCGTTCGGTCACACTATTTCAGTTCTCTGGTTCTACTTCAGTCCTGGAACCTATGCAGATTGGTTGCACTTGAATTTCACCTGGAGAACAACAGAAGAGAATCAAACATCGCCTCTGCCTCGGTAGTGGCCTAACTGACTATTTCAGAGATTCCTGCAATGCTCAACCTGGTACTCCCTCTTTGCTTCAAAATCCTTCCGTAAGTCCTGGGCAATGCCCTATTTTTCATGTTTCTGCCTTATTGGATTCAGGTTCGGCGGGGAACTTCATTGATTGAATGATGTAAACACACCACAAGATTCCCTCATGGGACACCTGGGGCTCCCTTGGCTTGCATATCATAATCCCACCATCTCCTGGAAGGACAGTGAACTCCTTTCATGGGGTGATCAACGCTTCTCTAGCTGTTTCAGTGACGCAGGCATATTCCCGCCTTAAGACCCTGTTCTCCCCTCCCTCAATCCTGAAACATCCTGATCTCTCTCTCCCCTTTGTGGTAGAGGAGGTCAGCTCGGAATCCTGGGTAGGATGGTGCTATCACAACAATACAGCCAGCCAGGCAAGCTGTACCCCTGTACCATCTTCTCCAAGAAACTCACCTCCGCATAATGTAACTACTATATCCGTAACTGTGAGCTCCTCACCATTAAAATACCCTTTCCTTGTTCTCACTGACCACCACAGTTTGGAGTACATCTGCTCACTCAAGAAGCTCAACTCACGTGAGACAGATTCTTCACCAGTTTTCATTCACCTACTGGCCTGGATCCAAGAACATAAAAGCTGATGCCCTGTAACATCAATTTGATTTGCATGCTGTTCTGGCTCCCGCAGAGCCTATCCTTTCATCCACCTGCACCGTGTCTCCCATTAGATGGAATATTTGATCCAACAAGCCCTGCCCTCTGATTCAGTTCTTCTGAACTGCTCAGTGGCTGGTATTTACCTGCTCGTGTGCCTACTGCTTTACCAGTGGCTTCATTCGTCACCTGCTTCCGGTCATCCAGGTATTCGGCGAACCCTGTCCTAGGAACAGCAGAAATTCTGGTGGCCAAATCTTGTTCTTCACATCACATTTTGTGAATGTGTATTCAACCTGAGCCCATTACAATTCTTCCCATAAAATCTGTGCAGGCCTTTTGGAATCTCTTTCCATAACACGCAGCTATAGAACATTTTAAGTGTTTTTAAGATTTAAGATTTAAATTTTTTGTATTTGTTTTGTATTTTTTAAATTATTTTTTTAAAATACATTTTGTATTTTTTGTCATTTAGCAGACTCTCTTATCTCTTATCCAGAGTAATGTACAAAAGTTCCATATTTTATGGGTTAACGTGCAAAAACAGATATTGAGCTAATATGCCCAATTGAGTACTACAAAGGAGATAATAGACAAATCCATTACAGACAAGCCATATAATCAAGATCAAATTCAAGCAGTCAGTTGCTGGTGGGAGATTCAGGATTGCGGTGAGAGGTGTTGTTGGAAAAGGTAAGTTTTTCCTCTAGAAAAGCAGTAGAAGCTTCTGACTGTTTAACTGTCTCAGGCATGGTGTTCGACCATTTGGGTGTGAGTGATTTTACAACTGTACAAAAGTTGTAAAGCACGCAGCCGAACTATGTCCAGCCTTAGGGAAATGTGGTAGTTAAGGCTAATTGCATAACACTTTGTTTCACTTGAAATTTCCCACATAGTATCTAAGGGCGAAGTTGCTATGTCATAAAATGGCCAAAAAATGGGCCAATCAAATTTCTGTATATTTGTGTATTTTAAATTTAGGTGAAATCTCTATAAAATCTTCTCAGGAACAATTGGTCTAACTGATGTGACATTTTATTGGAAGGACATTAGGTTGTCAAATAGAGACTTATTTAATCAGCTTTTTGCTTTAAAATTTGTCAGGGGGAATTAATATATAGAAATGTATTTGGGGTGGCAAAGAAAAAATACTGGCATGAAAATTAAATACATTTTAAAGCTTATTTTGAAAAGATTTTCCAGTATATTGTGGTACATAATTCCTCATACACACTAATCTAATCTAATTTTCCGTATTTTCCATTTGGCCCGTTCTTATGATAGATTACTATTTAATAATAGTAATATTTTAATCATATGATCTGGCTAGGTAGTTATGCCAACATGAGAACATTTTTAAATGTCGAAGAAAAGCACAACAGTTGCAAGCTAGTTTAAAAAGTCAAAATGCCGTTCAAGCAAAAAAGAGGTTCTCAAAAAAGAAGATAAAAGAGAGCAGCAGAAGAAGGTTGCCAAGTGTTAGAGGAAAAAGTAAACATTCATCACCCCCTGAAACAATGGACTGGAACCATCTTAGGAGCTGGGACAGGAAGACACAGCTAACGTTAGCTGTCCATCACTATCATCTTTACTCTTGCCTAACCTTAGCAGGTATCTAGCTTGCTAATTGGATTAAAATAGCCACCTGTCTGATTTTTGCAGCAATATCCCAACAGAGCCTGTTGAGCCACATGTTCCTGTGTTTTTGATCAGATCAGGCTACAACAGAGCTGCTGTGCAAAACAATGCTTGCCTTTGATTCGTGTGGTGATGAGCTGCTGATTTTTTGTCTGATGCTTGGTGTTTCTACTATATGAGTTAATAATAAGTTTGGATGATTTCCGTTTTATCTGCTGTTTTGAACTAGAGTGTATTGTGCTTTCCAGCTGCAGTTTGAGCAGTTGAAAGTAGCCTAACCTATGGCCTGCCTTGGGTATTTGTCTGCTTTTATATACTCAAAACAATCATATTTAGCCTATTCTTCAGAATTTATGGTACAGTGGAGAGGGCTCATAAATAATGCTTGCAAACAGTTCCTCCACCAGTGTCTGCCCTGTTCAGTGCATCCTAGGTTTTCAGCCATGAAAGTTCCTGTGGTCTGGAGAGTCGTCAGACATCACAGCTGTTGACAGATGTTTTCGCAGCAGCGGCAATATCTGGTAGGCAGCTCACATGGCTACATGTCATGAACCGTCCTTGGTGGCTGGCTCCCCAATACCAACCTGGACAACAAGTGTAGCTCACCACCCGACATCTGGTCCACAATTCATTTAGCCATTTCATCAAACAAGTTAGCCCTGGTTCCTACAGTCTACAATTGCCATCACATTTCAGGATATCCCTAACCTTCCATGTCCCCCCTCCTGAAAACAGTAGTGTCGGATCCCAGTCAGCCCGTAGATCCAGTTGTGGGTTTAGTAGCTGCTCCTCCGCCTCCTTTGGACCTGCTTATGCCGTTCGATCCTTACTCTGTTCCCATTGCAGAAGGAGCCGTCTCCAGTGCCTGGTGGATTGGGAAGGGTATGGCCCAGAGGAACGCTCTTGGGTGCCATCTTCAGACATATTGGATCCCACATTCATCAAAGCTTCCACTGGGTGCATTTAGAAGATCTGGCCCCATGTCCTTGTGGACGGTCTCACCGACTTGGAGCTGTGCCGACTGTGAAGACCTGAAACCCCCCCTCTTTGTTTTTTTGGGATTTCATATTAAAAGAGAGCAGGATCACTTTGGTTCATAAATCCCAGAGAACAAACATCACACCTACATACTCAGTTATACTTCTGATTAAACAGGAAACAAAACCATAACTTAGAAAAATATTACATCTTAATTTTAAAAACATTGCTCAAAGCAAAATGTTACCATGACGGACAAATAAGCATTCTATGGAACTACAGTACTGTGAAAAGTATTCACAGTCCCTCCTATTCCACAGTCTACGCATTCCAGAATCCTTCACGGGTCAAATGGGGTCATACATGAAACAAGACAATTCCACTCCCTTATTTGAATGACTGAACCTTTGGCATGCCATCATTGTTTGTCTTTTCAATGTCTGTACTTGCAACAGGAATTCAATGATGATGGATGAATGAAACATATTTCTAATATAAAATGAATGGTGCAATCTTGTGTTATAATTACATGCAAATGTAGAGTTCCAGAGTGTTTAGAAGGCACAGGTATTCTTCCACCAGCTGTGTGTTTCTGAAACTGGATGTAATGAATGTTATATTGTTATATATCATTTTATCACCAAAAGGTGCAATAAGAAATTTATATAGATGAATATATGAATATGAATATATATATATATGAATTTTGTCTAAATTATTTATTATTCTTATTAAATTATATTATTATTAAAATTGTATTAAAACATTTTTAATTGGTCCCTAAATATATAAGGTCCTGTGTGGCACATATATATTATATGGTGTACATATATTTACCAAAACAAAGTCAATTTAGACTGTATTTTTTAAAAATGCATGCAATGGGACATTGATTACTAAGACCCATGTTCAAAACCCATAGCTTTTTTTAGGGGCTATCACTTTAAATATATTTATTGGGGAGTGGTTTGGTCTTCACGTTCAGCACCCGTCGAAACAGCCGTCCACAAGGACAGGGGGCCAGACCAAAAAACAAACCTAATACTCAAGGAATTGCAAACTCCTGTAACAAACTGGGGAATTGTTTACTGACGTGCGGCTGTGGCATCGGGTGCTGCCCATCGGGGGAGGGGGGTTTGTTCAGGTCTTCACGGTCGGCACCCGTCGAAACAGCTCCAAGTCGGTGAGACCGTCCACAAGGAAATGGGGCCAGATCTTCTAAATGCACCCAGTGGAAGCTTTGATGAATGTGGGATCCAATATGTCTGAAGATGGCACCCAAGAGCGTTCCTCAATCCACCCTTCCCAATCCACCAGGCACTGGAGACGGCTCCTTCTGCAACACGAACAGAGCAAGGATATAGCAGCATAAAGTGGTCCAAAAGAGGCGGAGGAGCAGCTACTAAACCCACAACTGGATCGACGGGCTGACTGGAATCCTTCTGTTTTCAGGAGGGGGACATGGAAGGTTAGGGATATCCTGAAATGTGATGGCAATTGAATCTGTGCCAAGAAACTGCTAATTTTTTCTATCTGAAACTAAATCATTAGCACATCAAGTATTTATTGGTGCAAAATATAATAAAGAACAAAGAAATATATCTACAAACTCATTCAGTTGATTGGTGCTCTCAGTTTGTAGTGGCAAATCCAAACAATCTCATACATTTCAGTTAACTAATTCTTTTTCTTTAATTAACCTGATTAACAATACCCTATGTCATGCAAATTGTCATTGGTAGGTACATAGATTACAAAAACTGGAGCAAAAGTGATTTATGGTAGTTCTTTCTAAAAGCTCTGTCTTGCTTGAATATTTCTATTATGTATTGTAATTCACTTCCACTTGTTAAAATAGCTGTGTAAGTTATGTTTGAACGTTTATTTTAAAATAGCTGTGTTAGATTGTCAGGGTTTAATTGAAAAGTAAACCTGAAACCATGAGGTCATACTTTTTCCATCAAACATGCTGTGGCATGGAGAAAACGGGAGAGGTGGTTTACTCCCTTTTATAGGCATATCTTAACAACCTCAACAACACTGCAGAATTTACACATCAAAACCCTTTTGTGCTTAGTCAAATGTTTTTTTAATTTTTTATTTGGTTGGGAGAACAAACTAAAACCTCAAGTAACTGCAACACTGAATTCATCTTTGCTTTTAGAAATGAAAAATTAGCAGTAAGGATGACCAAAAGGACGACCAAAAAATCTATAAGAGTGCTATGAGTAGATAGGAACGGCTAGAAAGAGGGGTTTCAGTGAACGGCAAAATAATTTCTTTTAAGCATTATTTTACCCAATTATTCCCCAAAATGCACAGCGATGAGATTATAGACCGTTTCTTTCCCACCACAAATATGCACTCACACTTAAACAGGAGGAGCAGATGGATACTACTTAAATGTGCACATTATGGAGGTAATGTATACAAAGCTATTGTTAGCTAAGTAGCCCACTTGTGGCATCAAACAGGGCCCTCAGTATTAAGCAGCCACAATAAGTTTGCTACTGAGACAAGCTGAACTGACATATAGAGGGGTGAAAGAAAAGGATTTATCTGGTAATTTTATCTAACTTGCACATTTTGGTGTCATTCTTATTTCAAGTTGTAAGGTGGTGATATTAATGTTAGCATTTTAATCAAATTACATAGGGCTGACTATAATGTATTTCTTTACTTTCAGATCTTTAGATGGTGTGCTCCATCTCAGAGACCAACAGAATCTGCCTAGCAGCATGAGAAATGACTTGGCCCTGTATGTTGTGGCAAAATATTTCAAATCCAGAATGCACCTACTTAAACATTGTAAACTGCCGCACAGCCACATCTCTAGAGTTACTTGACTGCCATGCCTGTGGATTGAAAACACACTCAAGATACCATTCAATAGAAAGTAGCTGTATACACGCCAGGTGTGCCAGGTGTGTGTCTTTTAAGTTCTCTAAGTGTACTTTTCAACAACCCTAATCTGAATCTGTACTTTTTAGACATCTCTGGGGGCATTTAAAAAATCTTGAAATGGTGGTTTGCCTTTAGAATAATTGTAAATATAGCACTAATGGGTCTTCATCTTTCAGTTCACACAAGAGTAGGGAACATCAAGCTAGGGATCAGTTAGATTTTTAAAATTATTTTGTCTTTGATCCAACTCAACCCCACCCCTTTTCTAGTTCAGAAGTTCGAGGAGATTTATATGAGGAGTGTCCTAGCCAAAGTAGAGAAACGGAGTGTGATGATCACTGTGACCTTGATCAATTAAGGGAACGGCCACATCTCTAGAGTTACTGCCATGCCTGTATGTGGATTGCATCTGCTCATTTCAGTCACTCACTGCACTGAAAACACACCAAAATATTGGTCGAGTCTGTGTGACATGGTTGAATATTCAAATCTTGGGGTCTGTGAGACATAGATAAACTTGTGTTAACTTAAGTTTAGGAAACTTTTCAAGGTCTGCGAGACAAAGATAAACCAAAAACAAATACGGAAAATGTGAATGGCAGGATTTCCTATTAAATTAATTATTGAAAATAAGATAATATTGATTGGAGAACTCAAGTGGAGGGCACAATATTTCCTTTTGTAGCTCAGGCTACTGTTCAGTATGGCTCTCACAACATACTATATCCAGCACCATTTTTACAAACTGACACTCACAAACATGAATCTTTTTGTTTCTAGTTCTAGTTCTAGTTCTAGGAAGAGTCGCTTATTGGCAAAAGAAAAATGTGACATAAGCAAATTTAAAAAATCACAACCTTAGCCTTCTTTAATATTCCCGTTGCACCTGACTCCCTACATTGTTTTGCATTTACTTTCTCGGGTAAACAAGGGACTTGGACTGTGATGCCACAGGGCAACACGGTTCTGATTGAATGGAGGATATTGTTTTGCTTCCCCGTTTCTCAAGCAAACACAAGAGGATGTCTCTACAGGGCATGGCCGGCAGTGCTCATGCAATATGCTGAAACTATCAAGACACTGTCTGTCTGACTTCATCCATGGCCTAAAAATGGCTATGTCTGATCCCATTGAGTGAACTGCTGAAGCTTTGGTGGCCTTCTCCAAACTTAAAACCCTTCCCTTCTCTTCCCCTTGCCCAGGTCTGCCTGACCACAGTAAGCCATTTAACTTGTTTGTCCCCTCACCAGAGTGCAAAGTTGGAATCCTGTGTGTCACCTGTGTGCCAGTGTCACCTAGACACTTATAAATTCAATAAAGCTTGTTTCAAATATGTGGGACCGGAGTGTGGGGCACATTCCAGCTGCTGCAGTTTTCAGTTTTTTCTCTGTAAGTTGATATGCATTTAATGAAAAGTAAAACCAGGAAGCAAAATATATTCCATAAAAGAAGAGCGTAATCTGTTTCGGTAGAATAAAATTTACCCCTGAAGCAAGAATTAGGTGTGAGGAATTATCATTACTATTACACTATTACAATAATGTTTTCTAATGACAAGATTATATTTTTTATTAATGCAGGTATTATTTTTATATTCTCCTGTATATTTTTTTACTCCTGGTGGGTATTTCACAAAGCTGGCTAAACAAATCCAGGTCTAACTCAAGTTAGCTGGTTTGAGTTCGCAACATAGAAGATTAGTTTTGGTCCTACAATCGCAACTGCAAACATTCATATATGAACTGTGGCATGCTTCCAGGTGTCACATCCGTGAGCCTAGGACCACATCTATGCCTGCCTTACAACCACGCCCAATGCCAGGATCTCATCGAGCCCCTGAGTGTGGTTCTACTAATTGTACCAGACTTGTGCCTGCCATTAGGATACTTTAAGGAAAGCCAGCAGAGCCCTGGCTAAGTGGGGGTAAGTTAGTATGCACTGGATAGTTTGTGTTTGGTGGCAGTAAGTTTAGTTTGTTTCAAGGCCTGTGTTTTTTTTTAGTTAAAAGAAAAACTGGTTTATTTTGGTTTTTAATGTGGCTTATTTATTCTGTAAATTTGTCTCTTTTCACAAGGAAATAATCCTACCCTCACCTGCCTGTGCCAGACTTCTCCCTGATCGGGCACACCCCAGCATGCTACAATTGAGTAATATTCTTAAACAAGATTGCATGAGATTCCTTGGGGTCAAATGGCACTTTAAAAAATGCCAACCGCTCATAGGCACAGATGGTGGAGAGGACTGTTATCTAAAGATCATCTTTTTGTGGGGCCTTATTTTCTCGCCAGCTCAGGTCTCATCTCAAGAATGCAACATCAGTGTCCTTTCTGTTGTTTTAAAGTGGCAGGAAATATATACTACAAATGGTCTGTCTGATAATATATTTAAAAAAATGGAAACTCAAAAATCAATTATTGAAAGGTGACATTGTTTTTATGTTGGTAAATATTTATAAGACAAATAAAATATCAAAATATGTTGGTTATATAAGTATTCAACCCCAACACATTAATATTTAGTAGTGCCAACTTTTGCTGCAATAATATCTGGGTGTTACATCAGTGCCTGAGTGATGCAATGTAGATTCCACTCTCAGATCCAACTAAATATATAAACACTTGAATATTATTTTGTAGCCTTTTACTAATCTATGCATTTGTTTCACTTTCTCTTTAACTTCTGAGGAATGCTCTTTGGTCTTAATTTTCCTTCAGTTTAACTGCCAGACCAGTGCAACTACAATGGTTCACAGGTTAAGGCCAATGGTAAGGTAATCTTTCATCTGTGAAAACTCAGAGCTTCCATTTTACAGGGGTTGAAAGTAACATGTTTCTGTTTTTTATTTGTCATAAAAATGTTTGCCAACATAAAACCAAAGTCACTTCGCAATATATCATAATTAACATTTACATTTTCAAGGCACTGTATATGTTTTATAAAAAAATCATAATAAGGCATACAAAACACATGTAAACAAAACACAGTCTTACATACCAGTAAGAAAAATAATACTTACAATAATAATTATAAAAATTATGTATTAACTGATTTATAAACGGATAAACTTCTTCAAAGGTTGGAATTTAAGTTCAACAGGAGGAGATGAAGCACTGCGTTTGATTTATGCTGCTATTACACAATATATGAATCTAGCTACATATACACTGATGAGCCAAAACATTACGACCACCTACCTAATATGCTGTTGGTCCTCCGCGTGCTGCCAAAATAGCGCTGACACGCCGTGGCATGGACTCTTCAAGACCCCTGAAGATATCCTGTGGTATCTGGAACCAAGACATTAGCAGCAGATCCTTCATGTCCTGTACGTTGCGAGTTGGAGCCGCCATGGATCGGACTTGTTGATCTAGCACATCCCACAGATGCTCAATCAGATTGGGAATTTGGAGGCCAGGGCAACACCTTGAACTCTTCATTATGTTCCTCAAACCATTCCCGAACAATGTGTTCAGTGTGGTAGAGTGCATTATCCTGCTGAAAGAGGCCACTGCCATCAGGGAGTACCATTGCCATTAAGGGGTGTACCTGGTCTGCAACGATGTTTAGGTAGGTGGCATGTGTCAAATTGACGTCCACATCAATGGCCGGACTTAGGGTTTCCCAGCAGAACATTTCAAGAGCATCACACTACCTCCACCGGCTCATTGTCTTCCCACAGTGCATCCTGATGCCATCACTTCCCCAGGTAAACGGCACACACGTACATGGCCGTCCATGTGATTTAAAAGAAAACGGGACTCATCGGACCAGTCAACCTTCTTCCACTGCTCCATGGTGCAGTTCCGACGCTTGTGTGCCTATTGTAGGTGCTTTAGATGGTGGATAGGGGGTCATTATGCTCTTTGACCAGTCTGTGGCTACGCAGCCCAATATGCAGCAGGGTGCGATGCACTGAGTGTGGTGACACATTCCACCCATAACCATAATTTAAATTTTCTGTGACTTAGTGCCACAGTAGACCTTCTGTCAGTTTGGACCCAATGGTATAGCCTTTGTTTCCCTCGCGCATCGATGAGCCTTGGGCGCCCGACACCTTGTTACTGGTTTGTGGTTTGTCCCTCCTCAGTAAGACCTCACCACTGCTGACCGGGAGCACCCCACAAGCCTTGTCGTTTCAGAGATGCTCTGACTCAGTTGTTTGGCCATAACAATTTGGCCCTTTTCAAAGTCGCTCAGTTCTTTACTCCTGCCCATTTCACCTGCATCCAACACGTTGACAACTGACAACTGTTTGCTCACCATCTAATCTACCCAGACCTTGACATGTGCCCTTGTTAGGAGATGATCAACGTTATTCGCCTCACCTGTGAGTGGTCATAATGTTTTGGCTCATCAGTGTATATTCTGTGTGATAGAATTGGATTAACACAATTAAGGAAAACTTCACAGTTTATTGATATAAACTTTCATATCATAAAGTTGTAAAAGAGGTATACAGCCACAAATACATTACAGGTTGTTCAGAATGCAGCTGCTAGGATCCTTAATATACATTAGAAAGGCGATCATATCATGCCAGGGTTGGATTCATTATATTGGCTGCAAATAAGGCAGCAGGCTGATTTTCAGTTACTTCTTTCAACTTTTAAGGATTTAAATGGGCTAGCTCCCTCGTATCTAATAGATATTGTAATCCCATCTAGATTACTACACTCACAAGAGATTGGAAACCTATGCATACCAAGGGGAACTAAAACAAACTCTGGGGGAAGAACATTTGCTTACAGAACTATGCAATTGCTCCCAAACTTTGTGAGGCAATCAGTCTCTATATTTAAAGCTAGATTAAAAACATCTAATTAAACTTTCGTATAGTCTTTTATATATTGCAAAAAATTATAATTGCCACAATTAGAAATGTTTGGAGCTAAGAACCATTCCTGCCACCCCTGGTGGTCCTCCCCTCAATCTCAATTTGATATTGCCACCACAGTCAAAGTAACTACAACTACCATAGGGAAGTTCAATTAGTTACGTTGTAAAAACAAAATAAACATAGAAAAGAATACTAAAATATAAAGAGTAGAAAATAAAACAATGCACAGGGACTGTGTGTGTATACTCTTATATTTTGTATACTCGTTTATTTTGATATAGAATGAATAATGAATACATACTGTATTTTATAGCGCACTGGTTTATTTACATTATAGTATTAAGTCATCAACAAAATGGCACCAGATCTGTTGACCAGGTCTTACATTACAATCTCCTTCAAACGGACAAATCCAACTCATTTGTGCCAATTTTAACAAGCTTAAAACTAGCAAAATTACTCTGTTAAATTAATAAAAACAAAAAAAAAACTTCATGTTACAGCTTGATTAACAAACTTTTTTTATAGAGTTAGTAAACCATGCAAAGCAAAAATATATAATATATAATATGAAAATATTAAGAAAATTTAAATAAAACATGCTGATTTACTGGTGTGAAGCACTATTAAGGAACAAAAATGACTGGAGAAAAAAGGAGTTGAAAATTGTGTTTTGTTGCCATTTTCAGGAAATTTTTGTGAAATACAGGGTACAGGGTAATTGAAAAAAAAAAAGAAACGTAAAGAAACATTTCCGCTTATCAATCAATATATACGTTAATAACAATGACGTACTTTTGTAACAAAAGTTTTATGCTTTCATATTACTCCAGATTCAAACCACAAATATTATGCCTTCAATTGAATTTATGTGTTTAAGTCCTAGTTTAATATTTAATATATTTTTGGGACAAAAATGCAATGACTCATGCAATGACACCAACACAGATTTCAAGTACTGGTATATGCATCCTTTAATAGGGTAAATGGTAAACCAAGTGTTTGTGGTTATTGCATTAAAACAGGCCCAAAATCAACAGGGTATTTTATTTTTATTTTTAAAATAAAGACAAAGTTATTTTTAATTTGAAACATGTATTTTAGCAGGCACATTTGACATTAGACAAAGGCTGGGACCAAATCAAAACTGACAACCCACTGATTACGTTGAATAACATTGTATTTATTAGTGTTTTCTTGTTGCTGTTTCTCTCATTTATTTCTTCTACTTTCAGTAAAAAGGCATGTAGAATCACTGGAATAGTTTTTAATTTTTTCTGAAGTGAAGGTATGTTGAAACAGAGCCGAGCACATGGATTAGCCTTACTTATCTTATTATATTCTGAGGGAGATGAGATAGAAAAGTATGGGGAGGCTTGGTTATCGTCTCCTGAGGGATGTGAGATGGGGAAGTGTGGGAAGACTTAGTAATCTTTTCCTGAGGAAGGTGAGATGGGAAAGTGTGGCTTGAATGCAGATTTTAAAAAAAGGAAAAAAATATTTTGAATGAAAATTAATGCAAGAAAGAGGAATGGAAAACATTACCCGGATGCCCAGATTTTAAACAGTCCTAAACATACGTAGTGTAGTAGTGTAGTCTTGATCAATCCAATCTGTCTGATAATTATTCCTTTTCGGTATATGGAAAATACCTAATAATGACAGGAATAATCAAACATTTATTCATCATCATTCATAAAACAAAAAATTCTCTAAATCACTGACTAAATCATATCCATTATGCCACGATAGAGGTCACAGGAACACAAAAAAAAAAAAAAATGAAGCCCTTTCCGCCCTTAAGAAATGATTACCATACATGGGTGGAGACGGGGGAGTGTATTATTATTGAATCTGAAGATTGTGAGCAATAACCCACTTTGCAAGCCTTTTTTAGGGTTTAATTTTATCAAACCACTTAAAAAAGTTTTTAACATTAAGCATCAATAATTGAATTATCACTGCATAGGTTCATGATCCCCCTAAAATGAAAATGAGTTATGGGCAGCGAACAGACCATGGAAAGTGACACACACGAGTACTAGTGCAGGCACACGCTCAAATGAATGAGCTGCAAGGTCCTGAAGAGCTGGAGGATATTGTCTTGTGAAACGAGAATTGCAGATGTTAAACAAAAAAATTGTCAACAATACAAGCGCATATATCAATAATTATTATAATTATTATTGGTTGTATATAGGTATTAAAGGTATTTTCTCACTGGCATATCAGGCTGTGTGTGTTTCATTTTTTATTTGGGAATATTTGTCTCATTTATTTATATAAAATATATTTACATTCCCTGACCTAAATATTGTAGAGTACATGAAGATATTATGTGTAACTGAACAACAAACCAAACTAAATAAAACATAACTCAAGAAGAAAACAAAGCACACGCAACTTTACACGTTAGCAAGAAAAGTACAACTACAATAACTATACAACTATATCGATACGCGCAAAATTATTAGTATTGTTGATTTAAATTTCCTTCTGCTGATTTTAGTTAGGAACATAAGCTGTCTTGTTTTCTTTCAAAACAAGCGAAACCTGTGCGGCCCCCTTTGCACACTGAGAAAAGTTTGATTTGATTGAATTGTGAGAAAAAAAGTAGTGATGTTTACCACCAATTTAATTATCATGCATGATTATAGGTTTGATTTGATCCAGCCCTATGATATTTACATTAATAAAGCCATTTCAAAACAGATTTGAAATATCTCCCCTTGCCTAACGTCTGTATAAAGATTGTAAATGGCTAGTCATTTTGCAGACGCTCTTATCAAGAGCAACATATTTGTTAATGGTATATTGTTAGTGGTAGTTTGTTACGGATATAGAAAAAACACTACATACAATCAAAAAGGGGTTCCTGGGAGATTATCATTCAACAATTGAGTTGAATACAATAACTTATTTAAAGTACAGCTTATCAATATTTAGTACCAATTACTCTTTTTAGTCATTCCTGCTGTAATCCCCCTATTGATTTCTTAACTCACTTGAATTCAGGTCTTTTTTCTTGTGCCATTCTTATTCTCAACAACTTCTGTGATGTCTTCTTTCAAACTTGAGATGTACATGGAATACTTGGCAATACTGATTTTGACTCCGTTTGTTGCGGTGGCAGTTGAGTTTGTCCTCATTGGAAACGTGAAGATGGGTATCATGTTGTAGACAGTGCTAATTGAAGTATCAGGAAGTTTTTGTTCGAGATAATTTCAATAGTTGGAAATCCAATTACTGGGCGGAAGACAGAAAACTTTGAAGATTGAAAGTTGAAAGAATATCTGTGGCAGAGTAGCATATTTAAACAGTTCTTAAAGGCTGTAGCATCTTGTAGCATTTTTCACCAGTGTAAAGCTTATGATTTCTTATTCTGCTCTGCAGATAGCAAGGTAATCATTCTAGTTTTTTTTTATTATTATAGGTGAAACATTTCTTTACGAAATAACTGATAAGACACACACACACACACCACACACATGCACACACACATAATTATAAAGCAAAATGTGTATTTTTAGCATGTTTTTAGAACATTGCTTTTATGTCCATCTCAGCTAATAATACAAAGTACTTTCTTCATACATTTCAAAATAAAAACAACTAAAGATAAAATATGAAATAATCTACAAATAAAACTAACATTTAAAAATAATAGAAAATATGAAATAGCATTATCCAGAGTCTTACTGAAAGTCAGTTACAGTAAGAAATGAAAAGGTTCCTGCACCTTAAAAATGCACATAAACAGATTAACTTTATATATTCATATAAAAAAAGATACCATGTAAAAATAAATCCAGAAATTATATCATTATTATTATAGTTATTCATCAAATGTTCATTTTAAATGTAACTACATGCAGAGCAGAATAAATAAAGAAATTAAGCAACAGATGAGTATAGTGGCAATAGTGAGATGATATTTCCATGTTCTTCGGACCTGCAGTTTCTATTCATTGCAAGCAATTCAAGGGACTGCATTTGTTCTCCCAGGTTATGTTTGCTTTGTGTCCCTGTATCATATCGACGACCATAGCTAGCAGAGCTATAGGAGGAGGAAGAGAAATTCATGGAGAAACCAGAACCTGTTGCATCAAAACTGCCTCGTCTGGACCCTGATCTTGAGCCAGTTCTGGATCCAGAACGTGAGCCAGAGGCTGACCCAGAGCCACTGATGCTGTAGGGACTATATAACCCTTTACTTGATTGTGACGAAGCCTCCAGCAGACGCAAGCCAGTTCCCTCTTCAATCATGCTTCTTTCCATTGCATCCTTGTAAGATATTTTGAGCTTGGTTTTGGGACAAGTCAGGTATTTGGAGTAAGCACTCACATCTCTTAGTTTTTGTGCCGTACGTGCATCCATTGTACCCTTTCTGACAGCATCATCTAATGGGATTCTGCCTGTGATTTCAGGTTCAATCAGTCCACCAGTAAGGTACTGAACTTCCAAGAAACGTTGACCAGCTTCATAGTAAAGCCAGCCCTTCTTCAAGGCTTGGGCAGCAGACATTTTTGTTTTGGTTCTAGGATCTTCAAAACCATTGAAAGCTTTCTGGGCTAGGTTGATGCGATCAACCATTATCTTATCCACAAGTCCTTTGTTCACTGCATCAGCAACTGTGAACTTTTCCCCAGTGCCGGGATCAATAATTCCACCAGTGCAGGCCTGGGCTTCTAGCAGTCTCTGACCCGTAATGTTGTCCACAAGATTCCTGTGCATGGCTTCAGTAACAGACACCTTCTCCAAAGTGTCAGTATCCAGGATTCCAGCAACAGGACCAGTTTCTTCTGTTGGATCATTCCAAGTGGTGGCAGGAGGTCTTATGGAAGGGACAGGACTCATAGAGTATGATGAAGTGGACCCAAAAGATGAGGAACGAGAACGGACACCACTCAGGTTTCCAGATAACATGTCAGCGAATTCTGTGATGGACAATGTGCCGGCACGGTACTGATCTAGAGCAGACTGATCAATAAGGCCTTGTGAGATAGCCTCATCAATGTCATACTGTCGGCCAGACCTACGATCAATGATCATAGATTTCACAACGCCATCAGATGAGGAGATGGTGATTTCTTCCCATTCACATTCCTGCTCTGCAAGCTCCAGGTATGTTTGATGGTCGATAAGACCTTTGCGATATGCTTCATAAACAGACATTTCTTTGCCTGTCTCTGGATCCACAATTACTACTCTGCGTTTGCGGACCGAGGACTTAGAGGAGGTTTTCCTTTCACGCTTTTTCTCTTTGAGAAGCAGAAGTGCAAGGCCAGTTTCTGGGTCATTCATGCACCTCTCCATCAGCTGCAAATAGGTCAGATTCTCCTCAGTATTTGGATCAAAAAACCCTTTGGTATCATCAGATGGATCAGTGAGAATGTTGTTCACCTCTTCATCAAAGAGGCCACGTTTGTAGGCTACTTCAACTGGCAAGCGATGACTCTCTTCTGGATCAATTATTCCACCAGTGGCAATCTGGGCTTCCAGCAGACGAATGCCATGATCTTTCAAAATGAGGTTCTTCTTCATAGCTTGAAACAGAGAGATGGTCTTACCAGAATAGGGATCTCTATAGCCAGTTACAGCTCGCTCAGCAGACAGTAGCTTATCTTTAAACTCTTGGCCCACAATTCCCATCTTAACAGCTTCATTTACAGTGAGCTTCTGGTTTTTTATAGGGTCAATTACATACCCTGTGGCAGCTTGAGCCTCAAGTAATTCAAAAGCAGTACCTGGCCTGATCATGTTCTTCTTCATGGCTTGGTAGATAGACAGCCGGTCTTTACTGGACTCTACAAATACTCCAGCTATACAGCTTGTACCCTCAAGGTACTTCTGGACCGTTTTGCTGACTTCCTCTACCGTGATAAGACCTTCACTAAGCTGCGTGGCAGTCTTTTGGTCGATAATCTGAGAACGCAGTAGCTCATCCAAAGTGATTTGCTTTCTGAGACCCTTGAACATTATTCTTCTGTCTGCCAGTGACAGCAAGTAAAGGCCACTATCTTCATCTACTTTGCATCTCTTAAGTAGCTGGGCATACGATAAGTTTTCATCTGTAATTGGATCAATGTATCCCTTTACATTGCCATTTGGATCAGTAATTCTTTCGTTTATTTCTTTGTTGAGGTATCCACGCTGCATGGCAATATCAGTTGGAAGGTGGAAGTGATACTCAGGATCCATAACGCCACCAGTAGCACTCTGGGCTTCTAAAAGTCTCAGAGCATAGTCCTCGGGTATAAGGTCTTTTTTCATTGCTTGGAAAAGAGAAATCATTTTACCACTATATGGATCCTTGTAGCCAGTGACTGCTCGCTCAGCTGAAAGAAGTTTATCATGTATCTCCGGACCTACAAGACCTTTGCGGACTGCCTCGTCAACTGTTAACATTTCATCTTTCACAGGATCGATGATAAATCCAGTTGCAGCTTGTGCTTCTAAAAGATTAATGGCAACCTCCAGCTTCATTAACCCTCTCTTCATAGCCAGATAAATGCTGATCTTGGAGGATGAATCAGATAGCACACCAGCAATACTACCTCTGCCAAACAAGTACTGTTTTACATCCTGAATTTCCATGATCTCTCGTACTGTTTTTTTCCCTTGCTTTAGCAAATTGTATGTTTCCAGGTCAATAATGCGAGCACTGTACAGCTCTTCAATTGTAACTCTCCTTCTAATGACATCACAGGATACATTCTGCTGACTTGTGATAATTTCTCTTTGCTCAATTATTTCAATAATGATGATGATCATTCGCTCTTTTGTAATTTTTCCTGAACGATATTCTTCGAGGAGTTTTAATCTTTCCTCCTCAGGGAGAAAATCTGAATTCATTACATCCAATAGTGACATTGACTTTTCACCAAAGCTTTTGTGTGGGATGTCAACTAGAGTGTTAGCTAGATCTTTTTGGATTTCTTCATCAGTGTGCAGGTAGGCCTTTTCCACCGTACTAGGAGCCCCAGTCTTTAAAAAAGGTAAAAAGCACATCCCTGTATCAGGATCTCTTAAACACTTTTCTTTTAACTCTTTATAAGTGGAACTCTCATTCGTATTGGGGTCAGAGAACACTCTGGCGTCATCCGATGGTTCAGACAGGGTCTTGGTCATCTGCTTGCTGAAATATCCACGCTGGTAGGCAACTTCAAGGGGCACTCGATGGCTTTTCAAAGGGTCAATGATTCCTCCAGTGGCTAACTGAGCTTCCAATAAAGGAATAGCATGTTCTTTTGGAATAAGTTCTTTCTGCATTGCTTGGAATAGGGAGACCTTGTTACCTGTGTAGGGGTCATTGTAACCAGTGACTGCCTTTTCAGCTGAAAGAAGTTTTTCATAAAGCTCAGGACCAATAATACCTGTCTTTACAGCATCATCTACAGACAATCTCTGATTCTTCATTGGATCGATAATGAACCCTGTGGCTGCTTGAGCTTCCAGTAGTGCAAGACCTGTGACATGTGTCAATATTCTTTTCTTTATAGCTTGGTAAAAGCTGATTTTTTCATCTGATGACTCAACATACATGCCTGCAATGCTGTCAGTGCCTTGCAAATACTTCTTAACTGATTCAAGTTCACTGATTTCTTTGAGCTTCTTTTTACCTTGCTGCAGCTGTTCCAGAGTAGTTTTATCAATAATCTTAGATTCGAACAATGAGTTGAAAGGAACAGGGCCTCTGAAGCCTTCAAAGGTGGCTTCTTCTTGTTTCTTATTTTCTTTTTCATAAACAATTGTGGTCAAAATCGTAATGATTTTTTCAATTGTTACTTTGCCAGTTCTGTACTGCCTGATCAACTCAATTTTTTGCTCCTCTGTCAGATATTCAGAGTTGATTATCTCCCATATAGTTACTTTCCTTCCTTTGAAGGGTCCAGAGTTAAACTCCACTGTTGCCTGATCCAAAGCCTCTTTAGTCTGGACCTCAGTGAAAGTATGCTCTTCTTTTGAGTTAATTGCTTTCTCTGAAAGTGGAAGCAATTGAAGGCCAGTCTCTTTATCAGTGATGCATCTTTTCTGGAGCTGAAAATAAGATACATTCTCTTGCATGTTAGGATCATAGAAGACTTTGGTTTCATCAGTTGGAATGCTCAGGGACTTCATCAGTTCATCATCAAAATATCCACGTTTGCAGGCAACATCATGTGGGATCCGATAACTTTTAATGGGGTCGATTATTCCACCAGTTGCCACTTGTGCTTCAAGCAGACGTACCCCCTGATCTTTTTTTATTAGGTCCTTCTTCATTGCCTCGAACAAGGAGACTGTCCTTCCAGTGTAAGGATCTTTGTATCCAGTAACAGCTCTCTCGGCCGACAGCATTGTCTCATGTAGCTCAGGGCCAATGAGACCTGTTTTAACAGCCTCATCAACGGTAAGCTTATAAGTTGAGACTGGATCAATTAAAAATCCAGTGCCAGCTTGGGCCTCAAGCAGATTTAATGCCATACCTGCATTCAAAATACCCTTCTGCAAGGATTTGTAGAATGACATTTTCTCCTTTGTTGACTCAATAAGTACTCCGGCAATACTATTTGTACCTTTCAAAGCCGTCTTAACAGGCTCCTGCTCAGATATTTCTTTAACAGATGTTTTGCCATTGTGCAGTTTGTTGTATATGTCTTTATTGATGATCTTAGAGTCTAGAAGTTCATTGACAGAGACCGAAGTCCTAATTCCATCAAAAGTCATTTCATTATTTTTTTCTTTGTCCTCTACCACAGTTATAACAATCTTAATTATTTTTTCCACTGTGATTTTTCCTGTTTTGTATTGACGGATGAGGTCCTTTCTTTGCTCCTCTGAAAAATATTCAGAATTAATTATTTCCCAGATAGTGACTGTCTTCCCCTTGAATATTCCGAATGGAATGGAAACAGTGGCCTTGCTAAGTACATCCATAGTTTCTTCATCTGTGTATGTCCCTTCACTTTGTGCAGCCTTCTCTGTGATGGGTAGAAGAAGTAAGCCTGTTTCAGGATCTTTGGTGCACCTCTCTAATAACTGCAAGTATGTGAGGTTCTCCTGAGTGTTGGGATCGATGAATCCCTTTGTATCATCGGACGGATCTAATAAAATCTTGTTTATCTCAGCATCAAACTGACCCTGCTTGTAGGCTGTCTCAATAGACACACGGTGACTGTTAACTGGGTCAATGATTCCACCTGTTGCTATCTGAGCTTCAAGGAGTCTAATAGCATGATCTCTTACAATGAAACCTTTTTTCATTGCTTCATAAAGTGAAATTTTGTGACCCGTGTAAGGATCTTTATAACCTGTGACTGCCCTTTCTGCAGAAAACATTTTGTTATGTAGTTCAGGCCCAATTAGTCCCTCTTTTACAGCTTCATTAACAGAAAGTTTTCTGTTATTTTTTGGATCTATGATGTACCCAGATGCTGCCTGAGCTTCAAGGAGCATCATGGCAGTGCCGAGTGTGATTTTCTTCTCTTTCATCGCCTGATAAATGCTCATTTTTTGCTTGGGCTGCATCAAGATTCCGCCAATAGAGTTTTTGCCTTTTAGACACATTCTCAGTTTTTCAGACTTACTGAGGTCTTCCACTGAGATTTTTCCTTTCTTCAACTTATCAAACTCTTTTTTGCTCAATAAACCAATTTCATATAACCGGCTTGCAGGGACCTTCTCCCGAATGCCATCAAAAGCTAAGGGTAAATCTCCATTTCTCTTGCTGTCAACAACATCCCCAGAACCATTGAAGACTTTCTTTGTAGTTTCCACCATTGATGTTGTAACCAATTCATTCTCAGGGACCTCATCCGTTTGGATCTCAATTTCTTTAGTGTGGGACGTAATTGATTTTTGAGTAACTTCAAGCTTCTGCAGTTTCTCACGTAGTTTTGTGTTCTCCTCAGCCAGAAGTTTTTCTTGCTCAATCCTGTTAATTTCAAGTTCCTGCATTTCTTTCTGCTTGTTTCGGATCTCCTCCTCTGCTTCCCTTTGTTTCTTTAGAGCAGCCTCCATGGATGCTTGCAATTTTTTCTTTTCCTCCTCCATCTGCTTCATCTGATGCTCCTGTTCCTCTTTAAAACCTTTGGCCTTTTTAATCTCATCCTCAAACTGTTTCTCCAACTTCTTTTTCTCATCCTCAATTCTTTTTTCTTTTTTTAACAGTGTCTCCTTTTCTGTTATGAATGTCTGTTGAAGAATTGTCTTCTCTAATTCAATTTGTTCCTGTTGAGCATTAGCCATCTATTGAGGAACAACAGAAAAATATAAGTACAAAATATATTAAACCACATTGTCACCAAGCCATGAAAATATATATTTTTAAAACGTAGTTGTGTATTGTTTATTATAAGCATGTGCTCATTTATTTACATTAAATACAAGCAATATGAGGTATATATAATACCTTACACACCATATGTACACTTTCAGAATATAGAATTATTATTCATGTAGAAATTTGCTATAGAAATCAGCAGTCAGCAATTTACGTGAATACGTAAATGTAAGCCTCTTAAGTATTGTTAGTTTTTTTAAAGAGAGTTAAATAATATGCACTTGAATATACACTACATATCTTGGAATTACATTATACCTCTTGAGACTTATTCTGTAAATCTGCAGCCTCCATTTTCAGTTTCTCCTTTTCTTTCTCGAGGTTAGCAATCGCTTTGCGCAGCTCATCAGCCTCTTTTGTGCTGTGTGACCTCTGAACTTCTAATTTCTGCACGACTTTGAGTTTCTCTGCAGTTGCTAGCTCTGTTTCATGGAGACGAGCATTGATGGCATCAGCCTGTTCTTTAAATTTCCTAGCCTCTTCTTCTGCTTTAGACTGAGCATCACTTAGCTGAGATACTCTGAGTTTCAGTTTCTCTGCCTCTGCAATAATTTCCTGTTGCCTCTTGCGCTCTGCTTCCAAGGACTTTTGGAACCCTTCTGTCTCTTCTTCCAGGCGCTGTTGCATCAGCTGCTTGTCCTCAAGCCACTTCTGAGCTTGCTCCTGAGCCTGGTCCTTCTGCCTCTGGAGCATTTCTGCCTCCGCTTTCAATTTAGCTGTCTCCTGAATGGCTTGCATTTTCTCCTTCATCATTTTCTCAGCAAGCACTCTCTGCTGTACAACATCAGATTCTGCAATCTGGCGCAATCGTGCAGCCTCTTGAGCCTCTACACTGAGCCGTGCAGCATCCTCAGCTAGCTTTTTCATGTTCTCAGCTTCCTCTTTTAGGAACATTTGAGTTTTATCTTTATCTTTTTCAATGAGCCGCTGGTTATCTTTCTCAATTCTGAGCTTCAGGTTGAGCAGCTCTTCCATCTGTATTTTGACTTTAGACAGTTCCTCTTCTACCAGGGCTTTTTGTTTGACAGCATCACTGACTTCATCCTTGAGGCGATGTAGTTCCTTATCCAGGAGGGATTTCTGTTTATCAGTCTCATCCAGCTTCAATTGGACCTTAGTAAGTTCCTGCTCAACCTGAGACTTCTGCTTCAGTGTTTCTTTAGCAAGATTTTTATGCTTAACCATCTCAGCATCAGCCTGTTGCTTCTGCTTTAAAGCTTCTGCCTCAGCTTTAGCTCGCTTTAAAGCTTCAACCTCAGCCTCCTTCCTCAGTCTTTCAGCATCCTTCTGAGCCTTAGTTTGTTTGGCAGCTTCAACTTCAGCAGCTTGCTTCTGGTGCTCTGCATCCTCTGCTTTTTGACGAAGGAGAGCAGCCTCTTTTTCTGCTTTTTCCTTAGCCTTCTCTGCCTCCTGTGTCAGTTTTTTGGCATTTTCAAACTCTTCCTTTAGCTTGTTCTGAACAAGATTATCCTCTTTTTGTTGGACGAGGACATCCAGTACTTTCTGCTCTGCAGCACTGCATTTCTGTGCAGCCACTTTGGCTAAAAGGATCTGTCTCTCTGCTTCCTTATCAGCATTCTCTTTCTGCTTTTTAGCTTCAGTAGCTTTCTTCTTGAGATGCTCAAGCTCCTTTTGTGCAGCCTTACGTTGCCGGGCAGCTTCCACTTCAGCTTCGGCAATGTTTTTCACTTTTTCCTCAGCTTCCTTTCTCCGATTTTCCTCCTCCAGGGCAAGTTTACGAAGTTTCTCTGCTTCCTCTTCTGCCTGTATTTTGCTTCGCTGTGTCTCTTCTGCAGTCTTTTTCAGTTTGTTTAGTTCCAATTCAAGCTCAAGCTTACCAGTTGATGCCTTCTCAAAGTTAAGTTTGAGGATACGAATTTCTTCTTCAACTAACTTCCTTTGCTTCAGTGTTTCTTCTACAATTGTTTTCTGTCTTTCTAATTCAGTATCTGAAGACTTCTTTAGCTGATTAATTTTTTTCTCAATATCTTGCTTGTGCTGGGATGCTTGGTCTTCAAGGACCTTTCTCTGGTAGGCCTCATCTTCAGTTTGTCTTCTTAGTTTCTCATTTTCTGACTCCTTCTCTTTGAGAGCAATTTCAACTTCAGTTTTAAGACGAGTTGCCTCATTAATTGCAGCTAGCTTCTCCTTGAGTATTCTCTCAGCTTCCGCTCTTTGTCGAGCTGCTTCTTCCTCGGCAACTTGCCTTTGCTTCTTTGCTTCCTCTGCTATGGATCGCAGCTTTGTTGCTTCTTCAGCAAGTTCCCTCATCTTTGCCGCCTCAGTTTCAAGAAGTTGCTTGCTCTTTTCAGTTTTAGACATGGTATCCTTTTCCGCTTTAGATTTCATTTTGAGAAGAACGTCCATTTCACTTCGCACTTCTGCTAGTTCGTCTTCCAGCTGTTTCCTCTGTTGTAGAACTGCACTGACCTCATTTTTCAAGCGGTTGAGCTCATCTTCTAGTAGAGTCCTTTGCTGCTCAGCATGGTCAAAGTCAGCCCTCACACGGATTAATTCTTGCTCTGCAGAGAGTTTCTGCTGTGCTGCACCCTCTGCCATCTTTCTCAGTTTCTCCAGCTCTTGCTCTGCCATCTCCTTCTGCCTCAGGGCAGATTCTTCTGCTTTGGTCCTCTTTTTAGCCTCCCGTTCAGCCTCCTCTTTCTGCCTTTCTGCTTCTTCCTGGGCCTGGCTCTTTTTATAAGCCTCTTCTTCAGCTTGGAGCCGCAAGCGAAGGGCTTCATTAGCTTTCTGTCTCCATTTCTCCAGCTCCAGCTCAGCATCTGCTCTGGCTGTGTTTGCCTCTGCCTGTTGCTTTTTGAGGCGCTCTGCTTCTACTTGCAACTGGATGACAGTGCCCTGTTCTTGCTTTAAAGACTCCTCTAACTTTGTTGTCGTATCTGTAAATGACATCCGTTTGCTCTGGATTTCAGTAGCAACACTCTTCTGTGCCACTTCCTGTGCAACTATGATTTGCCTCCTCTTCTCCTCTTCTGCTTGTTTCATTCTTCTCTCTGCTTCTTCAGCTTGCATTTTGTACTTTTTCAATTCTTCTATGGCTTTCAATTTTTGTTTGGCAGCCTCCTTCTCAGCCTCTGATTTGCATTTTAGCTCCTCTTCGGCATTGTGCTTCTTTTGGGATTCCTCTATGACCTGCTTACGGAGCTTTTCGGCCTCTTCCTGGGCGGCCTTCCTGAGACATTCGGCCTCCACTGCCCTTTCTCTCAACTGCTGGAGCTCAGTCTCAGCTGAGGCTTTTTGCCTCATGCTGGTCTCTAACTGGATTCTGATGATGCGGATTTCCTCCTCAACCTTAGTGCGACTCTGCAAGACTTCCTCCACCTGCTGACTCTTAGATGTGATTTGCTGCTCCGAAAGGCTTTTGAGTTCCTGAAGCTCCTGCTGGATGTTGTATTTCTGCTTCTCTGCATCCACCGCTACGACCTCCCTTTTGCTGACTTCTTCTTTCATTCTTAGCTTCAGTTCTAGGGCTTCTTGCTCTGCTTTGGTACTAGCTTTTGCATGAGCCTCAGCTAACTGCTTCTGTTTCTCTAACTCAGCCTGCATTTCTGCAATTTTTTTCTTCTCTTCCTCTTTAAGTTTCTTAGTAGCTTTCTGTATTAGTGGAAGCAAATAGCAAAGAAAATGTTTAAAAATTTAAATTTAAAATTAAAGCATTATAAGGTTAAATATTAGATGTATGATTATCTCAGGAACAGACAGGAACATGTGGATACTGACACACGACCATTATGTTACCAGGAACATTTTTGTATTTTATAGGATACAGTATAAATTTCAATGTGGATATATATGTTATCGTTTTGAAATATTACTGAAGATGTTATGTAACATTGAGTTAATGTATGATAGACAGAACAAGATATTAATACACAATATTTGTAAGGAACCCTCAACCCTGTCAAAGCATAGGTAGCGTTTTATTTTATTTAGTCCTCAGAAAACAGGTTTCTTCTTTTTATGAACTGGGTTTAAATCAGAAGGAATTGGGGTGATTCTACAATGCAAATAGTTGTCAAGAAATACTCAATGAACAACATTATAAATTTTTGAGCATTTCAAGATTAAACACATAAAGGACTAAGCAGAACCATATAAAGGTAAAGCAAGTGTGCATTGCAGATTATCTACACAATTGTATATCACTTTTCAAACATAGCAATTTCTCTGCTAATCTCCAATTCTCAGTAGATACAGCTCAGGGATACAGCTAGTATACAGTATAGTGTAGCGATGAATGATACAGTTTAGGAATGCAGCTGTGGTAATATAGCAATGAATGATACAGCTCAGTGATTGCCGCTGTAGTCGTGTAGCAATGAATGAAAAGCAGCATGATGAACATTTGGCTTTGCAATCCCACAACAATTAATGAAATGATGGGTGGCCGCTGATTTATTTAAACCGTTACAAGCTATATTATAATTTGACTTAATTATTTATTGGTCAGCCTAGTCTTGAGTCTGCACATTTTGGGAATATTTTAATGTGATGAAATTAATAATAGAGTACTGTGTGTTGCAATTTTAAAAGTAAATGGTAATAATGTATCTTTGGCACCAAAATTGCAATTAGATTATAAATAGTGCTTGGAGTAGTCTAAGTGCTTAATGTGCAGTGATATCATATTTTTTGGTAGAAAGGAAAATGTTAAATGACTCATAGTGGGGATTGAAGCCGAAGGATGCATGGAGAAGTAGATACATATACCTGGTGCTTTGTGGATAATTTACCTCTTTTGCGCCCAATAATGACAAACATTCATCATGACAAAGCACTGGCAAGCAGTTTAGGAAAGCAGACAAACAGAATAGGGTTAGAAAAGAAAGGGGAAAATAAAATTGTGTTAATCAGAAAAAAGATCTCTGAAAAATGTGACAGTCAGTCTGAAGCACACCCTGATTGAAAATTAGAATGAGAAATTAAATCATCCTAATTGTTTTTTATTTTTTTATTTAAAGACAATACAGAAGATGATATAACCCTTCAACAAGGAAATTAGACTAAACATACGTCCTCACTAAAATGTAATTGGTGAATTACTTTATGAAATTATTTTTTTAATAAAAAACAATTTAAAAAATGGACTTGATGAACAGGCAAGAGTTTGCTTCAGTCTGAACAGTAACTATACTATGTGCAACTGTAGAGTGCCTCTGAGCCCATCGGGTCTGATCTGATGTTTCATCTTTACACCACTGTATGCAGTGATGGAGACCGAAACCACTGAGAAATGAGGTGAGCTGCCACATTAGCATCTGCCACAGGTTCGAGATGACCACCTCATAAACCTCATGAAAGAATTATGGTTTGGGCAGGATTCTTCATTCATTCCAAAGCAGTATTTAATGCTTATTCTAATAAAAACATTTCTCATTGTTCTTCAAATGAAATGGTATGACTATGTTTGAAATGAGTATCATCCCGCACAGAAAGAAAATCATGGCTTAACATATTCAATATTGATGAACCTTTAACAAACAAGTATTTTTTAGGACAAATTAAGTTCCACTTTTCATCATGGTAAATTCATTTTATTGTTCACCATCCAATTAATTTACTTTCTTAAATATTTGTGAGCATTTTTTTAGTTGGTTTTATTTGTTTCAAGCTTGCTTAAATTCCTAAAGTACAATCCAAAGAAACCCTGGATAAGTATTTATCTTTAAAATTATATTATTTATAAATCAGAGTATGGTTAGTTTTAATGTGTTAGTCTTCTCCAGACTTGGTGCTGTAACGTACCTCCTCATCCTCCAGACGGCGCTGTGTGTCAGTCATGAACTTAATGTACTGGCTGGTCAGAGTCATCAGCTCACTGTAGCGTGTCCTCAGTGTGACATACTAAACATTGGAATAAATGGCACAATTACTTTTACAATTACAATTACATGAACAAAAAGAGATAACATTTTACAATGTAAAGTAGTGTACAGTGTTGTTTAATTCTAATATTTAGGATTTCATATTTTAAATCACAAAGCAAAAATCATTAGCCTACTTCCTGGATAACATCGTCTGAGGCAGACTCCATTTTGGTTTTCTTCAGGGGGGAGGCCAAAGGTTCAGCCAGGGCTTTGTACATCATCAACTGAAGTTCATAATCCTAAAGCAAAAAAGGTGTTTTATATCTAGAATTTCAAGGAAAACATTGTAGACAATTAACATGAGTGAAATTTCAGTATAAAAGGTACACTTTTAAATCAAGTGTTTTAGTTTTTGGTGACAGATTTATACTTTGTATGATGTGTGTGTATACCTTTATAGCGTTGACGTAAGCCTTTGCATATTTTTGACACTCGTCTACTTTTTCCTTATTTTCCTCAATCTCCTCCAGAAGTCTCTGTGTGGAAATATATTGTTGAGAACAGCATATTCAGCATATGAATGAAACTATCCAGGGCATGAAAAGGGCAAGCCCCTCAATCAATGTTCTAATTAATAAATAAATCAATAAAATCTATTCTCTATCATTTTACAGCAGCTACTTAAGGAGGCTCACAGCTGTATCGTATTGTTTTCATACTTTTTTCTTCCCTCACTTTGCTTCTGGGATCAAATTTAATTATCTAATTTAATGTTAGCACAATGAAAAGCTAGTAAAAGTAAAGTAATCATTCTAAAAACAAAAACATGGCAGTTTTAAACTTTTTACAAATTTTTTTAGGTCTTTTAAAAAAGTAAAAAAGTAAAAAAAAAAACTTTCATGAAATATAGGCAATCATTTCAGAATTATGTTTCCTTTGTGAGCAAAACCCTCTATTTTAACAAATATAACTATTTCATATATAACTGTGGCAATGAGTGCATAATCAGATAGGGATAGGGAATGCATTAAAAAAGAATCACTCTTTTACTTCCCTTTTTCTTTTGTCTGAGCCCCTATCAGATGGATTAAGTGTGGTAGCACAGCATACCTTTTCCAAGGCAAGCTGCTCCCTGATGGCCTTGCAATCCCCTATTGGCACAGCTTGAATCTTCTCCTGCTGTTGCCTAGCTTCGGTGATCCAGCTGATGAGCCAGTCGTAACTCCGAGAGTAATAGCGTTGCTGCCTGCCCAGCTGATCCAGCTCCCGCTGGCGCAGGTCAATCTGGGCGAAGACAGCCTGCCAGCGCTCCTGCAGGCTGGCCACCAGCTGCTTGTAGTGCTCCAGCTCAGCGTCGCGCTCGCAGTGCATTCGCGACATGCGCTGGTTGACAGCCGTCGCATCGCGCAGCTCTCCCTCTAAATTATCAAAGGACGGCTGATGCCTTTCTGCCTCGCTGCGAATTTTCTATGTATAGACAGAAGCACAGGGGGGCCAGTGTAAGGTGTTATTGCATCAAGCTTTATATGCTGAACACCTAATCAAATTTTATATCAGTTATATAGAGTTCTTTATTAAAGTAAAGCCTGCAATTTTTTGGGATAAAAAAAAACAAAAACTTTTTTAATGAGTCACCTTTTCAAATCTTTATAGTCAGGGGATGGAAACAAATTCTACCCCACAAATCATAAAGCTTTTAATGCCACACATATAATGATTTAAATCTAAATATGTCATGACAATTTCTTGCAAATTTCTGTAAGCTTTCGCGGAAAACATTGTGTTATTTTTATATTATCATGCTGTTTTCTGAAATAGAAATATTTCCTATCCACAATGGGTTATTTGCCTAGAGAAAACAGAAATATCTGAAGAGATCCAAGATTGGCAAATCCAAGCCACTGTGGCACTGCAGCGACCGCAAAGACTAATGATCAATAGTTCTATTTCAGGGAAACATGGTTATGATAATAATCCAATGTTCCCTTTCAAATATGAAATATGTAACTATTTACAATGGGTAAGTACCATAGGTGAGGACAGCTACAGAGCGCTACGCAGGCTGAATTACACAAACATGTAACATGCATGTACCGCACTTAGTCAGTGGCGATGAGGGGCTCTGCTCCAGAATTCTGCCCCTTAGCACTTTTGCTCCAAATCCAGGGCACTGTGTGTGCACAAAATTTAGCAAGTGGAATTTGGTGAATATATAGGGAGTTGCCCAAACTGCAGAAACATTGCCCAAGATATGGCCTGCCCTCTAATGGAATGGTCAATGATCTTAGGCAAGATCCATAGTAGATAAATAACAGTAAAAATAAATATTACTGAAGCCTAAGCGTAAGCGTAAGCTTTCTGTTCTCTCCAAGTAGTATGCTAGTATGCTTAACTTGTGGAGCATGCGCTCCTTGTCAGACTGGCAAGGTGGCGGACAGAAAGCATCCAACTTAGATGAATGACAGACAAATTAAATGAAATAAAAAATGTTTTAAGCAAGAGGTCTTAGGTAAGACGGCAGGGTTAGATCATATGGTAAGCTTCAACCTCACTTGCAAGAGGAGTAAGTAAGCTCTGGACACGGACCTGCAACTCACAAACCAGCTTAGCAGACGTGATTGCCACAAGAAAAGCTGTCTTGCTGAGAGCACAGGATCAAAAAGAGACCTTTCTAGAGCCATGCACAAAACTTCTAGAACACACCCCACTTAAAACCTTACTGGGAAAGAGTGGAGGCTGACCTAAGCATTCTGTGGGGTGTCAATAGTCCTTCCCAAAAGACCTTGGCATCATAGCCTGACCCTTTCAGGGGCTAAACCCACAGCTTTAGACGGACTGATACCAAAGTATGCCCTTCCCATGGAAGGCCGCACATGAGCTGAGTCAGAGGTTCGAACACCATAGCTCGTTCCTGCCAGATCTTCTCCAGGCAGGTCGGGAGCAAAGCCACTGGCAGGAATGCATTTAGAAGACCCGCTGGCTAGCAGTGTTGACTCCTAAGCTTCCTTAGTGCAGTGCATAAGGTCTTCCACCACTGAGCCGGAATTAAAGCCTAGCATGATCGGCATCTCAAGAAAGGCAGCGTCAGCGTCCAACAGCTTGGACTGTAACAGACACAAATGAAGCCAGATCGGCCGGCCAGCAAAGGATGGGCTCCCCCACCCAGCTGGGTTCCTCTTAAGGTTTCTTCCTGCAAGCCTAGGGAGTTTTTCCTTGCCACTGTTGCCCATGGCATGCTTTTGGGAGGTCAGGCCTGGGACATACTGTATCTTTCTCTATGTAAAGCGTCTTTGTGACATGGCAACATGTGAAATGGCGCTGCATAAAAATAAAATAGATTGATTGATTGATCTACTGATCTACCTCGTCATCTACGAGGAGCTGTGCCTCGTGCCAGAAGCAGAAGAGGAAGTCTTAGCACTGAGGAGGCTGAACTCCTCGTGTTATTTTCCTTCTGTTCTCTGGCCTCTCCTGCAACATCTTTTGGGGCACCTGTACTTGCTAGAATGCTGCCAGGGGTGGCTGCTCCCCGCCCTGGAGGGGAATCGGTCTCTCCTACAGGTGCTACCTTTCTTACAACATCTCCCTGAAGCTGGGGAAACAGAGACTAGAGACTGATGCTGACTAATCTCCTCTTCTTTAATTTAGGGCAGTGCTCATTAAAGGAGGGATCAGCAAAAGCCTGCTAGGAAGGCTCCCGGCGAAGACAACGCATACAAGACTCATGCCTATTGGCTAAAAGTACGTTCTTAGGGCATACCACGTACTTGAGAAAAGTCGTGGGCAATGCAAAGTGCTTTAAAGAGAAAAGGCTTTAAAGAGCTATCGTTGAAATACCTCATGACACACTGAAGTGCGTCGGTATGCGTCAGCAGGCCCAGGGGGTCTAAAGGTGCTTGTTTTAGAAAGGCAGGATGTGTCATACAGCGACAAGGTTTATCTTCTTTTCTTTTCTTCTTATGACATAGTATAAATATACAAAAGAAATGTATGCATATGCGTAGCACAGATCTTGGTTACACTTTTCAAGCGACCAGATCTATCGTGTGGTGCCGTTATTTCACTCACAAGGCAGTTAGCAAAATACACTACAGGACACTTACAATCAAAGATTGCTTTAAAAAAATCTTGGATGCATATAAGACCCCTGCACAGCTTGAGACCAGTGTGTAATGAAGATACCAGTGACTCAACTGCAATCAACTGATACCCACTTCCACTATTTCATTTCAACGACCAAAATAACATAGAAACCATTTAGTAAATAAGACACGGCTTTGAAATGAAAAATAAGTGAATGCTAGAGCCGAGGAAGGGCAAACAAAGTAGCAGGCTTCTACAGTCTAACCAGGCTGAGATCAAGTTTGGTAGCAAACACAAGGCAAGTTCACTACCAAGCTACTTTTTAACGAAAAGGGACAGTAAATAACATTACGTTGGAGAGATACCTAAAGAAGTTCTGCCCCTGAATATAAAAGAGAAGACTCTATTTATGATGCACCATGTAAATATATATTTTTTTCTTGGTTCTCGAAGGAAATAACACATTGTTGGTTAAATTTTTAATATTTAGTGTTAAAGTTTGGATATCAGTGTTTTGAGTTATATTAAAGTAAAAACTAGGTTGACCTACCTTGAGCTGTGTGCGGTAGGCCTCCACCTCCTTGACATCGGTGGGAACCTTGTTAACCTGGCGTAGGTGGTCCTCGTATTTCTTCAGCACCTCCTCTGCCTCCAGTGTACTACGGATAACTACGTTGATGGTCTTCAGCCTGGTGCAAGAGAATAGGAGCAGATAGTGTTTGGGATAAATGCAGGATTTGCATTTAGCACTATCCATTTCAAAGCACTATACATTTTCAAACTGGTATATTTGTATGTCCTAATATTTGTATATCCTAATGTAAGTGAAATAAAATTAAAGAAATCAAAAACGCTCCTCTTTATGGGGCGAATGCAGCAACACTGCTGGGACTCACTTGTCCAGGTAGACTGAGGACAGGCTGTAGACACGGTCCATCTTCTTTAGGGTGATGTCCAGTTCCGAGCGCAGGACTGGGGCAGAGGTGGATTCCTGGGAGGAGGCCAGCACTGCCTCCGATTTCTCTGCCACCTTGTCTAGGTTCTTTTTAATTCCCTCTAGTTCTGCCTGAACTTTCTGTATGAAGGAAATAAAAACAGACAAATGTGCTTGGCTGTTTTTAGCAAATTAAACATAAAACCGAATAACTCATTTTACATTCCTAGCTAAAGTCATCAGCATGGCTCAATATGTACAAACTATAGGTACCCGAGGTCGGGCAGAGCACTAGCCCTTGTTACCCGTCCCTGCACGTCTAAGGACCATTACAGAGCTGATGGACTCCAGCAGGTAAAAGTGGAAGAGCAGGTAGAGCCTAGCTACGCTCAAGAGGAGATTGAGTTCGTTGAGCAGTGTCCCCATAATGCCATCCCGAGCTCCACTGAGATCTTGTTGCTCAGAGGCTAAGAGGAATAGGCTTGGTCACACCTAGACAGGTGCTGGGGGGGGGGGGGGGGGGGGGGGGGGGGGGGGGGGGGGGGGGGGGGGGGGGGGGGGGGGGGGGGGGGGGGGG
>JAOYSI010000008.1:2092646-2115506 GCA_025775065.1 Hiodon alosoides
GGAGTAGTGGATGGTTGGTGGATGGCCACCATGTCCCAATAAGGCTGCGACGTCAGCAAGGAGGTGGCGGAGTCATGGGGTAGCTGGTAGGCCCCTTTAGGGTCCCTGAAGGTGTGAAAATTACCTCGACAAAGTATATAGAGTTTCTGACTGACCACTTTCTTCCATGGTACAAAAAGAAGAACTGTGCCTTCCGTAGCAAAATCATCTTCATGCATGACAATTCATCATCTCGTGCTGCAAAGAATACCTCTGTGTCATTGGCTGCTATGGGCATAAAAGGAGAGAAACTCATGGTGAGGCCCCCATCCTCCCCTGACCTCAACCCTATTGTGAACCTTTGGAGCATCCTCAAGCAAAAGATCTATGAGGGTGGGAGGCAGTTTGCATCAAAACAGGCTATTCTGACATCCTGCAAAGAAATTCAAGCAGAAACTCTCCATAAACTCACAAATTCAATGGATGCAAAAATTGTGAAGGTGATCTCAAAGAAGGGGTCCTATGTTAACATGTAACTTGCCCTGTTAAGATGTGTTGGATTGAAATAGCTTTTGATTTCAGTAAATATGACCTCCTAATGCTCCAAGTTCAACAAATGACTATTTTCAGTTCTTTACAACCTATAAAATGTTTTGCAACTCTGTTGTGCATAATAATTTGGAACAGTGCATTTTGAGTTTTTTATTTTTGAAAAAAATACCGTTTTCATTGGGTGGTTTGTTCAATGAAATTCGACTTATACCCTAACAGTTGATGACTTGAAAATTATACTGACTGTCATTTGCATCGACTATTTAGGAAAATCAGTGTAAAATATCATTTGCGTAATAATTTGGAACGCGGTGTAATACAGTTTGATACACTGCTAACTGCCACTCATCAGAAATGAAAAGAAATACAAATGAGATAAGAACACAAGTATTACAGCATAAAAATATCGAGAAGTAAAAAATATGTTACTTAAAAGCAAAGAGGTGTCTCTTTAACTGACGTTTAAAAGAGTTGATTTAGTTTGCCTCTTTAACATGTACCGGCATGGCATTCTATAGTTTTGGGGAATACACCACTCGACGCCTTTCTCTCGGATCCCGGACACTACTAACAGGCCAGCAGCCGAGTTTCTTAGGAACCTGCCTGGAAAATATTCAGAGATAATCCGTTGTTTCAGCGACTATGAGACTTCCGGTATAAGTCAAAATAAAAGTCTTGCGAATGATCGATGATTTTAAATGCGGTTAAGCCTTATATTTAGATGAAATGTCGTGTAACAATTGTAGGTGTCATAAAATTGTAATTAATTTATTTTGTATAGAAAACTCCATATTTAGCTAAATAATGAACTGTGTAAATCAAATTAATTCGCTGTGTTAGTATGTTAGTTATGTGTGAAAACCTAGCTCTCGTATCGCTAAAGATGAAAATGTTTTTACATTATTTAAGTTATTATACGTTAATCACAGTATGTTCATTAGATTACCGACATACAATCTTTACTCACTGTAAATAAGAAAGTTTTAAATTATTTATAAACTAAAAAGAAATACTCAACAGAAAGCACCACTACTATCCAAATCCAGTGAGTTTGAACAAGTAAAAGGTGCTTTAACGTTCAAACTCAAATTATTCAGATTTGAAATTCAAATTATTAAGATATAAGAAATTATATCATTATATATATTTATTTCACGATTTCATTATTTAAGGATTTCGTCATTTAATTTTGACCGTTTTGGTCCTCCTTAGATGGGAAAAGATTTACGGAAAAACGCAAACTACCCCCCCCAAGTCCACAACCCGCCCATTTCCTTTATTCTAATTACAAATTAAACAATACCTATCCCAATTGTGTGTGAAATAGTTACATCTGGAAACATTGAAAAACTAAACCAAAATATCAACCGAACCCGCCCAACACATTTTCCCTCGAAACCATCCTAACAAGCACCGCCCAATAGGGTAACACAGGTTTTAAGACGGCCTTTGTTCACAAGTCAACAGTTGGGCGGTGCTGTGAGTCATGCTGCTTCTAAGATTTGTCTGTGTGCTGCTGTAAATGGTTCGTTTTCAATTTGGGGGAAGGTCGAACAGTAAGGGTGGTTAGATCCTGCGCCTGGTACCACACGTATAATTGCACATAATCTTGTCATGGGGTACACCGGGGTGAGTAGGCTGTCTGGCCGTCTTTAAAAAAATAAAATAATAATTCCACCAATCTAGGAAGTTAAGGACAACAATTTACTAGGTAACGTTAGTTTGGATTTTTGTCGTTTCGATTGCGTATCATAACAAAGCTACCAGCAACCAAATGCGAACCACTAAGATAAAGGATACCTATTCGTCACTGTAGCCGCTAACATTGCTTACCTACTGGTAGTTTCTTGATCAAACGAAACGGGTCGTGTACTTCATAATCTGGTTAGCTGGCTTGTGTGCCACGTGGAAGTGTCACAGGAAATTCTGTGTTGTTTTGACTTAATAAAATAATTTTACACGTACCTACGGACACCTTTTGTAAAAAATGCGCCTTTAATTTTTCATTATGCAATATTTGCGCTAATGTCAGGCGGTCATAATAGTAGCAGCCAAATTGCAGGCCTTGAAATGTTCCAAGACAGTTAGGGAGAATACGGATTTTAATAGTTGGTGGGCTGTGCGAACTATATTGGGAATAACAAACGCATGTGGTAGGCCCTTAGACTAACTGCATTTGATGAGGCTAGAGACTTGGTACAGGGCCAGTAGGGAGGTGCAGGTTGCATTAGTCATACTACAGACACGGCTAACCGAACCATCTTTAATGACCAAATATAGTGGGGGTTTTTTCTCAATTTATATTGGTATTCAGTACCAGGCGCTCACAAATATCTTACTGTTATTGTCCTAAGTAGGGAAAAAAATCCACATGAGTAAAAATAGCTATTGTTCAGAGACTTTAAAAAAAATATTTAGAATTACGTTCCCCCTTATTCACTCCTACGTTTTTAGAACCTTTGGGAAATATGAAGAGCAGCCACAGCTATTCTGCCATTTGCCTACAGTTGACGCTTTTACCTTGTTATGCCAATCTCTCTTCTCTGCTCAGACTTCGGCTGCCGTGGTGGTGGCAGTGGGGGTTGTACTTGTTTCTGCTGTCTTGGGGGCCTATTGGGGGCTGAGCAAGAAGAAGAAAAAACTGGTCACCCTGCTTGACCCAACAGTTAAATATCAGCTCAGACTCATTGATAAAGAGGTACTGTCTCTCAGAGCTTTGACTTAAGGTTGACCCTTTGTATTGTAATTTGGGTGCATCAAACTAGCAATACGTCTAATAGACAATTGTGAAACTGTATCCTTGATTTACATACATTTTTACTTTACAAACTAATGCACTTTTCCTTTGTGACAGTATAGCCCCTCTACCTTTTATGAAATGCACAAGAAGAAATGAACCATATATGCTCGTATTTATTATTTAGTTTGTCGTTTATCAAGTCTGGAGGGTAAATGGAAACTGCACAACAGCTAGGGGAAAAGAATGGAAATAATTCATTTGAAATCAGTTTATAAGCCCACACAGTAAAGTTGTTTGTTTTTTGTGTCTACTGTGACCTGTCCTTTTGGTATATACCTCTGTGTCTCACATGTTTATACCACCACCTGTCCTCCCACTGTGGCTTCTTCCCATAGGTGATTAGTCATGACACACGCAAGTTCCGCTTTGCCCTGCCCACCTCAGAGCACATCCTGGGTCTCCCAGTCGGTATGTCTGTCTGCCATATATGGTTTTTAACATATGCATCTATATGACAAATAATTGGTTTATGTGGTAGTTCTTTTTGCAAACTTTGGTAGCCCAGATTTTTTAAATACAGCATAACATTAAAGAAATTTGGTGGACAATGGTACCCATGATAAAAATCACTAAAGGCCAGGTGCTATTGGTTAAAATAACAATTTCTTTCACCTCTGATTTTTTTGTCAGTTTTATACTGGTGCATCTTTACTTTTATATTAACATGAATTACTCCCAACAATCTGTTAAATGTTTAACTATATTCAGCCCATTTTAAGTCCACGTAGTACATGGATGCTAAGCAATACCATGATGACATGGCTGTATTGGAGCCTGAGCTGATCCACACATGGGCTTTCTTAATTTACAAACTAAATACAGCGCTTCCAACCCTTTACTTACAATAGAATTTTGAGAAAAAAAATTGCGTTTTGCAACAAACACCATAATCTTATGTTGGCTAAATTCTGAAGATGTAGTTATTGCTAGCTAGCTACATTCTTGTTACGTTAAAGGACCTGTACAGTGGTTTCATTTCTGATTTTTAAAAATCCATGTGAAAGTAATAGTTTTAACTTTTTTACCACTGACACCAGAAATGGAGGGGTATGGTTTTGCATTGATTAATATTATTGACATGTTGACATTGACCATGTAAAAAGTTCAGGTGCATTCGTAAATGCCACAAATTTGAGTTTCAGACCCTGCATGGTCTTCAGAGTCGTAATTACAAGTGGGGAAGTCCAGGAAGCAAAATTATACCAGCGTTTACCAGTTGTTTGCGCTAAATCTAGTCTTAAATGGAAACATGGTTAGCATAGGATTGTATATTTATCTAAACTAAACTGTTATTTGTATAACAATTTGGTTTAAAATAAAGACTCGTTGCTGTATTTAAACAAATCTTCTATTGCTCTGAACATAATTTGTGAAGTAATATTCAGTTAAATGTTTGCTCCATATAGGGAGGGAGAAGGCCCTTTTATACATGAAATGCATTATCATGTCTGGTGTCATGGGCCAATTTGGAGACGTTTTATTTAAATTGGGGCTGCAACAACTAATCGATATTTGATTATGAAAATCGTTGTCAATAATGTCATTATCGGTTAGTTGGTTTGCCACATCAGGGGGAGCGTTTACTGATGACTACACTTTCGTGTAAACGGTCACAAGCGAAATGGCAGAGAGTACAGATCAACCGGCGGCAATCTACATTTACTAATTTCGGGAGAGTCACACTAGATCTATTTTGTCTTGAGCATCAGGTTGCATAGTGATGGATTAAAATAACGCTACCACAAAAATAGGTTACGTTAAAACAGTGGGAACAAAGTGAAGCACTAAATCTATAGGCAGTTAACAGCAGCAGTGAAATATTATGTTTTTTTTAGACACTGTAGTGGTTTTCGGTGAATGCTTAGGCGCTAATGCATAATTTCCCTGTTTATCGGCGAAATGATATGCTGCAACCAACTTGTTGTGGTAATATAGGGATTTTATTTAATACACAATGCACATTTAAGTAGCCAAAGATAATGTGTGGTTTACGGATAAAATGGTTTACATAGAGAGTAGCAGAATAAATGTTGTGTTCATTGAAGTCTTATTGCTTGACTTAATACCGTTGTAGTATGAACTCGAGATGGATTACTGAATGGCTATTAGCGACCAACGCGTAGAACAACGAGTCCAAAAATGCATAAGACGCAATTAATTTTCTTATAAATACAAATCGTGATTAACCCGAAACCCGTTATAAATAACAAGAAAGGTTAGCTTTGAAAGAAATGCACATCGCTATCAGCCTACAGTTTACATTAATTTGTGTTAACAACGGCTACGTAATACGTTATTGTTGTATATTATGAAAGCCAGCATATGCTACTGTTGCTAAATTATCATTACATTTTTATTTTTGCCTTTGAAACGAGTTACACTTACTTAAAAGTAGAACGGAACATCAAAGAGTAGCTCGCGCGCGTGCACGCTAGCAACATGCCAATCCACTGTAGGGGGACCGATTTCGGCACACAACACCGTTCTCCTTTTATAGCATTTGTCTACTACAATTAACCTGTTAATTAATCTGTTTTTCAAACGCGATCTACTGCGGCTCTACTTCGTTCACACACTTGTTTTCATTCTTTCTATATTTACTGTATCTATATCCTTTAAAGATATATATTTTAGATGTTTTTGGTTTATAATTAATTAAATTTTGAATAATAATTTAAACTTGTCTGTAAAAAATAATTAACAAAACGTATGTTAAAACATAATATGTTGTATTAATGATATAATATTCAGATTTTTTTAGTATTAATCATGGTTGTCAACTTGCCATCAGCAATTATTATTAAAAACTAGAAGTAGTAGAATTGCCAATTTCCATTTCTGAAAAAGGACCAAATTGTTAATTATGACAGTCCTCCTTACAGCAGTGGTACACCCACATGGTAGGGTTAGGGTAAGGTCTACTAATAGTGATGTTGAAGTAAGGATATTTCAACAAATTCTGCTGCTTATCTTATTACAAACGTGTTTGTGTCCTAATTTCATAATGTGAAGTTTATGAGTACAACGCATTTTTTTTTAGTTTTGCTTATCTGGAGTTTGTGATATTTAAAGAAGTTTTACTGTTTGAAAAGTGGACAAACACTTTTTAAAAATAATGTGAGGATTATATTTTTAAAACTCAATTAGTGGCTTTGTTTTTGATTATTTATATTTTGGATATTCAGCTGCTTAAAACTGGATAAACATTTGTGTGGATTTTAAGGTTTAAAATGTAAAAATGAAAGATTATATTAGTAAAACTCTGTGGCTTTTTCACTATTTAAGAGATTTCGGCACTTTAGAACCGAAATTAGAGCGGCTCGGCATCAAGAGGTTAAAGTACATGTTTACTCATAAATACCCTGATTTAGTAATAATACACAAAAAATCTAATTAGAAGATTGTTTAACTTTTTTCAGATTAACCGATGAATCTGAGAAATAATCGTTCGATTAATTGATTATCAAATTGATCATTAGTTGCTAATTTAAATTAGGAATGAGGTGATGCCCCCTCAACCATTCGTTTCAGATGAAAGCTTAATGTGTGTTAAACTTTTTCTCAAATAATACTTTACCAAACAAAGTGCGAGTCTTGAGTTTTTAAAAGTGAAAAATCTGTGCACTTTAATCTTGCCTTAGATGTAAATCATCAATTATTCACTTGGCTAGTTAGCTTTTCATCCATAGTCCAGAGTTGGCTGCAGTGGTCGATTAGGGATGGAGCTAAAGAAACATTTAATTGAATGGTTACCAGATAACGTTAGATTCCTGCTTGCAAATTAATGCGCGAACATATGTACGCAGTTTGATTAACCGCGATTAACGTTATGGTAGTCCAGAACAAAAATGAGTAGATCCTGGGCATTTGTCCACACCTGATCTACCATTGGCAGCTGTTAGATTATCACAGGCTTCCCTGCTTTTTCCCTCTATGGGTGAAGGAGAGTAAATGGGCATTGGCCCTGTGTAAGATGGCAGTCTTTTTGTCACTTCCAGGGAAGCATGTGTATCTTTCTGCCCGCATTGATGGCAACCTTGTGGTGCGTCCCTACACCCCAGTGTCCAGTGACGACGACAAAGGATTTGTGGACTTGGTTGTGAAGGTATTTTCTTATTACTGCTGCTTCTGCTTCACTTAGAGGTGTTCTTCTGTTACTGGCACAAGCGCACCAGTCACGCTTAAAATTTTTATTGAACATTTTGCAGTTTGTTGTCATTGGTAGGTAGTATTGTGCATTTCAATGATCTTCAGTAATGTTTAATTACCTTCCTTCACAGATCTACTTCAAGAATGTCCATTCTAAATTTCCAGAGGGAGGCAAGATGTCACAATATCTTGAGAATCTGCGTGTTGGAGATGTGGTAGATTTCAGAGGACCTAGCGGACTGCTGGAATACAAGGGCCAAGGTCTGCAACAGCTGTGGTTGTGATCTAGTCTAGTTTTCTTTTTGTGCAGTCCTATAGATTCAGCAATTGTGCAGAGTTTACAGCCTGCAGAAATGTCCTAAATTTCCTATTTTTGGATGTCTATTATCTATCTGTGAACTGTTAGTGGTTAGTGGCCTAATATTGTCATATTGAATTTTTTTTATTTAAATCCCCCTGAGGGTTATGAACAAAAAATGAAACAAATTTTCTTGTTGAGATAATGATAGTGGAACACATGACATTAAAAATGTTATTTCACTTGTCCCTCTATTTGTTTTGTTAAATATAATGACTGTGAGTTTGTTTTTACAGGACAGTTTGAAGTGCAGCCTGATAAGAAGTCCTCAGCAGAGATAAAGACTGCTAAATCTCTGGGCCTGATTGCAGGGGGAACAGGTGGAGTATCTCCGTTGCATTACAATGCCAGTTGGTACAGTATTCGACATCTGTACTCAACTGGAACAACATTGGATAAACATAACTGAATACCTGTTAAGGATCAAGCGTAATCTAGCCAGATGGTTGTATGTTCAAATCCCAGAGAAGAGGTCTGGTTGTGCTTTGTAAGTTGTTCTGTATAAGCATGCCTACTGAACTTGCAAGTCTTGCATCTAACTTATGCAAGAGTGGGTGGAATACCTTTGCAGACCCAGCGCTTTACAGTCTTTGCTGTTTTGTGTTATTAGGCATTACACCCATGCTGCAGCTCATACGGGCCATCGTTAAGGACCCTAATGACAAGACGACCTGCAGCCTGCTTTTTGCCAACCAGGTCTGTGTCCCATCCTTCAGCTCTGGGATGTGGTTTTTGCAAGTTCGCTGCATAATTGTGGCAGACCAATGAATACTTAGAACAATTCCTTACTCTATTATCCACATTAAGTAAATTTGACTGTTATTTGTATTGTGGAATATTTGGCAATGGCAACTTTTGTTTTATGTATCTAGTGTTTCTACAATTCTAATATCTTAAGTCAAATGGAAAGGTGTCATTAGATGAGCTTCTAAATCGACGAAGTATGAAGAAACCCTCACCAAGTTGTCTGTTTACACAATTGCGACTAACAGACTGAGAAGGACATCCTTCTGCGAGATGAACTAGAGGAAGTCTTGGCAAGACACCCAGATCGTTTCAAGCTGTGGTTCACTGTGGATCTAGCTCCCCAGGGTACGCGCACCCCTGCATCTGATCAGCCCGAATCCTCCCATTGCATGTATCTTATCATTTATACAGCCTGTGCTCCATGTGTGTGTGTGTGTATGTGTGTGTGTATGTATGAGTGTATTTGGTATTTATCCCCCCCCCCGTGTTACAACCGCAGACTGGGACTACAGCCAGGGCTTCATCAGTGCCGATATGATTCGTGAGCACCTCCCTGCCCCGGGTGATGACAACCTGGTCCTGATGTGTGGTCCTCCCCCCATGATCCAGTTTGCCTGCAACCCCAACCTGGACAAGCTTGGTTACCGGCAGAGCCAGCGGTTCACATATTAACCAGTGGACCAAACACTCCTCTGAAGAGCTCTAACTTACTCTTAAAGTTGAACAATAGAGTATTGAGGAAAAATACTTCCTGTATGTCCTATTGGCATATGGATCTATTTTTCCAAAAGAAAATGATTAATGGACGATACTGCGTTTTTTTATGTTGGGTTCTGTGTTATCTCTTGTTTTCTATTGTTACCCATGGCTATATTGAAATACTCACTAAATTTACTCTTTGGGGCACAGCCTAGGTTCTTTATTGGCTGAAAGGGGAAGAGGCTTTTGCCAAAATACATTATTTGCACTTGAAAGTAAAGGCTGCTATGATAATGGACCTTTGCTATAGTATGAAGGCACCTTAAACAACTCTTTAGGCATCTTAAATAAGCATTTCTGCTCTAAATTAGCGGTTTGTTTATGCTGGGCTGTGTTTTTCTTCTTTTGTGACTACTACCGTGGTTATGTACAAATGTATTACGGCAAAAATAATAAATTGCTTTACTTGAATAGCAATGGTAGTTTCATCGATTTCATTGAAGTGCCTGAATTAAAAAATTGAAACATTAATTGCAAAAACTGGTATTGTACAACGTAAGAACTGAGAGACCAAGTAAAATTACCGTCTGCAAAAATTGTTTTCACTTAACACTTACTCTCATTTTTCCTTTGACAGTCTCATTTGCTTCTAGTATTGTTAATGAGTAAATCCCTAAATGCCATTTTAAGTTGTTGGATTAGAGTATCTGCTAAGCAACTTTATAAATCAATTTTCTCTCCTTCAGTGGCAGTGCCTTTTGTGAAATGAAACTTAATTGACGGGTGTTGTCTTGGCTGTAGCCTGACTATATACACTTAGTAACCAAATTATTAGGTATACCTACGTAATAGCGAGTTGGTCCCTCTTTTGCTCCCACAACAGCCTGAACTTGGTGTCCAAAGCAGGGATGCCAGCCCATGTCGACAAATTGGATGATGGAGGATCTTTACTCCAAATGGCTTGTTCCAGCTCATCATGCAGTTGCTCAAATGGATCTAGTGATTTGGGAGGCCAGTGTAGTGAGCTGAATATACTTTCATGATCCTGGAACTACTCCTGAACATTCCTAGCTTTGTGGCATGGAGCCTTATCCTAAGGGGATGCACTTGTGTAAAGGGCCCCCACAAACCTGTACACCGAGCAGGAAAGAGCTGGAACCAGAATTCATCAGCGTAGCCCATTGCAACCTCAGTTTCTTGTTCTTGGGCGGGAGTGGTACTTGGCTCGGTGCAATGAGTTGTGTTCTGATGGAAATCTATTGCTACCATTATTGCACTCCGCTGTTATTAGAAGCTGATGAGGTGGGTTTTTCTTTGTTTCTGCTTTTGCTATGTGTGACTAACGTACGTCCTAACCTAAGGAACATAAATTCTTGCTTGCCAGCCTACCACTTAATGTAGTATAATGTAGTATTTTTCTCTAGCTTCAAGGGCATTAAATCGGTAACTCATCAAGAGAATTTTTGAAACAGAAGACTGGATGGGGCCAGATGACAGGGTGGCCAAGGTTGAATGCAAAGCATGGGATGTAAGCATAGAGTTTATGGGGGGTAAAAAATACTGAAGGTGGGAAATTGTTGAAAAAATGATAGAACATGCAATTTGTGCTCTCTTGTACAAGATGTATAAAGCTTTATCTGAAAACTCAACAGAAGATCCTTTGTTGCCTCATTAAAATAATCACAACTGTTGATACAACAGACTGTAGCCCATCTGTCAGCCAGCACAGGATGTTTCAACCTCTGTCGGCCTCTGTCAACAAGCTGTTTCTAACCACTAGACTGCCATTCGATGGATGTGTTTTGGCTGGTGGACCATTCACAGTATTCCTATGACACTGTCGTGTGTGAAAACTGCAGCTGCTTGATTTTTTGGAGGACATGCCATCTGTTGCAGAACTTGTTCTTCTTTTGGAAAATTAATGTTTAGAATTATAAAAATTACTTTTTTCTACTGAAAACGTATTAAGAGTCAAAAATGCTCTATGTCATAATATGCGTTTTGCGATATGTGGAAAATAGTCTTCCTGAAGACTTTTCGTCGACATTTGGTAGGCTTTGGTGAGGTTTTAGAATCTGTAAGACAACCTGCTGTTACTAGGTGTGACTTTTATACCACCAGCAGGTGGCGCTACTGCGTCATTGTTTATGGGAATACGTAGACAAGCGCCAGAGAAAAGTGGTTGCTGTGTTAGTCTATTCATGGACTTGTTTTTGTTACAAGCCGGAAGAGTTAACTAATCGTTAATGCTGTTTCGGTAATAACCGTAAAGAATTTGAACAGGTGAAGTCCAATTTATTTAATATGATATAATAGTAGAGGAAAAGCTAAAAAATTAAATTTTGCGGATGGTCAACGTAGCAATCTACTGTTGGAGTGTTGGCTACGAAGACAGCAGGGCTTTTCTTTCATTAAATTTGCTTTGGCAAAGCGCAGGGTCCGTTGTTTCCAAAAGTACTGCAAGCAGTAATTGTCTATTTGTGACCACGTCTGTAACGTCGGGTATTCATAATTGACAACCAAGGTTAGTTGTCGATGTAGTTTTCGAAGGTATGACAAATATAGCTTTATTATTTGTACAAGGCTAGAAAGGCACCAAAACCAATTTGCTAAATGTAGCTAGCATAATCAGATCACATGTGACGCCAGACTGTGTCATGGTTGCTTCTTTTCTCTTTTACGATGTCAGCTAGCTACATATTTACTAGCTTCTAACAGAAAACAGGGTCGAACTAAAGCGTTATCATTATCCATATACCTATCTACGTATTTAGGCCAAGACGAGCTAGTAATTTATAACTGTTCTTGACGGATGTTTTTGTATTGCGCTATGTAATTTATTTTTAGGGTCTACACCTAATTTAGCTTAGCTAGCCTTACGAAATGACAGAGCTAATCAGCCTATTTACCTGATAATATGTCGATCACATTAAACTGCCTCGTTAACGGCCGGTGGGGCCTGGCTGTTTGACAACATATATATGCCGTTTACCTCACATCCATGTGCATGACGGTAATCTAAATTTGATCAATTAAATTTTTCACGACGTGTCAGTTTCCACGTAGCTCAATAGATTAATGTATATCATGTTTGCACCCATAGCTGTCCTCGTCGGTATAATATTGGAATTAAAGTGTTCGATTTGTTTACGTTACTTAATTGACCTTATGAATTGAAATTGCTCTTTAAAAGTATGTGTTAAGAGGAGTAGACTGATCATTTGCCTTCATTGTTTATTTTCTAAACGTGTCCTTTGTATATCCTTGTAATCACTTTTTTTTTAAATCACTTCATGAAACTGACCTTAGGAGGTGTTATTAAGTTTACCAAAGATATACTTAGTGACATTAAGTATATTAATGTTTTCATTCATGCTTTGTTACTGGTTGATGTGAGACTGATTGTGTGTCACAAATGGATTTAGTGGAAGTCAAACACATCTACGTAATATAATCCGTTACCTGTTCAGCCATATTTATGGTGTGTAGTCACAGTGTGGTTTGTTTTTTAAGAATGGTTGGAGCAAGTAATACAATATTACAGAACTAGAGTTGCTTAAGTGTTTGCAGAAAGTACAATGTCAGGGCCAGGCCCAGAGACAATCCAATGGCTATTTGACGCTTAATCCTCCATAGTAGTTATTGATCATCATTTGCTTAGCAGACTCCCATGTCACAGGTAACTATTTTATAAAATACGTTTTAAAAAGAGAAGCAGTTCAGGGACCCATCTGGACCCTAGAGGTCCGAGCATTAGACTATACCACATGCTGACCCTGCATTAAGTACAGTGTTTGTGTCCACAGAAGTGAGCAGGCTGTCGAGCCAGAGTGTGATCAAACCAAGCCCAGAGTGCCAGGCAGCAGCCGGGCAGGGACGAGGCTACAGGCCGATCTTTCCATGTCGGTTCGCAACGGATCTGCAAGCGATGCGGAGTGCCGGATCTCTGAGGAGTACAGCACCCCCGACGATGTGGAGCTGACCGAGCTGGGGCCTCTGCTGGAAGGGGCCGGACAACCTGGGGCTCCCAAGGGGGTTCCCTCAGCGGTAAGTTGTGGGATGGTTTTGGTGGAAAGTGTTGTAAGAGTAGAGCACAAGGAAATAAAGAAATAATGAATGTGCTTCAACAGGGGTCCGCAGGACTAGTAGGGGCCGCAGCTCTCCCTGAGGAAGAGGAGGAGGAGGATGAAGGTGGCCGAGGGATGACGTTGCCACTTCAGGCTCACCATGCTATGGAGAAGATGGAGGAATTTGTCTACAAGGTAGGATAGTTCCTCCTGTTGTAACATAACTTCCTTGCTTGCTTGAAGCCAGTGTATGATTGCATAGAAACTCTGTCTCATAGGTTTGGGAGGGACGTTGGCGGGTCATTCCGTACCATGTTCTGCCAGAGTGGCTGAAAGATAACGACTACCTGCTGCACGGGCACCGGCCGCCCATGCCCTCCTTCCGCGCCTGCTTCGGCAGCATCTTCAGGATCCACACGGAGACTGGGAACATCTGGACACACTTGCTCGGTGAGTGATGTAAAGTTGTGCAGAAGGACTTCTCATACACACGCAGCATAGTCCAAGCCAGGGCTTTCTCACAAAAAGTTTTGAATTACCCAGGGGTTTTAAACATGGTTCCATCTATTCTGGTTTGTCCACCGTTTAGTCACAATGATATAATTAGCTAAACTGTGAATTGACACCCTCAAGTAATTAATTTTTTTGAACCTTAAATACATGGTCATGGAAATAAATTATACCTGTGGTGGATCAGACTAAGCAAATTAATATTTTGGAAGCAGAAAAACCCAAAGTAAACGATAGATTACTATGATCATCGATCACAATGGCCCATGAAGGCAGATGGTAGAGGTCCATATGGCAGGGGTTGTGATGGGTACTGCTCTGTTCACTGCTGGGAAGTGACAGCTGTGCCGGTGATGCCTCCTGCAGGTCTGATCCTGTTCCTGTGCCTGGGCACACTCACCATGCTGCGGCCCAACATGTACTTCATGGCTCCGCTACAGGAGAAGGTGGTGTTCGGGATGTTTTTCTTGGGCGCTGTGCTGTGTCTGAGCTTTTCCTGGCTTTTCCACACAGTATACTGCCACTCTGAAAAAGTGTCCCGCACCTTCTCCAAGTAAGTCAACCCCCTCATCCATGGATCTAGCACTCCAGTCTAGCATACCCTGGGGCAAAAATGTCGGGTGTATCTAAATTATGATGGACAACACTACAATAATAACAGAATAATAATAAGTACCTATTTATACTTGCATGTAACATTTATTTTCTTGATTTGCCTGAGAAAATGGATGTTTTGCCTAAAGTGCATTTTGGGAAAAGGGGTGTTGCAGTAATACTCTGTGCCACCTTGTGTTTTAGGTTGGACTACTCCGGCATTGCCCTGCTGATAATGGGCTCCTTTGTGCCCTGGCTCTACTACTCCTTTTACTGCTCTCCGCAGCCACGCCTCATCTACCTCTCCATTGTGTGTGTACTGGGCATTGCCGCCATCATCGTTGCCCAGTGGGACCGATTTTCTACGCCCCGTCATCGGCCCACCCGAGCAGGTTTGCACACAGAGAACAGCCATTAAAGTCGGATTTCAAAAACGGCAAACGGCAAACCCACCGTTATATTGCAAGCTATCTGGAGATGTAAGAAAGCTCTGAACATGCAGGTTGTAGTGAAATGGAGGCTGCCGGATTTGTTTCAGAGAATTGCATTTAATGACAAGAACATGTAGATTTCTTTCAGAATGCCTCGCATTTTCTTGGACATTTGCATCAGATTAATGTAAAGTATTTGTTAGTGTATTACTATGCCCATCCAGTGTCCTCCTAGGTCTCGCAATCCATGCCATTGTGTTTTTCACAGGGGTGTTCATGGGCTTGGGATTAAGTGGCATCGTCCCAACAATGCACTTCACCATCGCGGAGGGCTTTGTGAAGGCCACCACAGTAGGCCAGATGGGCTGGTTCTACCTGATGGGCGCCATGTACATCACTGGCGCCGGGTTGTACGCCGCTAGGATCCCTGAGCGCTACTTCCCTGGAAAATGCGACATCTGGGTAAGTCCCAGATTTGTGGCCGTCCCACTGTGGTACTCTGCCTCCATGTGGGCATTCCCTCACACAGTCTTGTTCTCTCTTTCCCACCAGTTCCAGTCGCACCAGATCTTTCATGTTTTGGTGGTGGCGGCCGCTTTCATTCACTTCTATGGTGTATCCAACCTGCAGGAGTTTCGCTACGGGTTGGAGGGGGGCTGCACAGATGACACCCTTCTCTGAAAGGACCATGCCCCCCCACCTCCCAACCCCCACCAAACATCCCGTGCGCCTGCCCCTTCCCAAGTGCCGACGGAACTCAAGAGTATAGCATCTCCTCCTGCTCTGTTCACTCTTGAGTGATTTCACTTCCTGTCGCGTGGGTTCTCTGTCTCTGTTCTTCTCATCTTTACCGGTCCTCAAGAGACAGCTTTTGGCAAGGTTTGTCGTATCTTAGTCCTCAGTAGTGAGCAGCAGGGGGAAGCCTCTTTGTGCTGCTTAACCTGGGGACTGATGAATTTGGCAATAACGACTTATTTTTCCCTAGTTGAGTGTCTTTTCAGACATTTTCCTTTTACATTTTGAGAGTCTTTAGTGACGTGAGCTGAAACTAAATTAGAGAACCTTGCAAAAAGGGAGAGAGTTTGACTTTACGCAACCAAAACAGGCAGGGTGAAGGGGAGAGGAGGTTTTTGGGGGTGTGGGGTACTCCTTAGAAGGTCAACTATGTAGTTGCTGATCTTGCACATACTATTCTTTGACCTCAGGTGTCATTTACAGTCCCGGCTTTGCATCCCTTCCTTTTCCTAGTCCAACTTCTAATTTCTAAGAAAACGTAGCTAACACTGAACCAGTATATTCTCATTGTACATTAGTGTGGCATGTCGCATAGTTTGCCTAGAAAGAGTTAACCTCTTTTTATTATATTTTTATCACTGCATAAAAAAGGAATGGTTTAATATTCTTGCCCAGTCTTTTTGGTATCTGCAATACGATATCACAGAGGCATTTTCTGAGACTTGACATGTAAAGTTGGTTTGCAGGGAAGGAGAAAGTGAATTGAAAAGAAGGTGGTTAGCTGCAAGTGAAGGTAGCTGTGGTCTGTAGTCATACAATATAAATGAATAGAGAAGCTCTGGATGAAAGGTCTGAGATTCAAAGCCTACGTTTGTGGCCCTTCAAGGCTTTGGACAATTAGGAAAAGATGGGTATTTTGACGTATGGGTCGGATTTTATTGTTCTATAATTCTATGTGTACTTGTAGAACCATAAGGGTTGAGTCTTTTGGGTTTTAATGCTTTTCTTTTAGCTCCCGCGGATTACGTAGTGGGGTTTAATTGGGTTTCTTAAGTGGGTTGTCAATGGCTGTTTCTGGCCACACCATCAGCTTTAAAGCTGCCAGTAAAGTGGTTTAGTCACAGCTGCGCCCTCGCTAGTCTCTAAAAAGTACATTCCACTCAGTAGCAGATAGGACACCGGTAGCTACACATTAGCCATGTGAGGTGTTCAGTTTACTCTCCCCCTTTTCTTCCTGAGCCACACCCAGTTAAATTTAATGCAACATGATAATTGCTAGTATGGTCTTTAAGAACTTTTCTATCCTCTGTTAAACAGACAAATTCTATTTTTGGTGACTAATTTGAACCTTCTCAGGGGAAATGAAGTCATAATAACCTGATCATTCACAAGGGCTTTCAAATTGAGGTGTATTGTAATCTGTAGATTCAACACCTTCCTCCAGGACCATCATTGATGAGAAGTATCAAAATATTTAGTTTAGAAAATAAAATTAAGACTTAAACTACAAATGCAGAGTCTTGGTATTTTTAAACAAGCACTGACTTAATTTACGATATGTGCATCTAACTTGGCACAATGCATGGAAATGGTAGCACGTCAGAGCAGGATCTTGTTCTACCTTAGAATCAATGCTCAGAAGTTCAATATTCCAGTTGGTTAGCAACCACAGGGAAAAAGTTGTTCTACTTGACTGTACTTGGCAAGGTTTTACATAGTTCTCTAAAGAAGAGGGATGCACACAGGAAATTCGGTTGATAGTGAAACAGTCTGGTGTGTTACTGGTAGACGCAAGATTCTCCTTTTTGCCAGTGTATTACTACTAAGGTCACACACACATCAAAATTATTCATGGTAAAAAGTAGTTTTTTTTCTCATGCATGTACAATCTAGACATACTGGATAGTAATGCCTGGTGAACAACATCATCATCATTATTATTATTATTATTATTATTATTATTATTATTATTATTATTATTATTATTATGTAGTGAAACATCTTTTTCCCTCATTCATATTCATAGTAAAATTTCATGCTTAGTATCATTACATACAAAGCCGCTTATAGCAGCTAATACCTGGCAAGTTTTTGCCTAAGTGTAGTGTGTATTTATATTTTTTCCCATAGTATTTCTGTGCCTTAGGTAACTCAAAGTAGTTTTTAAAGGTGGCTAATGTTTAAATGGCTTGGTTTAGTATGTGAGCCAGATGATTTTTAAAAGTGCAGGGTAAAAAAAACTGATCCAGAATGTATAAAACCTGATCAGTTTAAGATAGATTTTTAGAAACGTGTTTCTGTTTTTTTATCTTTTAAGTTTTCTCTCACCAAGCAACGACTATAGCGCCACTCGTATTCATTTACACCCATCGGTAAGCTGTGCCCAGTCACTGAACATTGACTGGCTTTTGTTTTTTTCAAGATGTCTATATGTAGGTAGTAAACCAAGACAACATCCCTGCATTTATTATTCAATGTGTCCTCTTTGCCCTAATGCTTTTCACTTATCGACCATACATTTCTCAAGAATCCATGTTTGCATTGAAGTAAAATGTTACAATAAATATCTAAACGATTTCAAACTTTACAGGATTATTTTGTTACTCGAACCAAAATGTCATTCCTGTTAATGCATACCCCCTTTACTGTCTCCTCTCAAAATGCACAACACTCAAAGGATGTAGGATTGTTGTTTATTGATACTCTGCAGCCGATGTGTAGTTATCATCATCAATATTATTATTATTATTATTATTATGATTATTACTTTGTGGTGCGATTAGACACAAAAATACTTATGGCTGTACCTAAACACAAAGGGACAAAAAATGTGCTGCATACCAACATTAAACATTTAATCAGTGCTTTGCACGTAGTTGTTCTGACACATAGACAAGTTCAATAAGAGAACCACATGGCTGAGCTCAGCTTAAGTACATAAAACTACTTAAAAAAAGGTTTTTAGTAGTGTTTACAACTGAAGTTTAAAGTTAGCCCATACTAAAAACAATGCATGGTAAAGTTTAGCTAAATAGTGCCCCATTTTCATCCAATTCAAAAGAGTGGTTTTTGTTATATTGAATAATGTTACTTATACTACTAACTTTCCCTAGGCGTTGTAGGTATCCAGGTATTTGTGCACTATTGTTTCCACAAGTTCCTTCCATTTCCCTTGTGTTCATAGGCCCAACTGCTTAATTTAGTGTCTTAGTTTTGGTGTCTCCTGATCAACATATTTGTCAGTTATTTTGTTTTTGGTAGACTAATACACATTGAATTGCGCTCAGTAGTAACACTTCTCCCTGGAATGGTTTCCAATGGGATATTGCAAACTAAGTTATTGGCACTGTAATAAGCAAGCATGTTAGCTATGTCTTGTACCATGAACTGATGCTTTTTAAAAGATTGACTAATGTATAAATTGCAGTTTGACAGCCTTTACACTTTGCAGTTTTTTGCAAGTTGTTTTGTAGTCATGGATAGTCATTTGTCAGAACAAACATTGCATAATGTAACGGAACTATACCTTCTCTCGCACTGATCATGATTAGAGTGGTTCTTGTTTGATTGTAGTTGTATCTGTGAGAGCAACAATAAATCAAGTGGAATTGAGAAATGTTTCTATTCTGTTTATAATTTAAAATTCAGCTTAATCATCAAGTACACACCTAAATCCTGTGTATAACGCCATATAAGTGTTGGGTATCAACTGAAATGTGCCCTAAAAATGACAAGAACTAATCTAACAAAATGGGTTGTTTCACTTTAGCACTGTATATGGTTTGCTTGTTATTTTCTGTATTTATTTTGCAGTTGCAGTTTATTTTGGTGTTCTTTCTATGGTGGTAATATCTCTGGTTTAAATGTTGGCCCTAAACTTGTAATGAGGTCTACCTCTGGTCTACCTGGATGACTGATATGATTTGGAGCCTTTAAAAAAAATAAAAATGGAATCGATCATTCTGCAACTGCATCTCAGCTCCTCGCATTAAATGCTACCACTCCTAGTCCGATTGGTCTCCGATGCAGTCTCCTTCGAGTGTAGAATGTCATCTCTTTAAACCAATGGTGTGTCTGCAGGCATAACACATGTGTTAATACTGTTTTCCAGGTGGAGGGCAGTTCACGGGAGGGTTCTTTTCTCTACATAATTCATATATAATTCATAATTTGAAAAAAGATCTTTTTCAATTTTAGTGAGGGGTTTCTTGTCTCAAACGGACCACAAGAGGGTGCAGGTGCTTCGGAGCGCGACATCTTTTCATGTTCATCGCGGCGACAAAAACACGGAAGTAGTAAAAAATGTTCATCAAGGCAGGGAATAAAGTTTTTAAAATAGATTTTGATATGTTACAATTGTAAAATGTATGGGCTTTGGTTTAAATAAATGTAACATACTACTTGAAGTGCGATCTCAACGTTTTACAAATATTGTATACGTTTAACCAGAATATTCTTTTGGGGATCTGTTTGCCTATTGGAATTAAATAATCTAACGTTAAAGGGCAGTTGTAGAATGGTCACTAGAAGGCAATTGATGCTTTGCTTTTTTCATAAGCATATTTAATACTTAGTGTTACATTAGCATTTAACAAGAATTTATGGGACATTCTTCCAGAAGCGTACAATTACACTTCTTTGTGGGGGGGGGATCGAATTTTTGAATCTGAATTGTGAGTCATATGGAAGACACCTTAATCTGAGAGAAACACATCATGCCATCTCAGCATGTTTTTATGCTTGAATAAAATACATTTCACACCTCAATTGTCAGGCTCTGTCACAGACAAATTTGTATATGTTAGAATGGTTACCTAAGGATTTTTTCTTTTTTTCTTTTTTTTGACACAAATACTATTTTCTTGTTGATCACATCTCCCTGATTGTATCTAACATGGCATTGTAATTTCTATAAGAAATATAAACAACTTTTTTGTCAAATGTAGTGTATGGAAAGCTCAGAATAACCGCCCGGCACTCACATAGTAGCAAAAAAAATTACATAGGAGATTTAACAAACACATAATGATGGATATATACCTCCACATTCATCTACACAGTTAAAAAGATTAAGTCATCAATATTTTCTCAAATAATCAATTTTTATACCATAATATTTTGTGTGGCTCAGCATCTGGTCCTACATATAAAACTCCAGTGTGCAGCATTGCTTGCTTATGGGATGCACCAAAGTGCACTGCCTCGATCTCAGATGCATATTTAAATGTAATTCTAAGAGAAGTCCACATGCATGATACATTCATTCTTAGCCAGGTTCCTCTTCAGTTCCCTGCAGTATCTGTACTGTCGTCTAGTGTTGAATGCATGGCATTTTAATTTAAGCCGACATCGTCACTGTTGCTCTTTCCTCAATTTGCGACGATGTCTTTTGTCTCGCTCATTCAACTCATGAATACTTTTCCTACTTTTATTGTTCCTTCTCCATCTCTCCCTTTCTTTCTGAAGATGTTTCTCCTTTCTCTCAGGGTCTAAATTTCGTCGTGCCCGACATTGCCTTTGTCTCTCAGCTGTACTAACTGGAGCCATCTTACTATAATCTCTATGAATTGAAATAATTAAAGTCATTATTACTCAAAGCTAATATATATATATATATATATTGAAATATCATCAATAGACAAAGTGCAACCTCAAAAGCAGTGCTACATAGGCCTAGGTAACCACATTCAAAAAGTTTGTCTATGAGCATAAAAAGCTTCAAATTTATGGTGTAATGTCTATTTATTCAATAAAGGTAATAAAAAAGGAACAATGTCATTCATTTGTAAGGCCTTGTCACGGGGCTGTCAGGTCCTGTCACACAGGATTGTGATAGGGCCTGATGTGACACGGCCTGACGGTCAGCCATTTTAACTGCCATTGCTCAGCCTGTTAATATGCTAACATCAAAATTGTTAGCACACAAGCATTTTCTGAGACATATTAGCGTGAAAGGGCCTGACCCTGTAGCAGGTTCTCCTCAATTCAAAACCAAGCTTAAAATCATACAATTGAATAACATAACTCACCCTTTATCAATGTCAGCATCACCTTGGTCAAATGATATCACTTCCCCAGTCATAACCTTAAAGGAGTATTGCACACTTTTTATGTACTGTTTTATGTAACCATGTCAGGACAGGACAAAAACATGGGGACAGTTATAAAATACTGTTTATTTATAGAATGTATGTATAATTTCATTATCTGAAAAAATTTTCAGAATTTTTTTAAACAACAGTTTTTATCATAACAAAGCAATGAAAGATGTGCTGAGGACTGTCCATATTTCAGGATTTGTATTTTTCAGAAGTATTTTTAATAAAGACAAAAATCATCTGAGAACCTAATGAATGACAAATTCCTTTACAGAACAACTCACAGAAATCAACCACCTAGTCAGTTTTAGGCATTTTTGGATTATAAGTTTTATTCACTGCAACAATTCCAGGACAGATGATATACATTTCTGGTAGAATGTCCCTTATAACAATTTTACTGGACACTTTCATTTTATATTGTCAAATTCAGCCTTCTTATATACTATGAACATACATTAGCGCTAGTGCTAAGGAGAAGGACTTCTAAACACTGAAGAAAGTGATACCCATCATGTTCATTACTGTATTCTCACGTTTGATGCCCTGAGAGTATCTGCCATGGGAATTCTATCAGTCTGCTCTTTTAAGGCTCACAAAATTATGTGTTTTCCGTTGTAATATTCTGTGAAATGTATTTTGTTTGAATATATTTGTTTCTCAATACATATTATATACATAAACATATATTACATATATTGTATTAAAAATTATTAATCCATATTTTGATGGTTTGGATAGAATTTTAATCAACACCACCAGCCTGAGCCATTGATGCAAGGCAGGATGGATCCATGCTTTCATGTTGTTTACACCAAATTCTGCCCCTACCGTCTGAATTTCACCGCAGAAATCGAGACTCATCAGACCAGGCAACGTTTTTCCAGTCTTCTATTGTGCAATTTTGGTGAGCCCGTGCAAATTGCAGCCTCAGTTTCCTGTTTTTAGCTGAAAGGAGTGGCCCCTGGTGTGGTCTTCAGCTGCTGTAACCCATCTGCTTCAAAGTTCGATGTGTTGTGCGTTCAGAGATGCTCTTCTGCATACCTTGGTTGTAACGAGTGGTAATTTGAGTTACTGTTGCCTTTCTATCAGCTCGAACCAGTCTGGCCATTCTCCTCTGACCTCTGCCATCAACAAGGCA
>JAOYSI010000008.1:2119434-2146020 GCA_025775065.1 Hiodon alosoides
TGGAGGCTGAGGGAGATAGTTCCCCTTTCCAGCTCCGCTTGCAGTTCCATCTTCTCCCCCAAGGCGGAGTCTTCCTGTTTCACTCGTGGTGCATGCTTCCCGATTCCGACATCAATGTAGCGTTTTCTCGGAGTGCTACTACTCTGCTGGGTTCAAGCAAGGACTCAGACACCGATCAACAGAAAGACGTGCTTACGACTGCCTTGATAAAGGCAGAGCGGGCAGTGCAAAAGAACTCACTACACATAGAAACACACAGAGAGCCCTCACTCGCACAAGCAAACAAGCCCACGGTGAGGGAACTAAACCATAACCACAAAGACATGACTACACAGTTAACCAAACCAGTTAACTAGCCACATCATTCTTACAAGAATTACGAAACATCAAACACATTATTAACACTATTTACAGTTCGGGAGCTAGGCTTCCCTGCAGCCCCTTCGGGGATTGCTAAAGCCCATTGGCGGGGGAAGCGCTGCTTGCCATCCCCGTTACAGTACGTTACTGAGTGGGGAGAATCTATTAGCTAACTGAATTGGTTGCTGGTGTTGCATCGTGGAATTTCTGGAACTAGGCTTCCTCCGAACCGTAACGAAATCTGGCTGCTCAGATTGAGCTGTGACCCTAGGAGATAAACTTCCTGATCCCCTATCTGATGCACCCGGGGCAGAAACAAACAAGTCTATAAAATTCTCATCCTCTCTAATCTGGTGAAGCCTCCGGATGTGCACCTCTAACTCAGCTATCTTCTCCGCCAATTCAATGTTATCATTACATTTCTTACAAAGAAAGTTATCCTAACCGCTAATATTGAAGGAGCTAACTAAAAACATGTCCACTGTGTGCACAGCAGAGTGAAATCTGAAGCCATACTCACTTAAACCGTAATAGCTGAATAGAATTTCTCCAATTATTGACCAGTGAAAGGGAGGTTTGGCACGAGTTTTCAAAAATATGTTTATTGTCAACACCAGATCAGTTGCTTGCTGGCAAAAAGCAACCTAGGCACGTCAACCAGTTTCTATCAACAGTCAATGAGGTCAGTATTTTTTTAAATGGTCAATATAAAAAAGGTCATGACTCCCCAAGAGAAATGACCTCTGTAAATTTGTTTGTATTTTTACTACCTGAGTCGTGGTTCCATGCAAATATTCAGACTTGATTTTCTTAAGGAATCGAATGAATACAACGTGAGACTGTGTCAGCAGACCAATACTTGGTCAGGTTGTGTCAGGTAGGACACTGTAGTAGCTAAAACCATAGCTTCATGTGAAGTTCCAGCCGGATCTGTGTGGTTTGTTCCAGCAAGTGGGTTTCAGGGTCAGGTCCCGTTAGGGTCGACTATATTGGTAGAGGCCTACCAGGGAGGTTATTGGTTTCCAAGTTCGAAATGGGTATTTTGCAGTGCCTGTAATGAATGTAGGTACCACTGCCCCAAACATGTCTAGCATACTTCCACTTAGCAGAAGTTGTTGCAGGTGAGACAGCCTCCATAACGTTTGAACGGGTTAGTCCCCAGGAAGAGCAGGTTGTAATCTTAGAACACCCATCTTTTCCTTGTGATAGTGAGTTGATTCCCCCCGAGATAGCTGGCTAAAGACTGCTTTCTGTACACCTTTTGGCGTACGAATTTACCAGCCACCCTATTGACTATATGCAAGTTTGAATAGATGCGTTTTTAATCTTGCTTTAAATATAGAGACTGTGTCCGATTCCCGCACAAATTTTGGGAGGCTATTCCATGTTGTGGAGCTCTATATGCAAATGCTCTACCTCCAGATTTTGATTTGGATATTCTTGGTATATATAGATTCCCAGCCTCTTGTGAGCGAAGTAATCTAGATGGGACATACGGGACTATAATATCTGTTAGATACGAGGGAGCTAGCCCTTAAAAGTTTACAAAAGTAACTTAAAATCAGCCCGCTGCCTTATTGGCAGCCAATGTAATGAAGCCAACACTGGTGTGATGTGATCGTATTTCTTACGTGTAGTAAAGACCCTAGCAGCAGCATTCTGAGTAACTTGTAGTGTATTTGTGGCTGTATTTGAGCCACCTGATAATATAGCATTACAATAATCAAGTCTGGAAGTAACAAAAGCGAGGATTAATTTCTTTGCATCCTGATCACCTAAAAAATGTCTAATCTTGGCAATGTTTATCAGGTGGTATATATTCTAGCAATATCTTCAGTATGCCGGTAAAAAGAAAGATCTGAATCAATTGTAACTCCAAGATCTTTAACTAATACACTCTGTTCTATTAGCTTTCCATCTAGGTCCAGCACATAGTCCTTGAGCCTTTTACGATGGCCTTTTTGGCCAAGGGTGATCATTTCTGATTTGTCAGAATTCAACAATAGGAAATTAGAGGACATCCAATCTCTTATGTATTTCAAGCAAAGCTCCAATCTAGCCAATGGAAAATCCTCACCCGGGCTCCTCTTTGACAGATATAGCTACGTGTCATCCTCATGATAATGAAAGTTGATCTTGTGCTTACGGATGATATCACCAAGGGGTAGCATATACAAAGAGAATAGAAGGGGGCCCAACACTGAACCTTGTGGTACTCCATATCTAACCAGAAACAAATCAGATTAGTCTTCCCCAATTTTAACGAACTGAAATCTATTTGTCCAATATGACCTCAACCAAGATAGAGCAGTCCCTTTTATGCCTACGTGTGTATCAAGTCTTTTTAAGAGGATATGGTGATCTATAGTATCAAATGCAGCACTTAAACCAAGCAGTACTAGAACAGACACCAAGTTATTATCAGATGCCATTAGAATATAATTTACAACCCTAACGAGTGCCGTCTCAGTACTATGCCCTGTTCGAAAACCTGACTGAAATGTTTCTAGCATATTATTAGAGTTTAGAAATTCCAATAACTGCTGGGCTACTACTTTCTCCAATATTTCAGACAAAAATGGCAAATTAGATACTGGCCTAAAGTTCTTTAGAACATTTGGATCTAAATTTGGTTTCTTTAAAGTTGGTTTAATTACTGCTACTTTGAGAGACTCAGGGACACATCTGATACTAAAGATGCGTTAACAATGTTCAACATTGGTTTAGACGTTACTGAGAGAATCTCTTTCATCAGTTTTGTTGGTATTGGGTCAAGGAAACAAGTTGCCAGTTTTGATGAAGAGATAAGTTGTTCAATTTCACTAAGCTCAACCGGAGAAAAGCTATCGAAACAAGTTCTGGAATTACTTTCCATATGAGATCGCCCTTTTTTCAATTCTGATTTCTTAAATATTCTCACTGAAGAATTGCATGAAGTCCTTGCTGCTATGATACAGACTCAGGTTATCTATCCCTTGAGTTTGGTTATTTTGGCTACTGTATCAAAAATCAATCTTGGGTTGTTTTTGTTCTTCTCAATTAGTTTGGAGAAGTATGCAGAGCGAGCAGCTACCAACACACATTTATAATTATGAACACTGTCTTTCCATGCAATAAGGAAAACCTGTAGTTTGGATGTGCGCCACTTGCACTCCAGCTTATGACATTCCAGCTTGAGTTTCTGTGTATAATCAGTGTACCATGGGGAGAATTTATTATGCTTTATTTTTTTTTTCTCAGAGGAGCTACCAGATCTAGAGTTCCACTTAATGCCTTGTTATAGATATCTAGCATTTCATCCACTGAGGTAATATTATTGAATATTCTTTCCTCAGGTAAAACATTTGGCAGCTCTTCGATAAACTTTAGCATCGTACTTGGATTAATTGAACGACTCCTAAACTGCTTCTGTTATGGGACCTTGGAATTCGTCAACTGAATTACAAACGTAATAAGAAAGTGATCCGAAAGTACAGGGTTGTACGGAAAAACAGATACATTTTCAATATCAACACCAAGACTAATAACTAGATCTAATGTATGGCAGCGACAATGTGTGGGTTCTGCCACATGTTGGACAAACCCAAACGTATCCAATATATAAACGCAGGATTTTTTAAATGAATCCTCATCTCTATCAATATGAATATTAAAGTCTCCAACAATCAATACTTTGTCTGCAGTAACTGCTAGGATTGATAAAAAGTCACCAAACTCACGTAAAAATTCAGTATACGGACCCGGCGGCCTATAGACATTAGCTAATAAAAAGCTTGGTTGTTTGAGAGAGGTCAAATGCACGATGAGCATGGCACTGAAAGAACCTTTAAGCTGGTGCACAGTCGCTGCTACTGGCCGGGAATGTAGTTGGATACCTGCTGCAAGTCTTGTGAGAGATGTATTGTGTCCAAAGCTCAACAGCCCAAAGTTGTGACATCCATCAGAAGCATGTTGGCATCCAAACCTCTGGAGGTAGTTGCACTGGACTTCACAGTCCTGAAGCCATCGTCTGATGGGTGTGAAAATGTTTTAATTCTCACAGATTTAAATTTACAGTTGCGGTCCCAACATGTCACCAACGTGCCTTTACGGTGGCCAAGTGTTTGGTGAAGCAATAGATTCAGCCCTATAGGGTTCCGGCCAGGATTTACTCTGACCTAGGAGAATATTTTGTCCAGTCCTTCTATAAGCTGTATGACATGAAAAAAAGCAGAACAACTCCATACCATATCCAAGGTAGCGGCCAGTGCGAGCACTTCAACAGGACTTTATCTAACCTACTTTGCGTTCTGCCCCCTGAGAAGAAGAGGTGGGTGGAGTATCTTCTGGAAGTTGTCTATGCATATAACACCACAGAGCATCAGAGTACGGGATACTCACCCTATTTTATTTTATTTCGACAAGCTCCCTGAGTGCCATGGGATGTTATGCTGGGAAGGGAGGAGGATGGTGGGGTCCAGGGAGATGTGAATGACTGGGTGCTGGCGCACCAACAGTGTTTGCAGGTGGCTTATGAACAGGCTGGGAAACAGTTGAAACTAGCAGCAGAAGCTCGGTGCTGTGGGGCAAGAAACAGTGTCTTGGAACCAGGTCGGCTGGTGTATGTGTGTAACCGCCAGTTCATTGGAAGGCACAAGATTCAAGATATGTGGCTTGTCCCAATTGCCTGTTCGGAACATCCAAGGAATTTGCAGCGGGCTGAGTTGAGACTGTGTGGCCCTGGAATTCAATTAGAGGAACAGGACAAGGGGCACTCACCCGATCAGCTCTGTCAGGGAGTAGCAGAGAGCAATAGTGAAGATGAGGAAGAGATGAACATTGTACGGATCAGAAGGTCAGGCCAGAGGGACAGAGCTCCTTCTCTGGAGGAAGAACATCCGGGGGGGAGTGCCAGCAGCACAGAGGAGCAGGAAGATGCTGATATTCAATTCCAGGAGGAATTGCCCCTACCAGCACCTGTTCAGAGGTCTAGCCGGGGAACAGCAGGCTCCCATTCCAACCCTTTCAACCTGCCAAGATCAGCCGTCAGTCTCCAGGGAGGGGGGAATGGGGCGGCTTCACTAGATGCAGGCCACATTAGACGGGCTTGCACTGTGGCTCTGAAGGAAATGGCTAATGAGTTATGAGTCATTTTCCAGGCACATCAGTGGGACACTTGATTTATTTTGAGTGGGGTGAATGTAACCTTGTGGAACCAATACTTGGTCAGTAAGTGTCAGGTAGGACACTGGTAGGTTGCACTACCTGGGCAAGGTTTTAACTGCTTCCTTGGACGAAGGCACACCCTGTTTGGGCCATTGTTAGAGCAGAGGCTGCAAGCTGGACTGGTGTGTTCCTGCAGGGTGTGTATGATCTTAATCTAATTGTGTTAATGTTGTTTTATTTTTGTGGGTTGTGCAAACCTTTGCTTTGCTTTCGTTCATTACATATACGATGTCTGGATTTGTCCCTTTGATTATCACATTTACCCCTGTAAACCGAAAGCACTGGTGCAATTTATTATTAGGTATTTATTATCCGAACTGAACGTTGGCGCTGTGGATGTAGTGTTTTTTTTTTTTTTAATTAAATATCAACGTAAATAAAGTTAATATTTTTCTATTTATACCACCTCCTGTCTAAACTGTTTGCCTTAAAGAGGGCCACCACCTGCATACATAACTGGGTGTTACAATAATGGGAAAATTATGCCTATTTTTGGGTAAGGAATCTAATTAATTCAACACGAGACTGCCTGGTAATAATAATGGAACAATAAGCCTATTTTTGCATTGTAGGTTAACACAAATGCAATTTTTGATCATTTAAATTCTATAATTTGGTAATTAGATATAAATACATAAAATGAAAACATACTAACAATAGTAATTTTGGTAATAGTAAAATGGTAATTTTGTTACAAAACCTTAACCCTAAAATTAGAATTTCTGCCTAAACTTCAGGGCTTTGTCGTTTCTGGGGTGAGAACGTTTAGCATACAAATAAAGTTGATATTATTCTCTTCAGGTGTAGCCCCACTTGCTGGTCCTGTCATTTATAACATATTATACAAAATTGAGATGAACACTTACTAAATAACAAATAGATTGTGAGGTTACTAGGTTACCTCCTTTTCTGTGTTATGCACATCTGCTGTATAGGTGGCAGTAGCACATAAGATCTTCTTTGTCAGCTATCAAAGTGTGTGTGCCTGTGCCTGTGTGTGCCTGTGCCTTTTCCGGATAATTAAACGCATGTGGCACACTTGGACAAGTATTCAGCAGAATTTGCGCAACATTTGGAAAATATTTTTACTTAGATGCAGTTGTGTGGTCAGCTGCTTAGACTTACCAGCTATCCTGTGATTAGTGGGGAATTGGTATAAGGTAAGCATCCGGGGGGTGCAGGCAAGATGGCGGATTGGGTGCCCCTTGTGTTCTGAGCTCTGTTGGCTTGTTCCAGTTTTTTTTGTGTGTTTGGCTATCCATTCGCTATTATTTGGCTCATTTGATGTGCCTATATGACCTCAAGTATTTAAATAGTAAATAACTGGAAAGCAAGTGTACCATGGCGTTGAAAAAAAATTCTGCTCTAACCCGCTGCAACGAGGTAATTGATTGCCATGACTATGCTGTAAGGATGGACGATTCCACCTATAGGCTAAAAGAAAAGACACTGGTCAGAGGGTATAATAGTTAAGACTGTCGAGTTTAACGAAGCAGAAATTAAAGACTGCAAATCCCGGTTACGTATTACTGATTGAGAAATGCAGAGCTATAGGAACTAGAATGGTACAAGCACCGCTGGAATCTTAGGATTCGTGGATTAAAAGAAAAGGAAGGTGAAGATATACATGGGGTGGTGGCTGATTTGCTGGTGAAAATCTACCCATCATGGTCCCCAAACATCAACCCCATCATGGATTTGGTTCACCGTGTGGGCAGACTCAAAGAAAACAAAACTTTGAATAATGAGGCATGTCATTATTCAATTCACTCAGAGAATACACAGAGATGCGTTGTGGCGGATGACCAAGGATCTTACCATCTACAAAGAACTTGGAATCGGCCTCCTCGAAGATCTTTGTAAGGCTGATAAGGAGATGCGGGCAGCGTTGTGGCCAAAGATAAAACAGGCGAGAACAGCCGGAAAACGTGCATACTACAGAGGCGGTGCAGGGTACATCAATGGACAGAAAATCACTTGGGAATAAGGTGTACTGACGAGGGCCTGTTGGGTTAAGTGTTGAAAAGTTCTATGGTTTTATTTGTTTGTTAGAATTCAGAATGAATGGCATATATGCAATTATTGTATAATGAAGGGACTTTGCCTTTTTCAAGCTTCCTTTCTATATTTATTGCCTTTTCAGGCTGCTTTCTTAATTTGATATAGTCCGTTGGACTCATTAGCATCCTCTTGTGGTTACTAGATTGTTTCTTTTTGTTTTTTGTTATGAATATTTATTTTTCTTGTATTTCACTTAACGCTAGGGGCAACATTAAGAGAAAGTCAATATTTTTGTTTTGTAAGGGCGAAAACGCCAATTTGATTTTTTTACAAGAAACGCACTCAAAACCTGAGGATGAAAAATTCTGGGTAAACCAATCGGGAGACAAAATTCATTTTGATCACGGTTCATCTAAATCTGCAGGGTTGGCCCTTCTGTTTTGCAATTCACCTGGTAAATTAGTGACATCTAGGGGTAGCAATAACAGTCACTGATTAATTTGTGTTTGGAACTTTGATATACAATATATTTTTCTGATAAATATTTATGGTTTTAATAACCTAGTTCAAAACAGACAATTGATTTGAGATGTTTTCGATGTTATTGATCAACTTCAGCTCTTCTATCCTACTGCTAACGTAATTATGGGTGGCGACTTTAACATGGTAAACGATTAATGGCTTGATAGATACCCTCCCAAAGGTCATCATAGCTCTTATAACCCTACCCTGTCTGATTTCTGTCGCACGCAAGACTTGCTGGATCCCTGGCGCACTAAATATCCAGACTCTAAGCAATATTCTTGGTTTAAACCAAATAATGCAGCAAAGTCAATAATAGATTTCTGGTTAATCTCTTTCTTTGTGATGAACTTTGTTTCTGACTGTTGTATGTCAGTAGCTCCTTTCACAGATCAGTCTGTTATTAAGTTGGTTCTTAGACCTTCTGGTGTTAGCTTCAATAATAAAGGGTATTGGGAATTTAATTCTAATTTATTAAAATGCCAACCGTTCCATGAAGGTATTTAAAAATATAATCTCTAATGTTATGAATGATGATTCTCTAACATCCTATATTAGTAAATGGGAATTCCTTACATCTAAAATGAGAGAATTCTCTATTCATTTTGGAAAATCTCTCAATTGAAACAACAAATTAACAGAAATTAACATAATTAAAGATATAAACAACTATTATAACAGGACATTACTTACTGATAATGATAAACAAATGTTAAAAACTCTATCTAAACTGGATGATATCTATCTTCAAAAAGCTGAAGGTACCTTCATAAGATCCAGGACAAAGTGGATTGAGGAAGGGGAAAGAAGCACCTTTTGCAGATTTGCAGAAGCAGATTTTTGTTGTCTAGAAAAAAGAAGGCAGGAGAGTCTTTCAGTTAAAGCATTATTGATTAATGGCATTGTAGTTACAGACTGAACTCTAATTGCTAAGTAAACTTAAGTTTCTTTCTATAAAAAATTATATTCTTCAGCCTTTTCCTTGGATGATAGTGATTCCTTTTTCAGCCAAATTAATGATCTGATTCCCCAAATAGATGATGTGTGTGTGTGTGTGTGTTATGTGATGCTGATATTACCTCTGATGAGCTGGATTAAGCTGTAGACAACTTATCATTAAACAAATCACCAGGTAGCAATTGCTTAACAGTGTGTGTTCTTATAAACACTTCTGGGTCTTCTTAAAAGATCCTTTCTCTCTTATGTTAAAAGAAGCAACAGATAATATGATATTCCTCCCTACTATGAAACAAGGTGTAATAACTTTAATCCCTAAATTGGATAAGGACCCCAAAATTTTTGATAATTTTAGACCCATTACCTTATTAAACACCAATTGCAAAATGTAACTATCATCTATGATAGCAGATTGAAAAAATTAATACATGAAATTATAAGCATTATAAGTGACTCTCAATCTGGTTTTATGAAAGGAAGATCCATCCACAATAATATTCATTTAGTGCTTGATATTTTAGATCATATTCATGTTATAGACGTTGATGGTTTTATTTTATTTCTCGATTTCTTTAAGGCATTTGATTCAATTTAACACCCATTTATTTTCCATTGTTTAAGTTTATTTGGTTTTTGAGAGAAATTTAGAAGCATTGTAGAATCTTTGTATGAAAATTAAAGAGTTAAATCCAATTCATCAATGTCAGTTATCCGAGGCCTATAACATCCCTATAAAATCCACAGTGAAAATATTTATTTATATAATATTATAAATAAATATAAAGAATTTATATTTCCAAAGACTCAATTGAACACGAAAATATGAACCTGTGGAAAGTAGTTGATAAATGCCAAACTAAACCAAACTCATGTTTATTGAGAGATATTACTTTATTGGGAAGAATATTTTTAACTAAAATGGATAGTTTATTAAGGTGCATTCTCCTGCATACTCATTGACAATTCCAAATAAAGTGATTTAAAAATGTATCAGGTTAATTTTGATTATATATGGAGAAGAAAGGTTCATTACATTAGAAGAGCAAGTATGACCAAAGATTTCAAAGATGGAGGTCTACAAGCTATTGACTTTGATTTCGTAAATGGTACCCTGAAAATTAACTGGTTAAAATCATTTCTAAATAACAACAACCTTTGGTTTCATATTCCCAAAGAAATCTTTAAAAAATTGAGAGGGATAGAATTTTTACTTAGATGTGATTTCACTCCCTATCAAAACCACCAGCAAGTCTTGTTGTACTGGAAGCTTTTATACAATCATAATTTAACGCCACATAAGACCCCAATATGGAATAATAGATATATTACAATAAGAAACAAATCCCTGTGTAATAAGGACTGCTTGGAGAAAGGTATCTGGTCGGTGCTTCCTTTAGTCAATAGCATGGGATGTTTTATATAATATGAGAATTTCTGATTCTCTTCAAACTCTAGTCCAACTCCCATGTGTCTCCCATCACTTTTAAATGGAGGTTGCGATTTCAGAGAAACTAAATTTCCAAACAAAACTATCATAAATTAACATAAATCATTAAAACTATCATAAAAAACTCATAAATATCATAAATAAAATGTTTCCACCATAAACCACGATAAAATGTCTCAAACAATGAGACATTTTATTGTGGTTTATGGTGGAAACATTTTATTCCCTACTGTAGTATGCAGAAACTTGATTAAACAGTTTTGTTTTTCTCAAAAGAAACAATTTACAGGTTACGAACAAATTATTTAAAATTCCAATTAACTCCCAAAGCTAAGGTGTTAAACGATGTTCATCCTTCCAGTGAATTTGTACATCAAAGATCTGGAATTTAAACTAGTAATAATGAATAGTAAAATGCGAATAAACTTTTTGATATAATAGAAGAATATGATTTGGTTTTACTCTTGGTTGGGTTTTTAATTTTTAAATTTTTTTTGCACCTGATATTGTTGCCATGTTGTTTGTACAAGTCATTGTTAAATAAATAATAAATAAAAAAATTTAAAAGATGCAGCTGTGCGTTTAGGTGGCCTCTGCCATATTTGGCTTCAGTATGGGTCATGTGATCAATCTTCTACTCCAATCACGATGCTAAATAGTGTACCTCAAGATTCAAACTCTTTCGCCTAAATTGCGAAGTAAAAGATACGGTTTCTTGTTGAATTTGAAAATTGAATGATTGGGAAAATGATTGGTCCGGGTCCATACAGGGCAACAAAGTTGGTGAGTAATTTGGTTTGGCTTTTTAAAGGAAATGCATTTAGTTCTCTGGCAAACGAATCAGCTCTTTTAATGGAGCTTGATATAGCTTTATCACGAACTCGCGTTTGTATTTTGTCATGTTAAGACATGAATAATAATAAACCAAGGTCGAACCATTGCATTACATTACATTAACAACTTGGTTATATTTATATCCCCAGAACAAGGAAGATGTATAAAACTGCGTGCTGTTGTAACGTTAAACCGACAGGCAGTTCTGTCTTTCAGGCTCGCCATGATATCATTTCGGTGAGGTTGTAAGGGCTATGCTTCTCATTTTATGCATGTTTAGTGGTGTTAATTTTTAATTTATTTATTATTATGTACTGAACAAATAATCTGTGGATTAAATGCCAATTAGGACTCCCTGGAATGAAGTGTCAAATAAAACCGATAAGCATGCGAAAATTCACTTGTATTACTGCCATTTATAAAAATGTCCCTGCATTTTATTTGAATGCATATAGCTTGATACAACTGAATATTTTGCAATCTTTATGTAAGATATTTATTTTTAAGAAAATAGTACCTGCAGCGTTTAAGCAGTAATGTTCTTTACAATGAATGGTAAACCGTTCCTGAATGTTAAACTGGAAAGCTGCTGGATTGCACACTGGAAAATTGTAACTGTTAAACATAGGCTTCTCGGTGTGTCAGAACAGCATCAGGCATTGGCTAGCAGGTTGAATAAAATTGGAATAAAATATAACTGCCTCGCAGGGTTTTTAGTATTAAACTTGCAGGAAATAACACAAGTATATTTTTCCGTAGATATCTTAAGGGTACAATTCTGTGTACTGTGTAATTTTGCCCCACACAAACTACATATCCCAAGACGAAAGCAAAACGCATAGGTTAACTCCATATTAATTTCCATGATTTTGCTATGAGTACTTTTGGCCTTGTGTGTACAGTTGGTGTTCCTATTAATCCCAAAGGTGTTGGGGATTGAGGTCAGGACTCTGCAGGGTAGTAGCTAGTTCTTCCACGCTGATCTCGACAAACCATTTCTGTATGGACCTCGCTTTATGCACAAGGGGCATTGTCATGCTGAAACGGGAGAAGTCTCCAAGCTATTGCCACCAAGTTGAAAGCACAGAATTGTCTAGAATATGATTGTATGCTGTTGGTTAAGATTTTGCTTATTTTTTTGGAATTAAGGGGCCTATCCCAAACCATGAAAAACAGCCCAGACAATTATTACTCCTCCACCAAACTTTACATTTGGCTCTATGCATCCATCAAACCCAGATTCATCCATTGGACTGCCAGTTGAAGATCATTCCTGACAATGCATTTCCACTGCTCCGGAGTCCATTGGCAGTGAGCTTTAATTCACTCCAGCCTTTACATGGTGATGTTGTGCTTGTGCATGGCTGCTCGGCCATGGAAACCCATTTCATGAAGCTCCCGACAAACAGTTCTTGTGCTGATTTTGCTTCCAGAGGCAGTTTGGAACTTGGTAGTTAGTGTTGCTATAGGTGGCACATTTAAATATATTTAATTGCAATTACATGAGTGTGGTACAATCAGTGAAATGGTCTTTGCTATGGTTATGCTCTGATCTTCATGGGTATCGTTATGGTGCTGATAGAGTAATCACAGTGAAACCCACTGTCTCCCCAGGAAAACTGCAGTTTAACTTTAATTTTATCCAGTTGTTAAATCTGAATACTAATGAAATTGAATTTAAATGAAATTAAATTGAAGATCTGTTGTTTTTAAATGTCTGACCGTATTCATTGCTATAAGGTGATGTAATTATGCTTTTGATTGGGCTACTTTTGGGCTGCTGATTCGTGTGATTGGGATAGAATATTTCAAATTTCTGGTGACCCTGGGGCTTCCCAGTTATTAAAGTTCAGAGCAATAAAAGTCTTGTGTTGATTTTATGAGACAATGTCAATCAAATTTTATGGCACATTTTTACGAACAGAATTTGTCACAAAGTTTTCCGCAAAAACAAATTATTTTCCAGAAGAATAGAAAAACCCAGTGCCGAATATGAAAAACTCAAATTACTCCTTGACCCTAGAGACAGTTGAGAGAACTCTTGAGAAATGACGTAATAGTAGACATGCAGAACAATGCAAAAAGTGAGGAGCTGACTAGATGGCTGATTAGATAGGTTAGCAGCTTCGATACTTAGTGGGAAGTTCGTTCTTACTTCCAGGACTACACTTTCCGGCCTCATAAAAGCACAGCCTGAACAACGAAGGTGGGAATACTAACAGAGAGGCGACAACTATTTAGATGACGCATACTGTAGCTTCCTAGTCACCTAGTGTCATCAATCTACATTTGGTTACACTGCAGAGTAGAAATCTCAGTAACTGACATGGACCCTAATTTTACCTCAAGTGGTAGTGTTATAATTATTGTTTACAACAGTGAGAGTTAACAGGATTTTGTAACAAGCCAACCATTGCTAGGATTACTTTAATTGACGGTATGATGTTTTCATTATAACTTTAGCTCGGGTATTTTTAGTTGTCTTAATAGAAAAAGGACTTGGGCCTATTTCTGTTTTATTCATGGAATAAGACTATCATGACTCTTTTATTGTGATTATTGGCATGGCTGTGATGCCAACAATTGGCTGTGATAGCCACATCATAATCTAATAATCACAATAATACACACCCTCTTATGTCTTACTGCCTTATTAACAATCAGCTGTATTTTTATCTCTCGTATCTTTTCTGGAAGGGCTACTTTGTAACCGTCTCCCAGCTTAGTTAATATTATAAGTTACTGTTATAAAATCATAATTTTTTAGTAATGATCAAATGATCTATAAATAAAATCTATTAGAACAGATTGGATTTGCAGTGTATACCAAAAATGTTTTGTTATGAGTGTTGGTAAATATTTTCTTTTACAGTGGAATGAAGTCATCACAGTCTTTTGTGGAGGTATGCCTCTACGAAGACACTGGGTACATTTCCGTTGTTATGATAACAGCTTTACAGCTTCTGAGGCTGTGGACTGGCTGCATGAGCTGTTGAAGCGCAATCACAATTTTGGACCAGAGGTGACCCGTTCTCAAACAATACAGCTGCTAAGGAAATTCTTAAAAAACCATGTAATCGAGGATATAAAGGGGCGTTTTGGTAGAGAGGACTTTGACGACAATGGACACGTTTACAGGTATTACAGATCGACCTTGCGTTCTACGCAGCCAATTAAAAAAATGTGCTACTTTTAATTAGTCACACTTTTTTGTGTTAGGTTCCCTCCAACATCACCTCTCAAGCAATTTCCTAAGCGCCCTCTACTAGTGGAGACCCGTTTTCTCCCCAAATTCCCACATTTGCATAATGAAGAAGAGACCACACCAAAGATGATTCCCATAAATCCTGTTTTGCTGAAGGAGGTATTTTCAAAAACCTGCTTACCATGGCTTGAGAATAGCATTATATTCCTATGCCACAACCCTGTCACTTAACTACAGTACTGTGAAGTCTTTTTTTTTTTTTTTTAAGAAGTGAAAAGTTTGTAAATAAAAAATACTATAATGTGCAATAACAGTAAAAAACTGAAATTGCTCTTTTCTATTGACACACTAATGCAGAAGACAAAAAATAAACATCAAAGCCTACATTTATGTAAAAAAAATTCTAGGATTCCTAAGACTTTTGCATAATCACCAAATAAAGGATTTCCTGAAGTTTTCCTATTTTGATAAATATTGGATTTAATGTGGATTGTCTGACAGAAATCTGAATCATGGAACAAGAGGCACAGCATTGCCATAGGAGAGTTGCATGAGTGCAAGCTGATCCAGAGGAGAGAGATCACAGAAATAGACATGGGCAAGATCTGGAAATCTATGACACTTGCACGGTATTAATCCTTTTAATTGAGCAGGTTTTCATAGAGAAGCACAGTGTGTGTCAAACCACCATTTTGATTAAAACGACATAGGCTCAAAAGTAGACTGCTCTAATGGTCTTGAGTTTTAAAATCCAATCGTTTCTTTTTTGTTTTAATTGGTCCATTTATTGAGTTCCCAACATCTGTAAACCCTGCCTCACTTTTGGAAATCAGTTTTGTTTCTCTAATCAGCTTTAATCAACTGTTTTCAGCTGTGCTAACATAATTGCAAAAGGGTTTTCTAATGATCATTTAGCCTTTTAAAATGATAAACTTGGATTAGCAAACACAACATGTCATTGGAACACGCCAGGAGTGATGGTTGCTGATAATGTAGATATTACGTTTAAAATCAGCCGTTTCCAGATACAATAGTCATTTACAACATTGACAATGTCTACACTATTTCTGATCAATTTGATGTTATTTTAATGGACAAAAAATTAGCTTTTATTTTGAAAACAAGGAAATTTCTAAGTGACCCTAAACTTTTGAATGGTAGTGTATGTAAGGTGCAATTAGCAGTTTGCCAAAATTTTTTGAGTTGGTCAAAACTACTACAAAAAAAGAATTGTGTGCTACCTCGCAATGCAATGCATTTCATTCCACATCGTTTTCAGCTATATCAGATCTAGGCCTATTGCCTTATGAAGTTAAGTTATTTCTCTACAGTTCTAAAGTTTTGATGGAAGTGCATACTAGCCTTCCAAGTGGCTCAGTCGAAATGATTCATTAACTGAGTGCAGATGGAGCACTATGAGTAGGCTGGTTAGCACCTGTTATTAGCTTGTGGTCGGGAGAGCTTAGCAGCATCACACAGGCTGGGTTCAATTGGCAGGGCCTCTATCAGCTCATTGCTGATGAGCTGACTGCCTTGTAGAGGACTAGGATTGGAGAAGACTAGTCGCATGAGCCAAGGTTTATTTGCGCAATTTCTAATTTTCCAAAAAAAGAAAATGCATTCTAGTGTGAATCTTTTCCTTGGTTGTTTTAGTTTAGAAGACCCTGGTATTTTCTTGGTTTCTTTGATCTTTGTTCTAAACTGCTGGTTTACATTTATTTGCTGAATATTGGTTGTAATTGAGTTATGTATCAAATCTTTTTTGTTCAGGTCTCATTGTCTATCACAAAAAGATTGTTTTTGTAGTTCATTTTTGATCTCTGCCAGTTTACAGATTGTTTTGGGTCTGATGACATTAGATGGAGTGTTGGATACAAAGCTCATTAACCCAAAGTACATTGTACATAATGTGTACAGTGTCAACAAGCAGGGAGTTGTGGTGCTCAAAGATAAATCTGGTAAGTTTCCCAGCCCAGACATTATTTCTTACAAATACTGTTCCATAATGTATTCAATGTAAATATTATCAATGCATTTATTGACCTTTTTAAAACCTTTTTTTTTTTTTACTTCAGTAAATATGCATGTTTTTTTGTTCACATTTTACTTTAAGATGATCTGCCTCACTGGGTTTTATCAGCAATGAAGTGTTTAGCAAACTGTGAGTATCTGACATATTTTGCCTGTTTACTTTTCTGTCAGAAACACGGTCAGTATATAATGATTAACTAAATGTTGAGTGATGAATCTGAGTGCAGCACTTGGACTGTTCTGAGTCCTTAAGTAAAACTGTATAAAAAAAATGTCAGCTTTTGACACTTTGGTCATAAGAAGCATGCATTGAAGGCTCATTTAATGCTGTTGTGAAGCAATCTCCCAATGTGGTGTTTTCCCCAGGGCCTAATAGTAGTGAAACGATGCAACCCATATACCCTGGGTTTGAAAAGGATGTCTTGAGGACAGTTGCAGATTACTTTCAGAAACTGAAGGAGCCTCTCTTGACTTTCCAGCTCTATGAAGTCTTTGTCAATATTCTGAGTAAGTGACTGAACGAGTAAGTGACCACCGATGCAGTGGGCCAAAATCAAAAAATATTACCAAAAATGTTACCAAAAATATTTAATTGATTTATTTTGTACAGTCTTTTGCATATATTACTATCTTAGTTAAAGGCTTGGGTGCTTTTCATTCTTGATTCATGCTAATATCAGTGTTTTGAGGCGTAAAAAAACTGCTAAATGTTTACCACTGGCCAGGTCTCAAGGAACAGCAGGTGGCTGTTGAGGCGCTGCAGGTATGCTGTCTATTACTTTCCCCGGCCAACTGTCGAAAGCTGCAGCTGCTGCTACACCTCATGGCTCGTGTCTGCAACAACCCCAGGATTCCTACACTCAACAGTGCTATCGGGACACGGACACTGGTAACCTTAGTTCTGCCAGGCACTGCATTCTCCTAATACCTCTAACAGTCTTTGGGAGCTGTGGTGCTTGCCAGTTTATATTGCATCTAACCATTTAATTAATTATTTAATTTTCATTTCATTACTTGGAATGTATTATTTGGATCTGACCTGCTGTTTGGAGATCTGAGAGGTAGCTTAGGAATCTGCAGACACTATGGCTCTCGAAACATTTTCCAAGATTGCAATTGACATCACTAACAAGGCATCTTCAGTTTACTAGAGAATATCAATTAAGGTTTCAAGCATAACCTAATCTCTTATTCTACACTTTTTGTAACGGATAACCCCCATGAGACTGTCTTGCGAGGTTCTGGCAGTTGGTCTTATTCAGTGCTTATTCAGTGGTCTTATTCTTATTGGTTAAAGCCAGGGTTTCAATAAATTAATATTGGTATTATTGTTCTTCATTACTTCTAATTAGATCAAGTAACTATAATCTAATAATAACTAATAACTCAACAGACCTTTAATTTTTTCACCTCTAAATTATATTTTGTGATTTTACATGTTGTCAGATTCTATTGATAAACCCATCTGCATTAAAAAAATTTTTTAAAGATTGAGCACAATTTAAATAGTATTGACAATGGAGCAGCCTTAATGGAATTAACTGTAAATTGTTTTCCCTGTTCTCGCCTTGCTTCTCTCCCGACCTCCAGCACCTCCAGGGATAGCTGTTAAATTATGTTTATAATTACCGTAATCCTCAGCCGGTGCTGATGGGCATGCACAAACCGAGAACTTAAATTAAAATGAAATGCATCAAATATAGTGTGAACAATTTGTAGTCATTTATTTTTCTTCTCTGTTCTGCTGCTTTTGGGATGTTCTTTTTCTGTATTAGTTGAGCGAAAATGTGTGATAAAGATCATATTTGTTCCGGGACAGATGGTGCAGACATTCTCCTGCTGCATCCTTAGTTCAGCAGATGAAATGGAACTTGATGAGCTGTTGGCCACCAAGCTGGTCACCTTCATGATGGACAAGCATGAGGAAATTCTTAAAGGACCCGCCCACCTGCAGGGATTGGTTGAGGAACACATAGCCCATCTGAGAAGGGTTCAGGCAAGTCCTCTTCATTATAAGCACTCCTAGTATTAATGTGGAAAGATGATCGGAGAACTTCCTACTTTTTTACTGCAATAATTTAATATTATTAAATTAAATGTAAATAGATAAAGTTTTTGAGTGGTACAGTCTAAGCTCAACTACAGCCGGTCATGATTTTGTTTACATGGACTCATTTTCTGTCTGACGCCATATGTTTTAAACTCACCTTTTTAGATTAAATATGCTGGTGCAGAAGATTCCCTGGGGTCACCTTCTTCCTGCAGACAGGTGAAGAGGGAGGAGTTCAAACAGCAGGGAACCAGTATTACCCAAGGTCCTACAGTGGATTTGTTGGAAGACATCCTCAAAGATAAGGACCTGTCTGTCAAGGAGAAGAAAAACAAGTTACAGCGGGTAAATACTGATTTTAATACCACCACGCTCCCTTGTTGTTGCAACAAATATGGCTCCAATGTCATCTTTCAGATGGGTTCTGCAATTGTTCATAGATCCCAGCCATTATGTGTCTGCGTTCACAATTAATTAGGTATATACTGAATTTGCTAAAGGGTGAAATCGTCCATTTCATGATATCTGGGATCTCTGTCAAGCTATGATTCAGTGTTCCTTTGCATCCTCAGTTATAGGTTGTGTGTGTGGGGGGGGTTATATTTGAACTGCACCCATGGAAATGTTATGTTTGTCTGCTCTTCTTGGCCCACAGTAGGGTGTCCTTCCTATGGTGGCAACCAGCTGATGGGGCTAATACGTTAATGGCGCTAGATAGTCAGATTTACTGCAGCCAAAGAGAACCAAGATTATGTGACCTTGCAAAATGTAAGACCCCCCTCCCTCAAATGCTGTGTCTCAGTTTCAGAAGTTATACCCAGAGATCTATAGGAGGCGCCTCCCAACGGCGGAGAGTGAAGCAGCTGTGCTTCGAGAAATTAATCAGCGGCCACAACTGATGCTTCTGAAGCTGAGGAAACCATTCCAGCCCTTTCAAAGGAGCTGGAGTTTTCGAGCCTGAGCTTATTTGGGGATTGCAGTTTGAAAACAAATGGTCTCATCATTTTATTGATTTTATTGATTTTATTTTATTGACCACTCACATAGTAAGTGTTTTTAATATTTCTGCCATTTCATCTCATGTTAGATTTTTATATGTGAACAAGATCTGTAACTTAAAAGTATGAAGTTGGTCAGTACATATAAATTTAACAGATGTATGTGTTAATGTGTAAGCTTTGTATATGTGTATTTGAGAAACGCAACAGAGTAATTCTAGTCGACAGAACACCAAAGAGTTGCATTGGAATTATATTTAAGACCTGTATCTTTGTGTTTGAGGTTTTATACCAATAACTAGAAAGCCAGAAGCCTTGTTTCGAGAAGCCTACTTCTGCTGTAACTGCACTATTTGTGGATATTTAATAAGCTCTCACATGGTGTTTTCTGCAATTATGTTACATTTAAAAAAGTAAATACTTTGTGATCTATTCTTATAAACTAAATTGTATCTCATAAACATTGACCAATAACTTCTCCTTTCTCTAAGGTTCTTGTTAATATGATAATTCTTGTTAAAAGTGAATGTATTGAGTATTTAAAGACAGGATCTTTTCTATTGAAATCTGTTCATTTAAAATGTTAAGACAATGCTGTTCATTTTAAATTGTTTCCCTGATACCAGTAGTCCTTATTTTATCACTGACAATTGTTACAATTTACGGGTTATTCTTACGAAATTCTCATTTCAGAGTGATCTTGTTTTTTTGTTTTGTTTTTTCAAGATATTGACCAACACATTTTTTTTCGGAGTGTGCTTAGTAGGGTCTGAAGTCATTATACATATTGATTTCAAAGAGACTATTTAATGATTATTATGCATTTTAATGCTTTTTTCTTACCAATTGAATTAAATTTCTCATTACCGCATTAACATTTCAGAGGCACTAGAGTGGAAAATGTCTTTTTTCCACTTTTTTTTAAATTTCTATGATAAGTAGCTATAAGATAACTAAAGTAATGGACAAACGGAATTATTTGCTTTATTAATATTTTATTTTCTCATTACCGAAATATACCTCAAGAATGCGATCGGAACATCTGGGATAATTTATGTTTAATTACTTATCTTACCACATTTTTTTGAGTTCCTAGAACAGCTTAACTCAGTGTTGGCCTATATTATTGAAAGCTTAATTGAAGGTGCAATTAATATATTTCGGTAATGATAAGCAGGTTGCTGTAATGAGAAGGAATATTTTGGTTATGAGAATAACTAAGTAGCCCATGTAAAGGGTTATTTGTAGTATTTGATTTCATGTTAATCAAAAGGCAGCGTAAAATGTATAGATATGATGCAGCATCAATAGCATAGCAATATCAAACCGTGAAGCACTGGAAATGTTTCTTGAATTCAAGTTAATCAGGGCTGGCTCCAGGCATAGGCTACACAGGCGGTCACCTAGGCCGACATCCATCCAGGGGATTTGAGATTTTAAAAAAAATTATTGGTTTCATGTCTAATATTGCCTACTTTTGAATCCATTTAAATATGTATAATTATAGGATAATTGATGTAGAAGTTGAGGACCCTTAGTACCATTGACTCTCTTAATAAATCTCATTCCACACCTTACTTAAAGTCGGCATTGGGGGTTGACAATCCAAAATCTCGACTAGGGCACTATAAAAGTTAGAGCAACCCCTACCGCATCAGGAGCTCCTTTACCATGAGACGCCTCACTGAAGTTCCAGGTGATGTAGCTAAATCCCTTCATAAAGCGGATGGTGGCAGCCAGGTAAGTTTCTTTTGTTCCTGTATTGTAACTTTGGGCCATCAGACAAGAAGTGCAGGTCGGTGACAGCTGGGTGGTTTTCTTTTAAATCTCTTAATACCGGTGCGAGGTGTGCCCAAGTGGCAACGGTATTGAGCTGTAGGCTTGACGGGAGAGAGGCAAAGGATTCGACCCTCCCCCCACTCAAATAGAGGACACCGGTGTGCAGGGTGACCTGCTGGTGTGAGCCTCCAAAGTGGATTTCTTTGACTTCCTTATAGTACCTGTAGCTATAATTCTCACTGTAATATATATGTATAATAGCGTCTTTGTCTGCCAGGCTCTGTTTAAGTTTTTCTGTCAGCTGTTGCAAACTTTTTCTCCAGTGCTGTCACTTTCATGTCTTTGGTGTGCTTCGTGTGACCCATTCCTTCCAGCCTACTATATTGTTTTTGGTGCTTGGGTCCAAAGAGTACGGGAATGCTTTGCCTTTGCATTGTGGGCATTGCCCATACAATCCATTTTCTTTTGGTCACACACAGGCGTGGCAACCAAGTCTGGCACAGATGGTGTGGAGATCAATTCATTCAATCAATCAATCAATTTTATTTTTATACAGTGCTTTTCACATGTTGCCATGTCACAAAGACACTTTCCATAGAAAAAGATACAGTATGTCCCAGGCCTGACCCCCCAAAAGCATGCCAGTGGCAACAGTGGCAAGGGAAAAACTCCCTAGGCTTGCAGGAAGAAACCTTGAGGCTTAGTGGGGGAGCCCATCCTCTGCTGGCCAGCACTGGGAGTTAAATTAAGTAATTTAAATGTCCATGATGTGTGGGGCCCTCCGGTAGAGGAGTTCCAAAAGATGATGCTGAGATGGTGCTGATCTGGTGCAGTGTCTTGACCTTCGAGCCAAAGTTTTCATGTGTCCTACATAGGCAAGTTTCAGACACAATCAGACACTTTTGGTCTGTTGATCCAAAATGGCCGCAGTTTGCAAAACTGGGCCCTAGATCTTCTCCCTATGCTTTGCCAAGCTAGCTTTTGCAGCAGCACTCCTTTTCTCACTACCTGTCAACCTGGGCAACAACATAATACATTAATATTACAGATAAAAAGTTAGTTAAAATACTGAGAAATTAGTATTGGTATACTAATATATTGGAGAAATTAGTATATGTAATCCTGGTAATTTAAATACCATCAGGACTATGGACAGTTTCTGTCTCACCAAAACAGTAAATGCATGATTGCAGCTAGATTGATGTGGAATGATTCCCTTTTTTTTTAATGTACAAATTAATATTACAAATAATTTACCTACAAAATTTTCGGTTCAAATACTTTTATCATTACCGCAAACTGAGGTTCTCATTACCGAAATGAGTATCAGAAAATGACAGGAATAAGAAGGTACATTGCAGTGATGAGGAGGCCTAGTGAAAAATGCTAACAATACGGGAGCAATTTAAAGACTGTCATATTGATCAAAAATTAATCTTTTTTTTGTTTCAATTTATTTATCATTAGCTGTAATGAGAATTTATAGGGGGTATAGATACAAGTAGAACATTTTTGGTGAATAAAAGTGGAGACTAGCATACCTTGTCCATCTTTGAACTTCTCGCTGATGCATTATGGGAGAATATCATTCGACACGATTTTATTTTTACTTGTAATATGGGAATCGATTTTTAAAAATTAACACATTAATCGCACAATTTGCTGTGATTAGTTGCAATTAATCGCACTTTTTGAATGTGCTCAAATTTGGCCCATAAACAATTTTCCACTTAAAAAGCCGTGTGTAATGTTAAAGGCATACTTTACTGTGTTTTACTGTAATGGAATTGCTGCTCGTTGACTTTTGCCACCTTTTGTCCATTTGATTCCTGCGAACGAGTTGGAGCTAGCGGGTTGTAACAATGGTTCTAAGGCTAAACAAAAATACGATAATTGCGATAAAAATATTAACGTCGTTAAAGCATTTGAAATTAATCGCACGCGTTAACTTGGAAAGCCCTCCTTGTAATACATTAGATGACCATCATTTTGAATGGGGACACATTGCGGTAATGAGAAATTAACTGGAAAATGCATTAAATCTTAAATAACCAATTGAAATGTTTTAATGTCTATGTACAAGACAGAATACGTGTAAATCTGTTGGATTAAGGTTTTCCCATTTAATTTCATAATGATGTTTTTTTTTTTTTTTTTCAAATCATCACCGCCGTGGTTCAAGGTTAGTTTAATGAGAATCACCTTTACATGTTATTCCTACGTATTTCATGTATAGTTTGAAATTAAGATTAGTCGCAGAATCCTTTGTGCTTTTATAATTTAAAGTTAGTCCTGGTTGAATTTTTTTTATCCAAAATACTTTATTTCAAGATTGCCATCTATGGATGTGTTAATGTTACAATTAGGGGGGGTATTTAGAGTACCAAATATTTCTGTATCTGTACTTTTCATTTTTTTTTATTGTTGACCAAATATATCCAACAGTAAATATCATTACAAATCTCATTACATTTTAAACTTTTGAAGTGTAAATTTAGGATTATTCTGTGGTTAAGTAGATTATCACCTATGTTAATATGTGGGGGGGGGGATAACAACAATTACTGCATTTCCTACTTGTTACAAACTTAATATTTGCTTTCAAAGCAAATTGCTGAAATTAGATATATAAGAATAAATAATGAGGCTATTGATTACTCCAATACTTGCGTTGCTCTAAAAATCTTACCTTAAAAAGAATTCACATCAGACAAATTTGACATTTTGGCTTTTTTGTGTAGGCAAAACACAATACCATTATTCTCAATAGTGACTTTTAGCATCATTTTGTATACCATTACAGCTTTAATCATTGTACACTTCAAATATTTTTGAGATTAATTATAAAATAAGCAAGCACTCAAGTCATTCTGTACTTTAGTTTATTGTTTAGGTTGAAGGCTTGTTTACATTTGATTAGATCTCTAGAAGTCCTCCATAACCAAAGAAGCTTGAAACATGAAATGACTGGCATTAATTGGTTATTTTGGAAAGATGCAGGTAAAAAATGTTTGTGGTGATAAATCAAGTATCCTCTTATGACAATGAGCTCCTCTCAGTATTGTATGTTTTACACAATTTAACTTTTTGTAGGCTTGCAGGTAGAATAGAGTTCTATTCCACGTATAACGACATTGCACAGCAATGATTATTAAAAGTAAAAATTTTACACAATTTTATACAATTTTATTGTATAGTCTTAAGATTGAGTATAAAACCCACTGGGAGTCTGATGCATTTTCGGGGGTGGTCTTTGGAGCAGCCACTTTGATGTATTTACAATGGCTGCAATCTCCAGTCTTCGGGAATAAAAATGATGGATATTGTATTGCTATGTAAGAAACAATACAGTGGTAAAGATGAGAGGTAAAGAGTTGGTATGTACATTTTCAGCCTTTTAGTTAATGTAAAGTCTTATGGAATTTTATGAGGGGAAAAGTACTGAAGTTGCTAAACTCAGCTCCTCACTGTTTATTCAGTTTTATTCTCCAAATGTTCTTGCAGGAGTTCTCTCAACTGCCTCTGGGAAAAACCTTTTTTTTCCAGTTTTTCCCATTTGGCACTGGGTTTTATGTTTTTTTTATTTTTATTATTGCCTCTGGAAAATGCGCTTTTCAGCACTTTGTGAAAAATTATAATTATGTTTGTAAAAAAAGCACTATAACAAATAAAATTTGATTGATTGATTAATCAATGGAATCATTTTTACACTGTGCATTTGTACTTGTAATCTTATAATAGGCTGACATGCAAGAATGTGTGCATTAAGCAATAACGTTTACTTTTTAAGTAATGTACATTTTTTAAAAGTCATCATTACACTTAATGGCATAAAATATCATGTCAGTTTAAATAAAGATAGTTCAGAAACATTGCTGATATATAATGTTTTTTGTCCTTATTTTTATTTGTTTGTAATCCTGGTAATTTAAATACCATCAGGACTATGGACAGTTTCTGTCTCACCAAAACAGTAAATGCATGATTGCAGCTAGATTGATGTGGAATGATTGCCTTTTTTTTTTAATGGACAGATTAATATTACAAATAATTTACCTACAAAATTTTCGGTTCAAACAATCTGAATCGTCCGGAAGGGATTTTAATTTGGACGTTTTTTTGTTTTTTCTTCGTGATCCGAAAATGTCTTATAGTTGGCAGCTTCACACTGGTCAAATTATCTAGTGTACAGAGATGACCGATAAGTACGCGGCAATAAATGGCAAGAAGCGACAATAAATACCGGAAGTAAAACAAATTTTTCGAAACTGTCTCTCCACGAATCTAAATTAAAAGTCCTTACTTGTAGTACTGCGCTATAAGGGATTAAAGTGTCTTAATTATAAAGAAATTTAATACAAAAGGCATTCATTTCCAAAGCAAGTTTTTACATATAAAGCTATAACTAAAACCAGGATGGAATAATATTAAAGCTTAACAAAGTGTTTCCCTTATTATGGAAGACAATGAAAATGAATAGATTTTTTACTAATTTGTGCCCCATGTAATATCTGGTTGGATGCAATTATTTCATGCATTTCACTTGATTCTATTAAGGTCTGAAGATTCAACCCTGGTAGTATTGTGACACAATATTTAGCTTAGGTTGTAGAGTATAACATTTGTTACCATGATCATAGAAGAAAATAAAAATTTTGAAAAAAATTCCTTCATACATTACACTTGATTCTGTCGGGATTTTTTCCCACCCAGGTTTTACTGTGACGCAATCTATAGTTTAAACTGAGCTCGATATGTGTGCCCTTTAATAAAATGTTGATTATCTAGTTCTCTGCTATAAAATGGTTATTATTAATTATTTATGGTTTTTTAAAATTATTTAATATCAAACATTGGTGAAATCTTAATAATGATGCGAGCATACAACCTATATTTTATTAATAATTGAGCTTTCGTTACAACATTTAAGGTCTCTTATTTTGAAAAATCTGACTTTTTTTTACTTCGGAAGTGCTTTGGGGTTGACGTTGATTCACACTGCTAGAGCAGATTAAGTACAGTACAAATATAAGGATACTTTGACTCACTGAGTCTCACTGAAAAAGGACCTATTCCCAAACCGTCCCTAGGATTTTTTTTTTTTTTTGGGGGGGGGGGGGTTAGGGTTTTTTTTAAAGGGGAAGGGGGAAAAAAATTAAATGCAGAACGTTTTGCCGAAATTTTTGGGGGGAAAATG
>JAOYSI010000008.1:2147358-2203793 GCA_025775065.1 Hiodon alosoides
TGTGTGTGTGTGTGTGTGTGTGTGTGTGTGTGTGTGTGTGTGTGTGTGTGTGTGTGTGTGTGTGTGTGTGTGTCACTGTTTAAAAAACAAAAAGAAAAGTGGACCAAAAATATTTTTTTAAATGAATGATTTATTTTTTGGGGCGTGTCAGAAGCGCAGTACCAGTGACGAGTGTTCAGGGCTACATTCGATTTTAAACACGGATTAATATTTATTGATCGGATCTGTAAGGAATGCCAGTTGTTCCATGGCTGGGCCACACTTCCCAGGAAAATCATTAATTTCACACTTTCCGCCTGGCCAGATTTCTGGGTTCGGGAATCGCTTTACTTATTGCTTTGTCTTTCCACTGGACCCCAGAGGTTTTGGACACTGTATTGCCTTAATTAATGTACACGTTAAATATGGAAGTGCCCCAACTTTGATTGCATATCTGTATTTATGTTAAAGTGGAGTTTGTCATATTACTTAAATAAAAAAACCTGAAAAAATTAAGTTAAGCATCTCATTTAATTTACATATCTTTCTTAGGACAATTCTTAGTTCTCTGCTGCCTCCTGTTACGGAGTGAATAAGACTTTGGTCTGATGCGTTAGCAGTTGATGCATGTTATGGTTCTGACTATTTCAAAATGAGTAGATTTGGATTCAGATCCCTTTTATAAATAATGACCAAATTTAGGCCTGTACTTTTGTGCTGTTTTTCTGACTAAGATAGCAATTTTCATACCAATGGGTATGGCCTACTTGCCTCATTCTAAATTGACATTTGATGAGATGAACCAAACACTGTCAGAATCCATGTTTTAAAAAAAGTTTTCAGTATAACAAAGTTTTTCAGATTTAAGGACTTAGCTAATTAGTCAGCCACATCCGATTCATCAAATTAGTCACTTTCATTAAATATTTGATTATATAGTATTTGAAAATTAAATCAAAAATATAATTGAGTGTGTTTACCTAGTTTAATAACACCCCCATATAATGTAATATTTCACAGGTATCTTCACTGTAAACGACTAACAAAATGTAAGTGTAATAATCTGAATTTAATGTCAGCGCATCTTTGTTTAAAAATACATTTTACGAGGAAAGAAAAAAGACCTTAAAAACGTTTCATTTAGTTTCACATTTACACTTTTAAACATACTTAGAAGCAATGACAAACAATGTATGACTGTTGTTAGCTACAATATATTGGATATGTACATGAGCATTTACATTTTTATCTAAAAAACAACAACAAAAAAACCTATTCATTCTTAATTGCAATACAAGCTGTCAAAGTGCAAATCAAGATAGCACTGCCGAACGGAACAGGAAGTGAGATATTTTTTCTATAAAGAAAAACATGACGAGTGAAAGGTGGAACTGCAACTATTGAAGTAATTCCGCTTGAATACATTTTAGTGTTATAAAGAAACACGGAACTAAGGTTTTCACGACTGTCATGTTATCACCATGGACAGAAAACTGACTATTATCTTATGTGTTATTTACACTTCTTTACAGGTAAGCAATATAGCTTTTTTGCTAAATAATTTCACGACTAAGTCAGTGTTATTTTAATCGTTGTTTTCGAGGACAGTTAAGTGTATGTTGTAGCACAAATGATATCAGATAACTTTTCCCCTGGCTATTCATGAATATAGCTTGATGGCTAACATTGTTTTAGATCAGATCGATGTTGCTAGCGGGGAATAAACAGCACGCAGTTAACAAAGTTTGTACATTAAGGAAACTTGGCGGGGTATTTGAATCTAAATATTACAAATATTCGTTAAAAAAAAAAAAACTCGTTGGAAGCTTGCGTCCCGTGGTAAGCGTAGTGTACAGTTTATAACGAAAACGAAAGTTACTGTTTTCGATTTAGGTTAATTCCAAGGAAGGAATCTTGAGCGTCTCGAATGGATCCACAAACAAGCAGTATTGTCTTGTTTACATTTCTTCCCGGAGTCATCTGTCGACGTCTCTCAGCGATGCCGTAAGATCAGCGGATAAACTTCTGTACACATGATATGCCACCAAACACATGACTTTTGTAATAGTGACTTTGGCTGTGTCAAGCTTATCTTTGACCATTTGCTGCTGAACTATATTGGGAGGGAAGTTTCTGACGGGAACTGTAACCATGAAATTAATCATGGACCAAAATCGCCTACATGGCTCAGTCACTTTTATTGCTGTGTGCTTTTTTTCTCCTTCAGTTTTTTTTAATGGGTTACGTATCAGTAGGTGTGTGCAGAGAGAGGAGTTTATCAGTCTTTACATCACAAGCCTTTATGAGCCAGGCGTAGGTCATTCCACAGGCTGCTTTCTGTGATTCCCACAGACCAAGTACGAACTGGTGGACTTGACCTCCAGCGTCCTGTGCAGTTCTGCGGGCTTGCCCCCCACCTTGCTGAGCAGGAGGGCAGTGGTGGTACAGTGGGGGAACTGCAGTTTTGACACAAAGGCCCTGATGGCCCAAGAGCTTGGAGCCACCGCCATCCTCATCGCCAGCAACAGCAATCTGGTAAGGCAATTTGTTGGGATGCTTTTTGGGGTGAGGGTTCCCTGGGGAGAAAAACTAATGAGGAGAACAGGGCAAGACAGGAACTATTGGGTTAATTCTGTCTACAAAGAAGTGCTGTGGCCTCTGAGAACTGGCCACCCTTGAGGTAATTGACTGAGCACTAAAATGGCCAAGCAATAGGCTGCTGGGTTAAATCCAAGCATTGTGGTTGAATGAAGAACCGTCTGAATTGCATTGCAATGCAGGGATGGAAATGGTTGGTATTTGTATTAGTGTCGCTGCAAAAACGTGTTCAGAAACCATAAAAAACTAGATTTTCAGTTGCAGATTGCTATACAAACAAACAAATGAAAATCCACTCCTGAAATGGTTAAATGTAGACCTGCAGGGCCGTGGAAGCCTGTAGTAAAGGGGGTGTTGAGCCTGCCTTTCCCATGCTTTTCAGGTGATTCCTTCAGTGAACGAGACTGCAAAGGTCAATATTACTGTGGTGTTCGTAAGATACATGGACATACAGGATGCATTGAAGGTGATCTGCGCCAGCACAAGTTTTAGCTTTCCCTCTGTTGTTCCCAAGTGGCTTACCCTCTACTCCAATGGGCCCTGAACCTCCCACATAGGCTTAGCTAGCAGTTTGTTAAACGATGGGTTTGAGGAGCCAGCCATTACAATCAGCAAGGACGTGATCTGGATTAGAAACTGCTAAAATATTCTGTATTACATCCAGTGCTAACATTCTGTATTCTTCTGGCAGTTTAGTTAAGGACGAACATTGTTCAGATATATTGCCTTTGGTAGAACAGCTCTTGGTGTAGACTGAGTTCAAGTTGATTGATGTTGTTGCACCAGTTGACTGCTGCTCGGCTTCCTGCTCTCAGGTGTTTGGCGGCAGTATGGATGTGCAGATGTACGCCCCACCGACACCACTGTTTGATGTCAGCATTCTTGTCATGCTGTTCATCAGTATCTTCACGGTCGGCATGGGCGGCTACTGGAGTGGCGCTTGTGAAAGGTGAAACGCCTTCTCTGTCCATGGATGTCTGTTGGAAGCAGCAGTTTGTGGCTGTTGCGATGGAGTTTGGCAGGATGTGATGATGCAGGAAGTGGTCATGCTGAGGAAGAGTCATATCTTTTTCCAGGGAGAAGATGAAGGCTGGCCCCTCTGTTGGGGATTCCGGGGGTAGAACCGACAGTGGTGACCTGTCCCTCTACTCTCCACTCAAAGTGGTTATTTTTGTGGCACTGATGTGCGTGATGCTGGTTTTGATGTACTTCTTCTACAAGTGGCTTGGTGAGTGAATCGGCCCTGCATATCATTTTGCTTGTGTCAGGGCTGTGACCAATCCTGCTGCTGTTTGTGTTCCAGTGTATGTCATCATCGCCATATTCTGCCTAGCCTCTGCCTCGGGCCTGTACAGCTGCCTTGACGCCGTCATGACCAAGATCGGCTGTGGAACCCTCAGGTGCGTGGAACCTTATAGACATATACAGTCTCCGCTCACAGAACTATGGTATTTTCTACTCCACATTCAATGCTGTGCTAACACATTCTGTATTCCGTATTAGGTATTAGGATTTCATACACCTTGTCGTGCATTATTATTGTATTAGCACACAGCTATAATGTGGTCCCAGTAAAATTGACCTAAGAAGGCACTGGGCTAATAAAATAAACCAATAAAACTGGAGACAGTCATCATGTAGTCGCCATCGACTGACAACAATCCAGCCATGTCTCGGAAAAGAAATGCTGGTAGCAGCTAACGTTTAAGCAGCGGATTGCGCCGTATCAGACAGGACACCAAGATCAACCATTTTCAATTAACTGAAAGAAAGGTGCAGTTTAGTTTAGACAAATATTAAGATGTTAAGTGTGTTGTGGCTAACTAATGAGCTCAGTACAGAGGGGAAGTACATTTTTCCGCAGCTGTGTAAGACATATATTCTTTAAGTGATAAATGAATGAGAAGTGTGTTTGTTGCTCTTTAGCAGTTAGCCGTTGTCTAAACGTGATAATCCACTCTGAGCCATGCGGTTACAGGACAATAAACCACTTCGCCTCAGGGCCGCATCACGCCCTCCCGGCGTGGTTTGTTTTTCTAACTGCACAGCTCATCCTGGATCATCTCTCACACATCCAAGGCAGTGCTGACCTTCCGTATTCCATACAGTAGCATATCCCATCCGACATCCTAAATCAAATGACTGCTCTGTGAAAAAGTTTTCTTTCAGGCCAAACTGATGTTTCTGTAGCAGTCTGAGCGACTCTGAAGTTTAAGTGTATCTTTGGTTTCCCTGCCTAGCTTCTCCTGCAGAGGAACAGCTTGTTCAGTGAGGTCCCTGCTCCTGGCTGCTGTTTGCATTGGCGTGGCTGTGGTCTGGGGGGTGTACAGGAATGACGACAGGTACTTATCTCGCGCTGTGGTTCATGGAAATGTTGTCTGGGAGGAGCTTGAAGACAATGCTGCAATGAAGTAAAGGCAGGGTCCTTGGGTATGCCCTAGAGTACATGTTCTATGTTAACGTCTGGGTTATGTCGACTATCACTATGGGTTGAAAACACAGTAAATCCTCTTTAATTTCAGATGGATCTGGATTTTACAAGACTTACTTGGTATTGCATTCTGTCTGAACTTCATGAAGACTATAACAGTGTCCAACTTCAAGGTAGGTCATGGTGGGGTTGGTCAGCTTTAAATGGAGCAGCTTCTGAGCTCTCTAACCTGTGTGCCTCCCCCCCCCCCCCTCTCTCAGATCTGCGTCATCCTGCTCGGCCTCCTCCTGCTCTACGACGTGTTCTTTGTGTTCATTACTCCTTTATTTACCCCGGTAACGTTCCTCTCCCTCACTTACGTGGCTATCATCCCACACCAAAACACAAAGTTCTGTTCACAGCAATTTGACCATATTGGCCAGTTGGTTGTCCTTCCTGACTGGTTCGGGTTGCCTTTTTCTTTAAATGAGTTTTGCTTCGTCCTCCACAGAATGGAGAGAGTATCATGGTCCAGGTGGCTCTGGGTCCGGATTCTGCTGGGGAGAAGGTAAAGTGTTTTTTTTCTTTTTCTTTTTATCCCCTGTGCGTTCTCTCTGGTGTGACGACCGGACCGTACTAACCAAGCTGCGTGTTCATGTTCGTGCGCGTGTGTATGTGTGTGTGCGTGCAACGCCGCCCATTTGCTGTGTTCACTTGTCTCGCTTGGGTTTGACCCTAGGCCAGAGGGAACTTGGTGGAAGTCCCTGCGGAGTCCCCTGGTCCCACTGAGAAAGTAAGGCCGCTGGGGTTCCTCTCACTCTTTAATGGGGATGTGAGTCTTGAGAGGACTTTGTGTGTTTGTTAGCGTGTGACCGATCGGGACCCTTCACATTCAGAGGTGTATGGATAGCTGACCCGATTATGACCAGATAATGGCCAAGTGCTCCTGGGGAGTAGGGAGAACTTTGGAAATTGGTAGGATTATGTTTTCCCCAACAGGGCTGCTGATCCCTGGTAAATATTACAGAAGTGGGATGGATTTTTATTGTTGTTTAATTTAACCATGACCCTGGTACTCTGACGATCTGGACTAAAATACAGTTTTAGTACAAAATTAAAAACTTTTGGCAAAATATACTAAACATTATAACCCTTTTAAAATGGTGCTCTTTAAAAATAGTTTATTAATTTTTTTTAATTTATTAAACACTTAACTCTAAAAACCCTAAACCTTGGTTATTTTTTTTTAAATGATGCATGGAAAAACAGAATGCTGACAAAGGCTATACAGAACAGTCGCTAGACAAACAATCCTCCAAATTTTGGTGATGTTAGATTAAAAGAATTAAATTAGAATACAAAAAGGGGATATTCTCTATAATAAATAGAAGATAAAATACAAACAAATTATTTATAAAACAATATGAAAGACCGTTCCTATTAATTTGGGGTTCTTAATTGTTTTATGAAATTTTGTACAGGGTCGGGGGTGATCGGCTGCAAACAAATGACTCAAACACTGTACCTGCTAGAATAAATGTGTCGTTTTATTCCGCCACAGAATACAGCAAAGCAGCAAGCACACACACACTCAATACGTGATGCTAAATACAATCATCAGAGCTCTTACCGTGACACTGGACTGGAGAGCCGTCAGTCCGGGCAGAGCAGCATCAACGTAGCCGGGCGTCCGTACGCGACCCACGGCAGACTCCGCCAGACCGAGGGACTTCCCCGTCTTTAATACTCATTCAAAGGATCGTGTGCGAGCAGGGGGGGCCAGTCCCTTCTCTCAGGCGATCCAGCGGTGAATTCCGAAACAGGAAAACAAACCGCTCCCACTACACATGAGCTCTATGCGTGATAAAAATAAGTTATATAAGGCATTTTTGGCATGGTTACATAAGTGACCTATTTTGGTTGCTAAGGCACTATCTAAGGTATTTTACCTTCAGTTGCCAAGGAACTATCTAAAATATTTTTCCCTTCAAGCCCGTTCCATCTCATCCCAAAGATGCTCTATTTGGGTGAGGTCTGGGGACTAAGAATGCCGCTCAAATAAATTTGCTGGCATGTTCCTGGAACAATTCTGAGACAATACATCGCCTTGCGATATGGTGCGTTTTCCTGCTGAAAGTTTCCATGTGACAAAGGGTAAATTTTTGCCATGATGGGATGCACTTGGTCAGCAACAATGTTCAGAAGCTGAGGCGTTCAGGTGTTGCAAAAGAGACACAATGGTTGTCAGGATAACATTCTGCACACCATCACACTATGACCACCAGCCTTTACCACTGATACCAGGCAGCTGGAGTCCATGGACTCAAGTCGAATCCTGACTCTGCCACTGGCATGACACAACAGGAACCAGGATTCATTGGACCAGGCAATGTTTTCCACTCCTGAGTCCAGTGTTCGAGATCGTATGCTCACTAGAACAGCTTCTTCTTGTTTTTAGCTGGAGTGAAACCTGGTTTCCTGTTTGTAGCCCACCGGTTAACTTGCATGATTCTTGCCATTGTCTTTTGACCTCTCTAATCAACAAGATGCTTTCACCCAGAGTTTTTAGTCCAACAAAAAAATACGGTTGCATTTCTCCACCTGCCATTAGAATGTCCATACCTATTCAACACCACTAGGCACCAGCAATGACAGAAATCACGCTAAACTCAATATAGGTCATCTCACTATTATTTTCATCTAGTAGTGTTGATTTGGCTGTTCACATTAAAGACTAATGCACATCAGTTTGCCTTTGGTGTGAGAAAGTAATGGTAAAAATCAATGGACTATTCTCTAAAAAAGCTTAAAAGCCCATTAAAAACACAATTGTTTATTTTATATTTATTTCCAATATTGAAAAGGACCAGAATTACTCCAACTCAATTTAATAAATGTACAAAGCATGTGACCTGAGATTGTTCATTCATCATTTAACACCTGTAGGGCAGTTAAATGGTCAGTCTCTTGTGACCTATAGAAAGCGTTATATTTTAATGTATGGACAGGTTATTTCAAAATAAAAACTTTTTACAAAAATATATTCTAAAGGTTATTTGTTGTCTGGAAGTTAATTGGTAAGTGGTTAATTGGATTTTTTTTTTTTTTTGTGTATAATTCTCTATTGGCCGTGCAGTAGTTCTTTCACATACTGCTTGTAAAGATATTCTTTAAAAATATTTTCATTGGACCGAATCCGTTGGTATGAAACTTTTCGTTTTCCTATTTGCAAGCTATTGTTTTGGAAGAATAGTTGCATTTATAGCTAATGCAGGAAATAATCAGTAGTTCAGAGCAGAATGCATAATATGATCCTTCTAATGTACCCAATTCTGCTGTTCATGCAAAGCGCTTAACAAGTTGAACAGGTGAACAGCCTATGAGCTGTAGAGATATCAATACTTTTGTCAAAGGCATATCCACATTAAATGAGGGTTTCCAAAATAAAGCAGCATTAATTGAGTATATAAAGCTCATCAATTCTTCCATTTTATTTATTTAGGATACTACTCCAGAGACTTATTGCTAAAGTGTGACATGTTAAAGACAAGCATGCAAATTGTGATAGGGCATTGTTTCCTAGTCAACTATCAACAAGTGCCACACAAGGAGGCAGAGATCCTGGAGAGGAGTGTGTCTGGTTGGAGGGTATAGCAGTTCAGTCTTAAGTCTTGTGTCTAGAAATCCATGTAGCGATCTCTTGTTGGGAAGACAAGATACAAGAACCTCATAGACCTGTGGGGGGGTCGAAGGTGAAGTGTGTAATTAGCATGACAGTGATGGGTTCTGGCAGAGTGTAGTTATTCGTTGATGGAGTGTTTGGCCTTGAAAAGAGACTGGAGAGGGCCTAGCTGATTGTTCAAGAGAGAATTTCTTTATTAGAGGTGTGACGCAGGCTTGCTTTAAACATCACATGGACAGAGAGAAGTAAGGTTTTAGTTTCTGGATGATGTTTCAGGAGCAGGTCTAGAGGGTTGGTGGTTAGTAGGTGTTTCCGGAGCAGCAGAAGGGTCTCTTGATCTGTAAGCAGTGAAGGTTGTACGCTGAGGTGCGGACGTGTCATAAGTGGTTGGACGGAAGCTGTATCAGATTTCATTAGTCATTCATGTGTTGGTAGTGACTGGTGAATTCGTCTGCAGAGAGAGTGGAAGATGTGTCTGGGGAGGGGATGCTGCAGAGAGGATAAAGTAGAGAATATTTTTCGGGGTCGATAGGTAGCTTCTTGGATTTTGGAATGGTAGAAAGTTACCTTAGCTGTGATCCCACGGTTGCAGGGTTCCTGATTAAAATATTATTTTTAATGTACTGACAAGCAGTTTGAGATTACAACAAAATAATGCCCACAATACACGGACATTCACAACAAGAATAGTGAAGATAAAACATACTGTGCTGTAATCATTATTCTAATTTAACAGTTTCAGTTCTTCCTTCCATGCTCTAGTTCAGCTGATTTCATGGTACTCACAACATTAATGCTGAATAGTGTATGTCAGCTTTGTCCTAATTCCTAAATTACAAGGGAATAATTACAATGTGGCATGGTCAAATATAATTTTCCTTGATATTTTAAGAGCCATTACAACAGACGGGCTTTTAATATTACAACCTACTGTCCTCTTATTTGTGCATTGGGGATATTAATTGGGCGTGTTTGCGTATGTGGTATACAAATTTGTATGCGTTTTCCCATGTTGTGCTTTATGTTCTCTTGTCGGATTGATATATCTATGGGGTTGTTAATGCTAGTGTGGTTCTTTGTAGACACAACAGCAGAAGTTTGTGAACTGGCAGTGTGACGCTGAGTTCCGAGGAGATGACTTTACAGCCACTGTCACTCTGGGGAACCCAGACCTTCTCATCGGCTCTGGTAAACTGCAGGACTGCATGCTTTTCTCTTATTTTAGAGATTTTTAGATTGATGTCTAGTTGTTTAATTAGATTTGTTTAAATTGAAGTTTCATTAATGATTTAAATAGTCACTTGTGTGCTGGATTTTTGGTCATTGAACTGAGGGGAAAACATTTACATGACAACCTGTTTTTTTAAAGAAGCATTAATGCATAATGATAACTTGTGTTGATGGCTCAATTTGAAAAAAGTTAAGTTAAACATGATGCCTTAATGCTCATTTTAATAAACAGTTAATATTTATTTGCAGTTGATTCAAAATAATAAACAAAAGTGAACATGACGCGTCCAAAAGCCTGTTACTTAATACTTTTGGCATATATAGCTGCTTCCAAATATTTCCTGTAGTTAGCTAAGAGTCTTTATATTTTTGCCTTTGGATTTTTCCTCACTCTTCAGTCAATCAGTCAATCAATCAATCAATCAATCAATCAATCAATTTATTTTTATAAAGCCCTTTTCCCATGTTTCCATTTCACAAAGACATGTTACATCCAGAAAAATTCAATATGTCCTAGGCCTGACCCCCCAAAAGCATGCCGGTAGCAAGAAAAAACTACTTGGGCTGGCAGGAAGAAACCTTGACAGGAACCCGGCTTAATGGGGGAGCCCATCCTCCGCTGACCGGCACTAGGAGCTGAATTAAATAATAACAATCTAATGTCCATAGTGTGTGATGTCCAGTCGAGGAGTTCCAAAACGTATTATTCGGAGGAGAGCGGTGGGGGCCCCAGATGGCTGGAGTCCAGTCTAAAGGTCCCCTGGTTGCTGTGGTGAAAGTGATGCAGTCCTGCAGGAATGCCTCACGTGATTGTTCGAAAGAGAGAGATGGCACATTGTTAATGCTTATGGAAGCAGGATGATCTCAAGTTGAAAATTTAAAAATCTAAACTTTGTGAGTGGTCACCGCTACATCTATCTATGGCAGCATACAAAGAGGGTGAGTGCTGTCATCAACACATGGCCATGACGGTGGTCCGAAACCCAACCCATTTCTTCCTTGCAGAACTCGTCCAGCTCAAAAATATTCTTAGGTCTCGTTGGATGCACTACAAGTTTTCTTCCCACAGATTTTCAATAATATTCAGGTCTGGTAACTGTGACATCTGTTCCAAAAACATTCTTCCTCCTCTTTAAATAATTCAGGGTTGATTTTAAGGTTTGGATTATTGTCTTTCTGAAATATCCAACCTCTTTTCAGCTTTTCAGCTCTGGGACATTAGTTTCTAGGATGTAGTGATATTTAGTTGAATCTATACTCTTTCTTCCTCCTTCAGAATCACGTGATTTCTGTGCAATGCTGTTGCGACTTACTGGCTTTCGCACTGGACACTGTTCACATGTGCTGGGAATTTGAATACTTTTTTGTGGAACCTTTTTAGCCGGATGATGAAGAAATCACACTGACAAACTTAATTTATAGGAATAAAGGAAATTTTTGTTATGCGAGCTTTTCTAAACAAAATGCTTCTTACATTATTCAGAGCTTTGTTGCCTTTCTGTACCATCTGAACACATGTAGTTCACACCCCCCTTCATGCCCATTTGGAACGCAAGGTCTCTATTGTACACTTATCCAAACTCATAAGAGATGTTCTGCATAGTGCTTCTTTTCCCAATATCTTCTGTATCTATTACTGGTCAGCAAAGATTGGCCTAGGTGACTGGTGCATAAAAATTTCAGTTTGGACAATGAAATGTGAAGAAGGATTTAATCTCTGTCAATCTCTTTTAGGTATAGTCGTGGCACATTACCTCCAGTCTATCAGTCCCATGCTGGCCCTGGGGGGGGAGCTGGTGTACCACAGTAGGCCTGGGGAACAGGGGGCAGTGATGTCCCTGGCTGGAAGGTACACAGGTGAGAACGACTACATATGTCACAGTGTTGGACTTATTCAAATCCAGGTCAAGGAATTTTAGGGATTTTTAAGTACATATTGATGGTTGTTTACAACATCCACACAATTGACCAATTAGTTTTTAAATATAACAAGAAATCCTTGCATTTTAATTATTAGAAAATGCTTTTTGAATGGACTAATAGGACTAATTTCCGTTAAGTGACACAGTGATAGAATAGACTAAATGTAAACTGTAGATTTTAGCAGGAAAATAAAAATTATTTCAGAAGTTTGTACTGGTAAATATTAACTTTTGCCATTTTGTTTTTGATGTTGCATATGGGCCATATATGTATGGTGATTGTTCCCGTTCTTGTTGTTTGCTCAGGTAGTAATTACATCGCCTCTTTGACCATGGGGGGGTCAGGAGCTCATGCCTCGTACTATCACAAAGCCAGTGAACAGGTACCACAACCATTCTTCACATGACGCATTGCTGTTGCAAAAGAATTCCCTGAGATTTGAAATGTTAACAAAGCGTCAAATGTTTAAAAATTTTCTTTACCTTTCAAATTTTAAAAAATTGCATATAGCTAGAGAAATGGATATTGCTGCGATTGGATAGATTTAATGACATGGAATGAACCTGCACGATTACTTTCATTGCCTATTGTATTTGCAGGCAATTAGAAGTATATAATTTATAACATTTTAAAATGTGCTGTAATGGCTAGGTTTAAACGATTGAGTGACAGTAGATGGTGCCTTTGTGATATAAATTGCATGAATTTAGTGTGGTGTAGCTACTTCAGTTACTTAATTTAAGTTAAAATATTTAAACCATATCATTATACTCTATGAAAGCTTGATCTTAATAATGTATGTTCTTAAGTTGTTTCAGCCCCAGTCTCTACTGCATTGCTTCTTTTGTCAACCTGCATGCCATTACATTTATCGGCTGTATTTATGCCTTAATGACTGGCCGACATATTTTCTTGCTTTGGCTAAGATCCTGGCGGCGGCATTTTGCACAAGTTATGTTTTTGTTACAGTCTGTGGGCTGCCTGAAAAAAAGGGCATTATAGTATTACTGTATTCTACAGGTCACAAAACATGTATAAGTTTTTCTGTATCCTTTTGACCGTGAAAATGCCGTAGTTCTAAGATGGAAAAAATCTGTTTTTGTTTTTAACATGGTATTCAAATGAGATATCTGGGTCAATTGTTACCACATTTTCAAAATAGGCACTGAGTAGCCATGAAATCATTGTATGATTTGTCATGCTGTTATGGTGATTTTTAGAGCCAAGGACTATCATTTCTGTTTATTTTTCCGAATTTAATAGTAAAGAATTTGATGTCTGCCATTGTTTTACGTTCTTGATACAAGATTCTAGCACTGCAAAATGCTGGTCCTCACCTGGTTTCACAGACGGATTGTCATCTGTATAATAGTGGAAATTAATCCTATTCTTACAAATAACATGTATAGGTTGAAGAGCAGGGGACCTAAGTCTATTCAGGAGGATCTGGGGGTAATAGTGTCTAAGGCAGCCATAGGTCAAGAAGCACTAGGACAGACTGTGTTGTTATCAGAGGTTATAAGGATATCATCTCAGTGCTATGGCTTGCGCAAAAACCTGACTCTCACTCACAAGTCTCATAGGTGCTGTGACCTAAGAACATGGTTAGCTGTTGATCAACCGTTTTTAAATTTTTTTCTGGTATTTTAGATAAGTTTGTAATTAGAATAAAGTTGTAATTATTAAAAAATTGCTGGGTCCAATACTGGTGTTTTCTAATTTCTACCAGTTTCTCAATTTGAATTGCCTAGCTAAAGATGTAGTCTCATAGGTAGTGTTTCTCATAGGAGAGTGCAAAGAGATATAGAGATTTAGAGATATTTTCAGTTATTATGAGACTGAGAAGTACAAAAATAATTTAGATGAGATGTAAAAGACCTAATGGCTTTCATTAATTCCAGAATTTGTTAGCAATTGTTTTATGCATATTTTTTATATATTTTTGAGTGTTTGAGGTTAGATAGTTAGATAATTTGTGTTTTCTTTTCTACGTTATTAGCTTTTACGATGATTTGCTGGAGTTATACAGTGATTTTACAAAAGTAAAAGGAGTTTTCAAGGATCCTTTAAACGCAAATGAATCCTCATTAAAACATCAGTCAAGGCTTGGCCATCATTCGGGCAGGGTCTGCTACATGAGAAGTGTAAAAATGTTTTCGGTTCATTATGAGACCGTGGCAAATTAGACTATGGTGTTATACGACACATTTATAACTAATAATGTCCGGAATTTGACGCCTTTTATGGAACCTTTTGCTAGGTGATGAAGAAATCACACTGACAAATGTATTTAACAATAATAAAGGAAGGTTTACTGAATCAATGTGGGGAAGAGTAGTGTACCTCAAACGAAATCCTACTCTCAGTTGTTTAATTTACTATAGCCTTTTTTGAGTTCTGGATAATTTGTAATTTGTAATTGGTCTCACCATCGCAGCCAGACTCGGATGTACTGGGAAGGATGATATGTGCTATGCTGATATTATGCATTCTTGCTGTCCGCTGCTCTACAACCAACATCACTGCTAGGCCTCCCCATCCATTTGCTTGTTGGGATTTTTTTTAATGCAGTGACACTGGCAGCATGAAAGAAGCTTGTTAATGTGTTGATTTTGGGTGAGGTGTTGTGACTCATCTCACAGTTTTATTAGTGGCATTGATTGGCTGTAACGTTTTTCCACTTTAAAGCTTGCTAGAATTGATTTGCTAGTGTTTAATCTTTATTAATTGTCTTGAAAATACCTTTCACTGATCATGAATCCCAGACCCCATAGATGTGTTTATATTACTGTACTTTTGGTCTCACAGTTGCATGTTGGGGTGGAGTTTGAGGCCAGCTCACGGATGCAGGATACAAACGTTTCATTTGGCTACCAGCTGGATGTGCCCAAAGCCAATCTGCTATTCAAAGGTACAGCCGGTCATGTGAAAAGGTTCTATGATTTTCTATAAAGTTTTTTAGAAGCCTTATTGCATTGTTCTGATTCTTGTCTATACCCTTCTCTCTTTCTCTGCTTTAGGCTCTTTGGACAGTAACTGGGTGGTTGGAGCAACAATGGAGAAGAAGCTAATTCCCCTGCCCCTTACCCTGGCCCTGGGGGCATTCCTCAACTACCGCAAGAACAAGTTCCAATGTGGCTTCAGCGTCACCATTGGATAGATGGACTCTACTTGGGCTAACCAGGACACCGATAGAGATGGACACCCTGACAAGGACACTGCAACTGACTCATACAGAGGCCCATTAAGATGACGAAACAAGACCTCGATACACACTTGGTCATTAGGCTTAGTTCCTGGTGTTATTTATTTTTTACGATGTTTTGATTTTGTACGGTATCGGCTGTGAATTAAGACATGGCCAATGGTTGGGCTGTGTGGGGGAGCGCAGGCATGATGTTTCTTTAGATTTTTCTATATATTTCCATTTAGAAGAACATGTTAATGTGTTGCCTGCAATGGAACAAGTCAGTTAATTCCATACTGCATTCTAATTCCACTTCTTTCAGAGTTCTCCAGCTTTCCAGCTCACGTGAGCAGCTTTACCTTTTTTTATTATTAATATTTTATTTTTTTAATTAACTAATACTAGTTAATTTGTTTTGTTTACCTTTTGTCCTTTTTCATTGGGGTACATAAATAGTGCATTCCCTTTACACCTCTATTAAAGCAGGATAAATTATATTTATTATAAAATAAGATTTTTATTTTTAGACACATTGAAAAAAGCAGAGCTACTAAATATTTTTCTTGTATTATTGCATTGTTTTAAAATTTTCATGGAAAAATCTGACTGGGGACAAATTTGATTTTTAACTGTTAATACTCTACTTTGGTAATTAGTGTGGACTGGCTCTAAAATCTGTTTGGTGCCCTTTTAGCGGGTAAAGGAGGACTGAAATCAGAATGGCAGCAGCCTGGAAGTCTTAGAGTGACAGGGACAAAAAAGAACAGTTATTATGTAAGAGTACTGATTCAGAGTATAAAAATAGTAATTATGTAGAGTAATACAGCTCTGGTGTATTAAAATAAGACTAGGGCTTCTGGGAGAGGTTGGCTGAACCCGAGTTGGTTTGGGGGCGACCTCAGAGACTTGGTTGAATCCCCAGCCATCCATGCGCACCTGCCTCCATGTTTAAGTTTATAAAGTCCGGGGCAGAACTGACCACTCAGACTCGCCCATATTATGTTTCTTTGTGTGTGTTGTTTTGTTTCACCATCATAACCTATACACCACCGTCAAGGTTAGGCCCTTATCCTATCAGGTTGTAACAGCTTGCAAAATCCTTTTAAAGTATAGCACTCCTGGCAGAGGTCGTAATCTTTTGAGGGGAACTTATGTTTCAGCTCTGGTCATGTCTGCTATGCTACAAATCAATCAAGGGGATATGTAGGGTGCTATCTATTTGTGCAATGATGCTTTGTTCTGATTGGATTTTGTATTGAAGATATTATGCCAGAAAAGTCGAGGGCCTTACAAACTTAGTCTGTGGTTGCCTCTCGAATGGCTCAGTTGGTTACGTGTCTGAGTGCAGATTGAGCCCTATGAGATGGAGTTTGCTTTTTTTTTTCTAAGCTTATAAAAGAAAAGAAAATAACTGGTGTCTTTTTTAATAGTTGCTTAATAAAATATTGTCTAAATAGTTCCCAACACCACACCAGCTATGTTATGAACTTAGTAAATAAAAAAATAGAGCACATACAAATATTAGCCCTCTGGACTGTGCCTGACTATCTTACATGGATCTAGAACTAGTCATATATAGAGTGGCCATATTATTAGGCAAGTTGTTAGTTCAGAGAACGGCCTGAATTTGTCGGGCATGGATTCAACAAGGTTTAAAACGTGCTTACAAAATACAAAAGCCTCCCTCTTCCCTTCATAAAGACAAGTTACGACTCTGAAAACAGATATGTGGAATTTGAAAATAAAGATAGAAGAATTTTTAAATTTGAATAGCTATATGGAAACATCTTAAAAAATGTTCTATGGTGTCTTGCTAAGTAACATATCAAGACTGAGACTTTGTCCGTGTTTGCCTATCTATACCTGCAAATTTGTCCAACCTCCTCCACCTGCAACCAACTTGCCTCAACTCCTTGCAAGGCAGTCAAGTAAGTCCACTCAATCACAAGAAGTTTTGTGCAGCTTGTAATTAGCCTTTGTTTTCATGATGCCATGTATTGCGTCGCCTCAGTGACAGAAAAAGGCAGCATGTGCTTTTTCTCTCGTCAATGAAGCAATAATCAAAGATGACAATCGGCTCATCGATTAGCGGAAGACATGCATATATATTTTTTTAAAAAGTGGCTCAGTAACAATGGTGGAAGATAACTACCAAAGAGAATGTCGCAAAATTGATAATTTTCATGATCCTCTATTCCTTCCACCGCTGTATGCCAGTCATGTGCCAGGTTCGGCTCCCTGCTGTCAAGGGATATGGACCCAGTATTTGTGGCCTAGAAATAGTGACCATAGGTTCGACCTACCTGGTTGCAGGTGTGCCTAACCTTTAATGAATTTTTTTCGTTAATTTCCTGAAATTGGTTCTCGTCAGTTTTTTCCATCTTGAGATTTAATTTTAGTTTCTGTCTCCAAAACCACTAAAAACAGCAAGTAAAGAAACAACTTTATCTTTGGAAGTGTCTGGTCCTGGTTTTTAACACGGTTCCACTCAGGGAGACCACACCGCACTGGCCCACTACCCCGCTTTGAGACTGCCGACTGGCTACTAGCTACATTGCAGTCTAGTTACTGTGGGTGTCCAAATCCTCAACATGGCACATTTGCCCAGTCTATAGCGACACACACGTTAGGCTGGTGACAATTCAAAAGCTTCAGAATATACTGCTATCAACCAATAACAATTCACAAACTTTCACAATATGAAAAAGGAGAGGCAGACACCAGACGCTTGCAAAATATTGCTGGACCAAATCAGACCGTTTTTGCCCTTCATAGGAGGCCTATCAAGTATAGGTGGAGACGGTGGATCACCCAAACAAATCTGCATAACCCACATGCAGGACTTGGTTTTAGTATTTTAGCAAGCCATCGCTCATTGAAAAAAAGATAAATAAAACATCCAAAAAAAAAACAACAATCCAGTGTAGTGAATGTAAACAAACTGGAATACAAATGAAGAACACAAGAAAGTTGTTACCACTGTTAAAAGGCTAACATTAGATTTTTGCATAATCATAGAATGTGATGGATACCTTAGGTTTTCAAATTTCAAAAGCAAATGATTTACTTAAATTGCACTGTACTACACTATGTTGTAAGGTGTGGAATGTATACATTGTATACATACACTGCATACTTTATTTTGATAACTGTAAAACATTGCAACAGTAACGTGTGCAATTATTTTATCCTGTGTTTCATCGACTAGGTATGGTGCAGCATTGTTTTGGCAGAAAATGAACAGGTCTGGTGGTGGTGGGGGAAATTAGAGTAGTCTACATTCTACTCTAATTTCATGAGATGACTGATTTATTCAAATTTAGGTAGTACATGAGTTACAATCACATTTTTTTGTAACTGTATAAATATTTGGCAAAGTTAGAATGCCTTATATTTGGGTCCGCCCTGTTGGGACTTTACGCCCTGTTGAGGTAATACTATGAATGTTGATAGTATTAAAGTGAGAAAAATTTCTCTCTTAGCTGGATTTTTCAGTTAATGTTTCAGCCCACTTTCACATTATCTGAAATTGTTAAGATTATAAAACATTTTTGCTACATGCTAACTATGTGATTTGGGAATATGGCCTGATAATTAGTATTTATACTAGAAGCATACTAGCTTTGCTGGAATTGGGTCAAGTGTGCATGTTGTTGATTTAGACACGGTAGTTAATATTACTTAAATGTGTTTCTCTTTCACTGTAAAGGAAATTTAATGTGAGTATGAGGTCCAACTGGTTCAGTTTCTGCATGAAATTACCCATTGCTGGCCTGCGTGTAAATATTACCTTTACAAATCCATGAGGTTTAGACAATAACACAATTGTGAAAGACATTTAATGCAAGTAAAATCTGAAAACCATTTCAATAGTTTTTTTGAATAGTTTTTTCTTATGAAGAAGAAAAAAAAGCCCACTTTCACATTATTAGGGTGGACAATAAGAAAACTTTTTTTTTTGGTTGTAACAAGTGGTTATGTGTGTTACTGTTGCCTTTCTATCAGCTCGAACCAGTCTGGCCATTCTCATCTTACCTCTCCCTTCAACAAGACATTTTCGCCCAGAGAACTACCGCTCACTAGATATTTTCTCTTCTTTGGACCATTCTCTGTAAGAGAATCTCCCTAGAGATGGTTGTGCGTGAAAATCAGTAGATCAGCAGTTTCTAAAATATTCAAACCAGCCCGTCTTGCACCAACAACCATGCCGCTTTCAATTAAATCACCTTTCTTCCCCAAAATTTCATTTTGTGGCTCACTCTAACATTGCAATCTGCCATAACCTGCCATAAACCAGCATACTGCTTTTACTTTTATTAGCTTCCTTGCTTCTATATCAAAAATAGATATATACTTTTTTATTTTCAAAGTTACATCATTCAAAGGAGTACAATCTGGTCTGCCTTATATGTAAATTTCAGGAAGGCACCATTTACTACCACACATATATTACCGAAAAAATGTCTGCGTTTGGAACATTCAAAAAATCCCATTCATTTCAATGTAGTTAGTACCCTACTACTCTTCAAACTCAAATATCAAAGATTTATATTTTACAAATGTCACATTATATATAATATCTTATTGTAAATAAGACAAATTAGTCTTTAATTTAAGATTAGTTTGATCTGGGCACCACCTTGCCCTCGAAAAAATTAAACACACAAAGAGTTTACATTGAATTTAAACAGTTATCTCCAATATCCTTTCACCCACATTTTGGCTATGTTAAGGCACAACTGTCTACTATGTGACAAATGTGTTCGTTTTAAGCTAACTGTTAGCAGAAGATAGTTATGAAGAAAAGAAAAGAGGGAGAGGCTATTTTTCTCGGTGCCACTAGGTGACTCAGAACACACTCTGTGAACATTTCATTCAATTCGTTTGCTATTGCCTCGCACTAGAATTCCAGTGAATCCGGAGTTATTTGGTAATTTGTTGGCTGAACACAAAATCGATAGCTTTCTGTTGTCCGCCCTAACATTATTCATTATTTTTCCAATCTATTTTCTGTACCAATTGAAAAGGATACTCTTCTTTACGTGTTTCTCAAGGTTTCAAAATCACAAAACTAAGTTGAAAGTACCAGGGGAATCCAATGGGTATAAATAGGTCCATATTTAGAGCGACAATACTGAGGAGCTTGTGGAGGGAGTTTCCTACCCTAATCCCAGTAATGAGATCAGAGCCACGTTCACAGTGAGGAGGGATATCCTCACAACTGTGTGTTTGTGTCAGTTACAAAACATCACCGCAAATGTCCTTTCTGTTCTTTTTAATCTCTGTGAAGCTCTTTAATCAGTGAGTATTTCTGTAGTATCTTTACAGTAATTGTGGTAAATGCCCGCTTACTAATGAAGGAACAGGAGGTTTTGGACCTTGTTTTGGAACACCATGGAGATTGGAGACTGGATGCAGTTGAAAATGTTTTATTACGATGCACACTGGGAGACTTCACTGAACTCATCGGTAGAATCTAGAAGCTCAATTGCAGGATATGCAATTGTGCCGGCTGCCGTTCCCATATTTGCAAACCGATGACTTGTTGTGCACAGACGATCAGGGCTTGCCAACTAGTTCCTGCTTCTGCACTGATGATTTTGGCCCACAGTAGACTAGTAGGGAAATTAGCAACAATCTCCTCTCTTCTCTTCTCCTAACCCCCGTCCTATCATCTGACACTGAGGCAGGAATGCCTCTGTCGCCGGGTTATTGAACTTTATTGGACTCATGGATGGAGAGACGTGACACACACAGAAGACTGGCACACATGCATTAAGTAGTTTAGTTACACACAGCATTTCAGCAACATCAAGAATACATGTTCTTTTGAGGAGCTCAAAAATTAAGAGATTGATGTAAATGGGGTAACAAATTACAGAAAACTGCTCTACAGGGTGTGCAGATTTCCACTCCAGCCAAGCACATAAGCTCTTGAATCCGCTAACCTTTGGTCTAATTTCTAATTTAGTTTCTAGGCCCTGGATTGGGCTTCATAGCTACTAAAATACCTCTTAAAGGAACAGGACTGAAAAGCACTGACGTTTAATATTTCTGGGGTTTTCATTAAACAAGCATGAATTAGAGGATTCCTTTATGAAAGAATGGTCTGACATTCCTGCATTTAATTTCTAAAAACTTTACTGACTTATATTCTATGCCTGGCTGTGTCCACGAATCCCAAATAACCAGGTACTGGAAAAAATAATGGACTATAAAAAACTCGACTCTGTATTGCTCCTAACTTATTATAAGCTCCTAACTCCTAACTTGTATATCATGAGAAACTGAGAAGAGATAATGTTTTGGTCCATGGTATATCTTTCTCTGGTCCATGACTGGCTGCATGCATAAGCACCAAAAATACTTCTTACATTCTGTTGCTTTGAAATCAATTTTTAATTGTATTCTATTTAGCTGTAATAATTATGTGCAGTGTCAGTGTAAGTGGTCCTCCTGGACCATTATTGGTCTCTCTAATGACAAAGATGGTTGCTTGTTTCTCATTATCAAGCGTTCATAAATGACACAACAGTGTATTGATTTTTCTTTTGATCCAGGAATTACACAAAGAAGGGTTGTAACAACTGTACCCCTTCCAATCTTTATTAAAATTTAATAGAAAACATACAGAATAGAATACATTTGATTGCAAAACCAATTAATCTTGTAATTTACCCAGAACCTTCAATAGCTTTTAGGGATTTGCCTGTAAGTAACATCATTAGGAAGGTTTGTCCTGACCAAACTGCCATGTTTTTACTGTTGTTTTTAAAAAGTCCTTAGTAAATTTACATCTCATTGAGATGTATTGACTTATGATGTTTTCCAAATGGTAATTTGGAATGGTAACACTGTAATAAAATTGTTTTCACACCAATACTGTGCCAACAAAATTACCCACCAAAATTATGTGTAGTGATTAGGAAATACAGAACAATGTGACAGAAACAAAGGAAAATAAGAAAAGACAACAGATCCTGCGAAGTAGATATCTACAGAGACAGAAGGAGGGTGTGGCAAAAAAGCAGATCAACACACCCATAAATAACAGATAAAAGAGACATGGAGAAAGACGCAGACGTTCAGAAAAAGAGGATGCCACTGCCATCCAAAGAGAGAAGTTCATGTCAGTCTCTTAGGACTTAAAATCGCATTTAATTGACTTAACCTAACAAAGGTAACTGCCTCAACCTGTCACCTACACAATTGAACACTCTCATCTGACTCATTACCTTTACGGAATACAAGGTAGGCTTGGTATCTGAACTTTCATTTCTTTCTTTTGCTTTTTCTACTAAACTTCTCTGTAATCTAGATTGGTGATGATGACTGTCATTTAATTAGCCCCTCTTTAGACCGTTTCAGTATGTTTGTTGCTAATTTCTCAGTCTCTCTCTTTTAATTTCTGCTTTGGCTGTCTGCTACTCTCGTATGTCTTTTCCTTGTCTTTGAGCAGCCTTTTACCAGCAGCCCACTTCTCCTCTTATTTTATACTCATATTACTGTATTCTCTTTACATGAAAATGACAAAGAAAGAATATATACTGTTTGCTATATTTCCTTCCCTAAAGAAAGACCGGAGTTTCTTTTTGATTGACTTAAGTAAATAATGATGTGTATTTTGAAATATAATTAATTATTATTTGTTGTCTTGTCAGTAACAACGAGTCAGTCCTAATTGTTTTTTTAATTCTAAAATTCAATTCTCAAAATAGTTTGCTCATAATTTACTTATCGATTTAAGGAAGTGTTACTTTTTTACTTGGTATGCAGCCGGCGTAGATGTTAAAGCCTTTTATCTACTCTAATATCTATCACCCTAACCATAAATAGTTAGAGAAGGTGGAATACATTTTCTAATACTGGGCAATATTTAAGTTCTGTACATTTTACCCCATTAGGCTTTGAGTAATAGTAGGCTGTGGGTTTTTTGTTTTACTCTCCTTCCTCACTTTCTCCTCCTTTTTCCACACGACCTTAATCCTGAGCTCTTTGATTGTTTCAGAATCCTCTTTCTGTCGGGTAATTAGTTTAACAATAGAGTTTAAAATTTGGAAATGATGCATTGAAACAAACATACTTTAAAAATCATAAATAATTATAGGATTGCGCTAGGGAAACATAGAAAACTGGGACTTTAACAAATTGTTTAAAGTGGAAAATACTGGAGTATGGAACATGTGGATGTAGTAAATTGCAATTGGTCGCAAGTGTTTTTGCAAATTTTTTAGGCAAAACGAGCAGAAATTGCTATTCTGAAAGAAACATTTTTGGATGACGTGCGAGGGAGTTCCAGAACAATATAGACCAGCATCAGATTCATTGTAAAGGAAGTGTATTTTTAAAATACTTCAAATTCAGAAAATACACTTACTTAAAGTAAGAAAAGACAAGGTGAACCAAATAATTACAAAGAGGATCGATAATTGTTTATCAAACGGCCTAAAAATAAAAAGCAAAAAGGTTTTTTGCAACGCTTTATCACTGCTGTAGAAAAAAAGGTCAAAGAAGATGTTATAGTATTGTTATTATGACAATTAATTGGCAGCCAAAACTATGTGGACACTATTGAAGAAAGAAAGTTATTCACTCTGTTTAAGAGGAAAGCTTTAGATTAAGTCTGGATTTAGCGCAAACACCCAGAATGGAGGACTGGTTACTGCAGAGTGTCTAATCTACAGAGTCATCTCTGTTGCAAACAGGCAGTCATGGCTTTCTTTTAGGCCAACAGAGAAAAAACGTGAGTCAACAATTTATACACAGGAAAAATGGATTTCACAGGATGTTTAAGGAACGATAGGCAAGGTGCTACCACATAGTGATAGCAGGGATATCTGAATTGAGCAGGGTAAACAGCCTGGCATCCAGGGTCATTTCAGAGCATGTAAGACCTTAGGGTTCTGGCCTCCTCCCTCCTCTCTGGGATGGGTTGTCTAAGGTACACAGCATTTCCTCCAGAATATTCTTCCACAACACTCTTGCCAATTGGTGGATTCAGTAATTTCAGCCACACCCATTGCTGACAGGTGTATAAATTCACAGCCATGCAATCTCCATAGACAAGCATTGGCAGTAGAACGGCTCGAGCTGAAGAGTTCAGAGCCACACAAACTCTTAGAAAGGGACTGCCAAGTTCCACACTGCTTTGTCGTGAGCTGAAATGGGTTTCCATTCTCAAGCAGCCCTTAGATCACCATACTCAAAGCCAAGCCACTGATGGAGTGGTGTAAAGCTCTCCACCTTCACCAGCAGTGGAAAATCGTTTTCTTGAGTGATAAATCGTTCTTCACCATCTGGCAGTCACACGGGATCTGGGTTTGGAGAAAGCTACCTTCCTGAATACATGGTGCTGTAATGTTTGGTGGAGGCATAATAATGGTCTGGGGCTGTTTTTCATAGTTCGGGCTAGGCCCCTTTCCAGGGAAAGGAAATCTTAACAGTACAGAATATAATGACTGAATACTAGACGATTCTGTGCTTCCAAATTTATAGGAACAGTTTGGGGAACGCTTTTTTCTATTTCAGCATGATAATTTCTTTGTGCACAAAGTAAAGTCCATACAGGTTCATATTTTTCATACTTTTCTCCCTAATCTGGAATCAGCAATTAAATCGGTGTGCAAATCTAGTCTCCTCCAATCCCACCTTAGACGTCCACACTGCAGACTTCACAGCTTGCAGCAGAAGTTCAGTGCCAATTGAAAGAGAAGCATGTCAGCATCAAAGCTGACAATTTCCTCCAACAGTGGAGGTGATGCAAACAATGCATGGAACTGTATGGTTGAACCATATTAAAATCCAGGAACGGTAGGAGATGATGGTATTAAATTTGATATACTGGCAAACAAAAGTGAAATTCTTCACATTGATAGTAAAAACATAAAACACAATTATTTAATGGGGTCAGAAAGAAAAGAGTTTCAGTAGATTTTATCTCTTGCATCAAATCATTGTACAGAAACAATAAAAATAGCAAACTGGATTTTGGGATATATAGTTAAATGTATACAAGTGAACTAAAAGGATATCATTCTACATCTGAATAATGCCTTAGATAGAGCTCACGTAAAATATTGTGTCTAATTCAGGTCACCATTTCACTTACATTTTACATTTATGTTACTTATCAGACGCTTTTATCCAAAGTGACTTACAGAGCTGGCAATTTCTACATTAATCCATTTATACAGTTTTACTGAAGCAATTCAGGTTAAGTTCATGCTCATATGTTGTAGTAATGTGAAGTTTATTGAATTAGTTCAGTGAGAAGATTTGGTTCTTTTGATTAGTTCAGAATTATTTTCCAGTACAATGAGTTGACGTTTGTTACGTATAGCCTATGTGCTGTGTCTTCTTATGGGTGATTCTAATTGTTTTATAAGATTAACAAAATATGAAAATTATTTGTTCATTTGATTCCCAGTTCTTCTCCCTAGTACTGATGCATCTGATTGGCCGGCATAATACCTGCACTCTGCACTGAATAACGGTTCCCATGTTCAGTGAGATACGTTCAATGGTTCAGCTTTGGTCTGCTAGAGAGTCAGTGTTCAGAGTACAGTGAGTTATGGGGACAATATTGTTGACAATTCAATAGGTTTTAATTATTAAAAATAATACACAAACAGTCCGATGTTTAGAACTACAGTGGTATTTTTTTGCTTTTGTTTCAGATGATCGATCATACTATAATTGAACGTTGGATAAATTTAGTATTTTGGATATATTACAGTTGTGTTCCATGGGACATTTGATTAGTATGTTAATAAATTGATATATGGCACTGTATACTGCAGGGGTAGAATAGGGATCAAAGAGCACATTGTATAGCAATTTGTTTGTCTGTTGTCTTAATTTAGTCAAATTTCCCATTTATTCTTGTTTTTATGTTTATTTATTTATTTATCTTGATTGAATAGCCATCTCTCCCAAACAAAGAACAATGAATTCATTTACAAGTATTTATTTTCTCTAATTTTCAGGTTCCACTGAGCACAGGTAAAAGACAAAGGTCAGAGGGGCACACTACAAGAAAAAAGTATTCAAAAGAGAGTAAACAAACCAACCTCCAGACACCAAGTACCACATTTTTGAAGACTGACCCCTTCCCACACACTTCAGGTAAGATGGGAAACGCAAAGAGTGGTGCTGTATCCAAGGAGATCCTGGAGGACCTGAAGCTCCACACAAAGTTCTCAGAAACCGAGCTCTCTCAGTGGTATGAGAACTTCCAGAAGCAATGTCCTTCGGGCCGAATCTCACCTGAAGAATTTGAAAAAATCTACGAGCGCTTCTTCCCAGATAGTGATGCCAAGACATACGCCCAACACGTCTTCCGCTCATTTGACACCAATGATGATGGCACTCTGGACTTCAAGGAGTACATCATTGCTCTGCATATGACCTCTTCGGGCAAGACGGCTCTTAAACTCGAGTGGGCTTTTTCACTCTTCGATGTGGACAAGAATGGCTACATAACAAAGTCAGAAGTAACCGAGATTTGTCAAGTGAGTCATGGGGGAATATAATAGAGGGAATCAAAGTATATTAGATGTGTTAAACCAAGAAAGGACAACCAGAGTGGAAGCGGCATTGATAGAGGCCAATGCTTCCATAATAAGTAATTTGATACTTTTGTGTTATTTAGAGGTGGCTTATATATTCTTGGTAACTGGTGTCCATTGCTTTTGCCACCAAGCTCGGCACACCTGTTTAAACAAGAAGTTTCGCTGTGGCCTCCTTGATAATAATAACCACCTCAGCTTCACCATGATTACCCATAAAAAACTAAGAACCAGCCTTAATAATAATATTTTACACAATTTTGGTATTTCAGCTATTAGAAAAGAGGGATATATATATATATATATATATATATATATAAATAGTCAGTAAAAGCTGTAACACGTGAGCTGTGAGACAGACTAGTCTGAGCTGTACATCTGATTAACAGTTGTTATAAACAGTGTTCGGATAAATCACGTGGAGGTCTGTTATAGTTTGCGAGGTTCTTCATTTTAGTTTTCAGAATTCTTCAAGAACTTATTTCTTACAATAATAGATGTTAGGACTGTCCAATAGACAGGCAAATGTTTCCCAAGAGAGTGAGACAACATTTTAAAAATGCCACACTTAAGTACTTAAGGCCGAAAATAACCGTCAAGCTAATCTACCGACACTTAGTGTGATGTAGAGAATAAAGGCTGTGAACCACTCTGACCTGTGCTGGGATTAAACTGACTTGACCAGAGCTGGAGCTTACACTAATGTCGGGACTGACCTCCCTAATCCAAATAAGCTTTTTGAACTGAACATGGAAGGTAAAACAATTTTGCTACTTACAAAATTATTTTGATTTAAATATCATCTAATTAAACTGCCAGCATTGAACTTGAAGTTTTATTTATTTCCTGCTTATTTTTTTTTTTTTGCCTTGTCTCACCAGAACTGCAAACTAATCCATGTGCAGAGATCTCAGAGAATCGGACATAAAAACATTACTTATGCAGACCACAGTCTTTTCTGAAGTTCTCTGGTGATACAATCTAGCTGTAGCTGCGTAATAAATATCATAAGATACTCTGCTATCTGTACAAAATATTGGTCCAATTAAAAACAAAAAGACCAGAAGCTCATGATAGGAGATTTGCAATGTCTGCAATTTATTGACACAGGCCAACATTAACAGGATGCACAGTACTAGATGACGTCATATATATGTAGATCTGAGGATCCAAGTGACAAAGTCATAATCTGCAAGACAACCTTTATAACATGGTCCATTTACAGTTAAAACCCACACGCAAGCTATCAGTGGGAATCGCTAAGCTAAGTTCACTAAACGTTTTTCAGTCCGTATATAATCTGATCAGACATTTATACAATGGTCTTGACTGCCAATCAGATGGTAGGTTAAGATTTCTTGAACAGTGCAACTGTATATCTTTCTACATTTTCTATCAGTTTATTTATTTTTATATTGAAATGCTACTGAATTTGCCCTCCCAGAGAAAAGTTAAGATTTCTGTTTATTTTGTATCACATGTAAATGGAAAAAGAGAAGATTGGATCTACACAATCATCCATCCTTCATTATAGTCTGGAAAAATGCTGAAACAGAACCAAAATAAACTAGCCTGGCCTGACAATTTGGCTATTCTGACAAATGCCTGCAGTGATTTGGTGATTTGGCCCAGGGAAGAAAAAATCTAATACAGATTCAGTATACACTATAAAGCAACACTATAAAGCTCTTATTAAAAAATTTCATTCACTAATTTACGCTCATCAGCCCACATCTGTCTATAGGAATCAAGTGCATATTCCCATGATAGTTAGAAGTTACTACCACAATGGTCTCCTTCTTTACACTAAGGCAGAGCGATATTGGCTAAATAAATTTAAATGGTATTTTGAAAAAGAAATACAGTTTTGATAGGGTTTTTTTTTTGTTTGATAGTGTTTTATAATTCTTGTATAATGTTGTCTTTTTTTTGAGATCCATCTTTTTAAAATCTGAACTACAACATTTTTTGTGGAAAAAATCATCCTCGCTTTGGGAGTTCCTACTGGCAGCAGGCTGGCCATCGTCCATTTCTTCACTCATCTTCACATGCATTTGTGTTTCATCAAAACCTGTTTTGCACTTGTTGTGTTACCTCTCATGAGAGCTTGTTTTATTACGGTTATTGTTTTAGACACATTTTGGTGGTTTCATTTTTGTTTGGTTTGTGATATTTTTCTTACCTCGCCTCACTCCCAAACCGTGCACACATGCTGTGCTACAGCATGTCAGAATAAAACAAAACAGAAATATCTTCTTTATCTCCCTCCCCCTTTTTATTGAATCAGATTTCCCATTCTCCTTCAGGCTATCTTCAAACTGATCCCTCAGGACAAACTGGCCCAGCTGCCAAAAGACGAAGACACGGCTGAAAAAAGGGCCACCAAATTATGGAGCTACTTTGAGAAAAATGAAAATGGTGAGAAAGATGTACTGTCATTTAGATCAGAAGATCAATTCTCATTGACAAATCAGTGCTGGTGCATAATTTAAGTGGACCTGAGGTAAATTACTGTACAATGTAGGCCTAACTATTATCATCAATACAAATCACATTGATTTACACTAGGTGGGTGAAGACACAGAAAACAAGTTTTGATTATGTTTTGATGAATTTAATTCAATTTTAATTTTGAAGTATGTGCAACATTAACCCACTGTCCTTCTCACAGATCGATTAGCGGAAGGAGAATTCATCAAAGGAGTGATGGAGAATGAGGATGCCCTTCGCCTGATCCAGTACGATTGCCAGAAATGATTTGATTCCTGTCTTTCTGACATTGTGCATGAAAGTATCATATTGTCCACTAGCAGCCAGTGTGTAAAAAATAAGCCTTTTATCTTCCAGTTTCATCATAGAGACATTCTCTCTGTCACATATATACACAGACTCAATTAATGTAATGCAATATTTCTGTTATGATTGAATACTTCTGTTTAATATCACTAGCAAGCTTACACTAGCATGGTTCCACTGGTTTGCCTCTAGCAGCTCATTGTCCACAATATTTCTACGTTCTACCACCTGAGCAGGCGTTCTACGTTTAAAATGCAAAAAATGCAACTTTGTCTACTGTGTACAGAATTTTTCCAATTTTTCTCCTTAACTAATTAGCTCTTTTTATTAAAGCTTTTAAAAATATAATCCAAGCTAGTCATTAGTTATTTTAAATGTATGTGCTTTTAGGGATCGATTATAAAGGATTGGATTTCAATTAAGTTATTATTAATTATATAATTAGTCAGTTTCAACTGGATTGAAATCGTAAAATGTTAATCACATCAAACCCCTATTTTAAACAGAATGTATCTTTCCATTTTAAAACATTTTCCATTTTAATCAGGCACTGTTTTAAAATATACTATAAATATACAATATTGCCTGTTAAGTACATTATGTTTGACATGGAATAAAGATTTCAAACAATCACTTTGTTTGTATTTTGCAAGCATTTTATAATGTACACATGAAGCATGTTGGTATGTGCGAAAAAGAAAATAAATAAATAAATAAAGTACATTTCAACAAATGAACTGTCAATGCACTAGACAGATAGCTTTTTCCCGAGAGGATAAAAAAAAATTATATTAGAAAACCAAGAGCAAATCTGAAAAAAAAATATTCCATAACTCTAGGGGCAGTTGAGAGAACTTGTTGAAGACATAATGGTTGTAGACAGACAATACTATGACATCAGATTAGTGCCGTTAATCTTTGCTTGTATATCAAAAAGCATGCAAGTAAGACAAAAAGAGCTTTTTACATCTGTTGTATTTTCCCATCCAAACTTAAAGTATGTTACTTGCATATTAGTTTGTATTAGTACTGGTAACTTTGTATTTTTTTGCATTGTTTCCTATATCAATTCTTAAATATCGATAATCTCTCATCTCATATAATAATGCTCCATATAAAAGTGTTGTGGGCCCAGTCCAAAACCTCTTCGATCCACCAAATATGGCAGGTCAGTTAAAGAAAGGTTAACAATTTTCATTAAATCATTTATTCAAGATAAATCCAAAATCAAACACAGTATGGCAGAGACCTCTTCCATGCTCTCTGGGCGGCACAGTGAAACACATCACTCTTTATTGAAAACTTGCAATAAAAGTAATTAATCTACAAACGTGATGAACAGCTGTTATTGTGAAGAAGGCGTTATTATGTCCGCAGCTCACTATACTTTCCCTGCTGCTGGAGAAGTCATTGAAAAAGGGACGCAACGAACACAGACAAAAAAAGAATATGAAAGAAGGGCACAGAGGTAAAAAATCTAAGCACACATACAGGCAGGACTGGGATGGTCCTGTAGCAGTAGTGCCTGGTGACCCTCTGCTTGCCTCTGGTGCCCTCCCTGTCTCGTCCCTGGAACTGAAGAGTACAGCAATAACACAGTTGTGCACTTCACAGCTCTGGATTATCCCATGTATTAATGGTACCACAAGAGGGGAGCATTCCCCAGAAATTAAAAGTCAGTTGAAGGGGAAAGGCATGATTCTGGTGAAGGGCCAGACAAAGGCCCTGTTACGTTTTTTCCAGTCACATATATCCATTTAGTTTTCTATATATATCCAGATAATCACTTATGTTTTTCATAACATCACTAACTAATAATGCATAATTTATTCATACATGATCACAGATCAAAAAATGTATTTGTATACCAATCGACATCTCCATCATATTGGTTACTATTGTATGGTTACTATTACTCACATAGTAGTAAACAAGTATTGAATGTATTTTAATGTAGCTGTTCTGAGTGTGTCAGAATCAATATGTAAAACAAGGTCAAACTGAAAATTTAGCACAGTAAAGATTTGAGGACTTTGATGATTTACTCTTACACCTGTAGTGTTGCATTCATTCTCTCAAGTACGTGATTAGGGGATATTAGTGGATAATACAGTGAATCGGGGCTTATTTTCATCTGTAGGGTACAGTAGAGACCTGTTTGTTGATCTCTGAATGTGTTTAAAGAATCAGATTGAACATGGAAGCACAACAACAAACAACAGCAAAGGAACTACAGCAAGCCGATTACTATAAAAAAAAGCCCACACTTCTGTGAAGTATTCATGCTTTTTTAATTAAATTGTGTGGGGCATTGCAGACTTTTACCATATCACAGAATGTAGTATGTGAGTCCAGCTGACTTGCTCTTCAGCAGAGTAAGTGTAAGCCTGTGGCCATTTGGTCATGTAATTCATCATTACACAGATATACTGATGGCAACTTTTAGTCAACGCCAGAGTCCTTTCCCACCAATTCAAATGGTTTTGTAACCTTGAAGCGAGTAACAATAGGACATGTAATTAGTTAAATTCTCCATTTTTTATATTTAGTAATCACTAGTCAAAATACAGACTTTCAAGAATCCTGTAGCAACAGTTAGTCAGCATTACCGGTATTGGTATATACTCCACTTCCTGCTTTATAGGAATCACACAATGCTGCACATTGTACCACTACTTATGAACAATAAATATCCGTGAATCTAAGCCCTCAAACTATTTGTTGGTTATTGATATATCAATTTAGGGTGACATTCTGATTGATACAGATGACCAGGAGTGAACTATGCAAAAACATTAATAATTATATTCATTGCCCAGGGTATGCAAAAATATGGAAAACTTCTTCATATGAAAAATTCAGACAACAAAAAACTTCTTCCTCTGTACCACACAAATTGGTCCTGGATTCTGCTGGATACATAACAACTACCCTCCTGTGGGTAACTACCCTCCTGTGAAATAAGCAATCCCTGGTAAGTGACATTAAATTATTATTTGTAAAATACCTTCATTTTTGACATGCCTTTAATTTATTTTAATTTAGTTACATTAGAACCCATTTAAATAAATACTAAGTCAAATAGTAAGCATTTCATATTTATGAGGTGATTTTGATGATTTTGAGTAATGCTATTTTGGCTACTGACAATTAAAACAGGTGACAGATGGTACAGGCAATTACAGACAGATATTATTTCATTTGAATTTTTTTAGACTTTTTAGACCTCAATTTCATATTTGATCATGTCATTTTAAAAAAAAATTTTTAGAATGCCTTTAGGGTTCTCCGTTGGTTTTAAAGTAAAGCATTTCCATGTGCCACCTGACCACTGCAAAGGCCTTGGAAGGGCAGGGTCTCAGGACACAAACGAACCATCTGGCAGCGATACCAGCTTATTTTAAAATAAAATAAGTATCCCAAAAAATGGTTCTCTCTAGAACGAAACAAATCACAAACCAGTACAGTTCAGAACTATTCAGAAGCCACTGCCGCCGCCATCGCCGTCCCTGCCCCTTCTTTGTCACTCTTCCACTCAGCTGGGAACCTGGTCTTTTATGGGTTGTCCAGGGTGCTGCACCAAATGTGGTTGTTTGTGCACTTGTTTGGGCCTTTTTTGGCTGACTTATAGAATATCCTTGATAGTGTCTTGGAGTTTCTGAGCTTTCTGAGTTTTCTGATTTTTTTTTAAATAGGTAATTAAATAATATAGGTAATTTAGGACATAATTGAGAGATCTACAACTACAATTTTCAATTACGTAAATTGCAGTATTGTTTTAACATTGACATTTTTATGTTAAAATAATAGCAAATAGTAGCAAGTTTAGTGATAAATAAATATTATTTGCATGGCTATAATGCATAACTATAATTACTAGTGCCAGGAAGCGACATGAATGTAGCCGGTGTGCCTAGGTGATGGTGTGTTGCGTTGTGTTTCTGGCACAATGATGAGTGAGGAACTCTTGTGTCGAGGGTCATGGGACTTGGACCCATTTATTTATTTTTTTTGTGTTCTGCAGGTTTGGATCTGTTTCACAAAGATCAAAACAGAAATAAAAAAAACAGATTGTTATCAATTTAAAAAGCTTTTGGTGTATAACCTTTAGGGCAAGATAAGATGTGTGTGTGAATTTGGTGAGATTCGGACCTTCCTGCTGCTAGACTTAATACCCTCATTCTTATTTTCTCTCCTTAACTAAAATTCATTATAGTGGTTAATTATTAGAATATTCATTTACATATGTGAGTGTAGCGATAGGGGGAAGTTAATGAGGGGTGTGGGGCCTACATTCTGTTATGTATGTATTGGTGCTGTAGGAGTTAGCAGCTCCACTACATTATAGCCGCGTTTATCTCCGACATGACCTGCTGTGGCAGAGAGAAAATAGTGAACAAACGGTAGCAGAATATAGTATATATAGTTATTTGGGTGTATTGGTTGATAACAACTTGGGATGAATATTACCATTAGCTGGCCATGAAAAAAAAACAAAAAAAAACACATTGAGCAATCTCTCAAGAATTGCGATTTTTAGCCTCCAGTTTATTTTAATATGTTTGTGTCTAAAATGGGTACAGAATACATAATGTTCAGGCAGACGATTATTGCATTTTCTATTATTCCATTATTGCATTCAATTTTACTAGTTTACAAATAATGTTTTAAGCATATCCACATATGTTTTTTTTTATATATATAGCAAAGATACAATTTGTAAGGAATTTAGGCTGTAATTGTTCATCAAAACTGGCAACACTGCAAACAGCAGGCAGACACACGGAAATACATCAATCGGTAGACAGTGTGGTTGTGAGGATGGCTTGTTCAAAGAAAAGAAAAGTTGATAGCTAAAGTTGCAGATTCAAAGATGAGTTGATTGATAGGTATTCATTCCTTTGTTTCCATAAAATTACAAGTTTTTATTATTATTATCATTTATTCAATTAAGAGAAATGCAAGGCTGATGTACACTGGCTCACAGTTACTTATTTGCATATAGATTACTATGTAACTTCAGCAATGTTGTCACAAATGTGTACTTTATATTTCTGTAAAAAAGACAAACAATTAATTATTAATATACTTTTTGTTGTACTAATTTCTTTGACAAATATGACAAATAGCAATAGCCTGATAGCAGGGCTTAATTTGTGGACCTCCCAGATTCGGACCAGCACCTATTTGATTGGATCTGTGTCCAATTCGGATTCGGACTGGCACCTATTTTGATTGCACCCTCTCTATGTTCCGGGACCTCCTGATTTACACTACAGTACTTACTACTACAGTACAGCCAGTACAATGCATATAATTAAAATGTATCTTATTTGGTCTCAATTAATGTATTTAATAGTATTCAATGAAACATTTGATGTTAAACCATGTATCCCATATCACACTTTTTTTTTTTTTTTACTGTGCTGTGCTAAAGTTCTGATTAATGATGATATTCATCCGGACCGATTTAAATTTAGCATGTATAATGATGATCTTCCATCTGTCTGTTATGAGGCTAACATTTAATTGTACGTGGATGACAACAGTGAATTATGTAGGTGCTAAGATGATTACCAATATAATATTACAACGTTTTGTCGGAGTGCTACTACTCTGATGGGTTCAAGCATGGAGTCAGACACCGATATAACAGGAAGACGTGATCTTTATTTCACGCATGTGCTTACGAACGTCTTAAAAAAGCCAGAGCTGGCAGCAGAAAGAACTGACGAACACATAGGAATACGCAGAGAGTACCCACACGCACAGATAAACAAGCCCACGGTGAGGGACCCAACCCACAACCACAAAGACACCAGTAGTTATAGTAAACTAAACTAAACTACTACACATCACATTAAAGAAAAGGACGAAGCATAAGACACATTATAAACACTATTTACAGTTACTAAAGTCCGGCAGCCGGGTTTCCCAGCAGCCCCTTCGGGGATGGCTAAAGCCCATTGGCGGGGGAATCCTGCCATCCCCGTTACAATATGTGTTATGTGTATAGCGAAGTATGTATCGTTTTGCATTATCGTCTTTTAAGTCTGTACAAAGTACATAAGTACAAACTACCAATGGAAGTAAGCCTATGGCTAAATTAGGTGACGTGCATCGCGTGTCTTTACATGAAAGTCTTTAATTGCACATTCTCCTTGATAAATAAATAAACGTTTATTAGTTCATTATTACTTCATTCTGTGTAAATGGTTATCTTAGAATCTTACTAAACCATCAGATAACTTAAATTAACTTGCTATAAAGGACTATATTTAGCTAGCTAAAAATGTTTATTTCACACTAAAGCTGTTTAAAATGTTTGTAAAAAGATTTCAATAATGTATTATAACATTATATAAACAAATACCATATTTTATATAATCTTTTCTGATATTTATTTTGTCAGCAAACAATTTAAGCTAGACTACACATAGATAGTTCAGTACATCAAATATGAAGAGAGACATTTAGGGGAATTAAAGGGAATTTTCACACAGTTAAACTTTGTGCTGTACAGTACTTTCCATTGGATAGTTTTTGCCATCCAAGTTGGATTGAAAACAGGCCATGGGTTTGATTCAAGTGAGAAAGACACAATTTCCCATATGACAGCATAACAGGTTTCCCTGTTTATACGTATAAATACGTGTAAATCAGAATTCCGCTATGTTAGATTCTACTTTCCACCCGCATAGTCTATTCCTTTATAACAGTATCTGCCCTAGCCACACTGCTCTATTAAATCTCTAGTGCATCTTTCATTATAATTTCTTTTTCACAGTTCACACACCCCCCTGTTTCACAGCCCTCTAATAATACCAGAGTTGGCACCACACCTGCCCTATCCCCTGTCCACTGTGTGTCAATCAGATCATTTGAGGCCTGCAATAGGCTTCTAACAGAATAGAGCCCTCCTCCCTGAACAACCGCCTCATATGAAGGGACATGTCTGGAACGGGCCTCGTCCAATCGGATCCTCTGTCGTTGCCTCATCTCAATGATAGTTTTGGTGTAGGAGTTGAGAGTGACGACGGCTGAAGCCATGCAGCAGCTGAATGAGATCCAAGCCATGCTGGGATTAATAAAGAGGAGGAGTGATGTTATCATCAAAGAAGCCTTATGTGCAGTAGTGGCTAAGTTATTGATAACCAGTAAGTTGCGGACAATAAAAAAATCTAACTTGAATTTTAAAAAATCTAAATAGAATAAGCATGTAAATGTGATACCAACGCAAAAGACCATCCATAATCCCAGGTCTGTGGTCTCCAATCTTTGGGTCCAACGCTGACAGTCATCTGGAACACGGTGGTGTACATCATGTGAGCAACCATTCCCATCAGCCCTGGAACACAAACAAAGGTCAGATATCCAGTCAATTTAATAGAACCATTTGACTAAAACATTGTTTAGTTTTAAACAGTTTGGGGGTTATGTCCTCACAGAACAGTTCGATGCGGATTCTTGTTTCTCCTTGAGTCATAGTCCGAGCAATTTCCTGTCTAGTACCTTCCTGTGTTTGATCAGAGTTTGTTCGTATGTTCTTTGATTCCTGGATTGCCTTTATTGCTCTGTTTGCCTGCTTTTGGGCTATTGCCTGTGCACGGACAGCTGGTGTCCTCCTGTGATGAACAGGCAGCAGATGAATTTGGTTCATCTCCATTTAGACTAAGGGAGCTATTGCACATAAAGAAATTTGTAAATAAACATGCAAAACCATTCAAAAGGAGGAAAGAAGATGAAACTGGACAAAGGGAGACCTACCGGAAAGCACAGTGAAAGTAGCGGCAAAGGCGTTGACTTTCAGGGCGTACAGTTCCTTGTGACACAGGATACACAGGATCTCCACCCACATCAGCATAAAACCCATGGCCAACAAACCAATGTACATGAACTCTGACACCACCGACAGCCACAGCACCCCTGGAACAGAGATGGCCTTATTACACACTGACCACCTCTCCAGTACACAAAACTGACACAATACACCAGCACACCACTAGCTTATGGATCAGTTTGATGGGTTAAAATAAATACAGATGGATAAGAGAGTTTAGGTATACAGAGAGTTTAGCATGTGCGCTTACATAAGTATTGAAATGATATAATATACATAGTAATACAAACTGATCAGTCATAACATTATGACCACCTGCCTAATATTGTGTAGGTCCCCCTTTTGCCGTCAAAGCAGCCCTGACCCGTCGAGGCACGGATTCCACTAGACCTCATAAGGTGTGCTGTGGTATCTGGCACCAAGACAGCAGATACTTTATGTCCTGTAAGTTGCGAGGTAGGGCCTCCATGGATTGGACTTGTTTGTCCAGCACATCCCACAGATGCTCGATTGGATATTGTTGTGTTCCTCCAACCATTCCTGAACCACTTTTGGTTTCTGGTAGGGCGCATTATCCTGCTGAAAGAGGCCAATGCCATCAGGGAATACCGTTGCCATGAAAGGGTGTACATGGTCAATGCTTAGGTGGGTGGTGTCAAAGTAACATCCACATGAATGGTAGGACCCAAGGTTTCCCAGCAGAACATTGCCCAAAGCATCATACTGCTTCTGCCGGCTTGCCTTTTTCTCATAGTGCATCCTGGTGCCATGTGTTCTCCAGGTAAGCGACGCTCAAGCACCCGGCCATCCACATGATGTAAAAGAAACCATGATATATCAGACCAGGCCACCTTCTTCCATTGCTTCGTGGTCCAATTCTGATGCTCAATTTTAGGCGCTTTCGGCAGTGGCAAGGGGTCAGCATGGGCACCCTGACTGGTCTGTGGCTACGCAGCCCCATACGCAACAAACTGAGAAGCACTGCTCGTCTGTTGGATTGGACCACATGGGCCAGCCTTTGCTCCCCACGTGCATCAATAAGCCTTGGCTGCCCATGACCCTGTCACCAGTTCACTGCTTTTCCTTCCTTAGACCACTTTTGATAGGTACAGACCACTGCAGACCGGAAACACCCCACAAGAGCTGCAGTTTTGGAGATACTCTGACCCAGTCGTCTAGCCATCACAATTTGGCCCTTGTCAAAGTCGCTCAGATCCTTACGCTTGCCAATTTTTCCTGCTTCTAACACATCAACTTTGAGGACAAAATGTTCACTTGTTGTCTAATATATCCCACCCACTGACAGGTGCCATGATAACGAGATTATCATTGTTATTCAATTCACCTGTCAGTGGTCATAATGTTATGGCTGATCAGTGTATATAGTATAAAATTAGAGTATATACTGACAAAGACAATCAAACATATATATTGATTTAGACAGCATGTAATAGAAACATGTTTATTTCACCTTGAGTTTCACCAGGAGTCAGCTCTATGAAGCTTCGACATATCTCACCTTGAATGAAAAAAAAAATAACTTATTAAATGCTAAATTACACTTGCCAATTCAATTCAATTTGTTTATATTGCCAACCCTGTTTCAAAGGACAGGATTCAGGTTCACTGCCTGTCTCCATAGTACCTGATGATTATTTCTTTATAACCCATATCATTTTCCATCTCACTCAAAACCACATGTAAATGCTGTTGCATAAATGCTCTTTTCGTGATTCTTTTTAATTTCATGTTATAAATAGGTAAATGATTTATAAGATGTAACGGTATAAATGTACAGAAATACACAGGGTAAAAGAGTAAAGTGTACAAAGTGTACAAAAGGGTAAAAATGAATATACTGACGTAGCCACTAAATTAGTATACTGCTATATTGTTTATATTATTATGTTTCTGTTCCGGAACTAATGTTCACTGTCTGTAATACCTACGTAATTGGTTGACGGACTGTATATAATCTAACGTGAGTCGATTTTTCTCGCAAGACTCTGAAATGTCTGAAGTTAAGGCAGGCAGTTAAACAAGTTAACTTTTCATAACAAGCGACCAACGAGTTCTCAAGGCGTGATCAAGGTGTGACTAAGACATTCATTCGGGATGAAGAAATAAACGACCGTTTCATAGAACGACCTGTGTCGATGTTGTGAAGAGAGCTACAGTGAGAACTTGACTGCTCAACACGGGTAAGAGAGAAGACAAGACTAAAGCTGGTAACGACGCGACGAAGATCCAGTGTATCAGATAAGCAACGCCCATGATACATTGTCGGCATAGCGACTACAAGCGAAGGCGATTAGCCTGTGATGAAAACGCAACCTTTCAGGCAAAGCCAAGAAGTGCTCTACCACAACCTTCAAGTTAAAGTGGTGTGAGAAGTGGTTCAACTTGAAAATTGCAACTAAAGACTCAGGTCTATTAACCTTGCTCACTGTGCTTAGCCTACATGTGTTGGTGTTCGTGAATGTTCGTGAATTCGTTGGTGTTACATGTCACAAGGTTTTAAAGGAAACTTAACATCATAATTGAAAAGGTTTAAGAAAGGGACATTATTATAAGTTAAAATTAAGATTTGTAAAATTTTGTATTTTATGAAAAGTAACCAAGCTTAAAGGTCAATTCCAAAGGGTAACTCCGCTGTGGAAACTTTTCTTATGTAAAGGATAATTGATTTAATGCATTTCTAGGCATATTCCTTCTGCAAAAGAGTTATACTTGCATACTGTGCCGAAGTCATTTCCAATCTTATTTTGTTTTGAAATTGAAGTCCAGATAAGTTTAAAGACTGATCTAGTTATCTTGATGCAATATTGAAGTCTATATTTAGAAATGAGGCTTCCCACACAGTCTTCTCACAGTTGCCAAGGAATTCACACAGTTATTGGCGCAGAGTTGACACGTGCATATCACTTTCAGGATTCATTATCCGAAAGGCAGAAAGGCAACTTGAAGTGCATACAGCAGATGAAGAGGAAGAACCTTGGCCTGATGCTGGATCGATCCTAGACTCAACAGGTTCTTTGTCAAGGCCACTGTCTCATCGATCAAAATGTGGTTCTACCCACTCTAGCATCCACTCAGTCATGAGATTTGAGGCTCCGGCTGAAGCTGCCGTATCCCAGGAAGTGTTTACAGTGTTGGATGAACAAGAAAGGGAAGTAAATGAAGTTCAAATGCTAGAGGCTGAAGACAAGCAACGGCTCGCACAATTTGAATCTGAGAACCTTACCAGACAACAAACAATGCAAGACAAGCGTAGAAAGCTTGAACGCCGCAAGAGCTTGAGTAAAGGTCTACGATCTAGTGGAAGAAAATTCCCTCCATGCCTCAAATCCCCCATTCATTCCTCAAACACTTCCAGTTACAACGCAGGCCCTCCTTGCCTCAAGTCTCCCATTTATTCTTCAATCTCTGCCAGTTACAAGTCAACCCCCTTGTCCCTAAAGTTTACAATTGGTACCTCAAGCTCTACCAATTTCAATGCCCATACCTCCAGTACAGAACAGCTCCAATGTGGTCAACGTGCTAGCAGAACCTATAAGTGCCAATCGTCTTCTAACATCAGAGCCTACAGTATTCACTGGAGATCCTTTGAACTTCAAAGACTGGAGACTGTCTTTCGAAACATTAATAGACAGGAAAAACATTCCAAAGGATGAAAAACAGAACTAACTAAGAAAGTACTTAGGTGGGGTCGCAAAGAAAGCCATTGAAGGTTGAAATCTCAAGAGATTTGTCAGAGAATTCAATGGACTTCAGCCAAGAAGGAACGAAGCAACTAGCCTTGAAGAAAGAAGAGAAGTGAAAAGACATCCAGAGGATCAAACTCCAGAAAGAAAACACCCTGAACAAGCACAACAAGTTACACCAGTTGAATGCCTTCTTGGCGAAGAACAATGTCCTAGGAGTGGGAGGATGGTTATCCCATTCAGCTTTGCACCATGACGTAAAGCATCCCGCAATACTTCCAAAGAAATCTCATGTGTCATTCCTGCTCGTCAAACAGCATCATGAGCGTGTACACCACCAAGGAAGAGGCACGACCATGAACGAGTTGTGTGCAAACAGAATAAATTCAAAATTCAAAACCAGAAGTGGTTAAATTGTAGGAGATGCATAAGAACAACATAGGTTGAACAAAGAGAGAAACATGACATCCCTTCCCTTCACTTACTGTGGTCTAGAATGTTTTATCCCCTTCTTCGTAAAGGAACGAAGAAAGGAATTGAAACGATATGGATTGTTGTTTACCTGCTTATGCTCCAGAGCAGTACATATCGAAACACTAGATGACATGACAATAGACACCTTCATGAATGCGCTTCGAGTGTTTCTAGATATCAGAGAACCAGTACGCCAACCAAGATGCGATAAGGGTAAAAGCTTCATGGGTTCTAGGAGAGTATTTTCTTGGAGAGTTGCTCAAGGGAATGGATCAAGAACGTCAACGAGCAATTGGTTGTGAATTCGTAATGAATGTGCCGTCAGCAAGTCATATGGGTGGAGAGCGCCAAATTAGATCAATCTGAAGTCATGCTCAACAAGTCCGCAAGCAGACTCGACACCCAACTCTGAGGACATTTCTTTACGAAACAATGGCTATAATCAATAGCAGGCCACAAAGTGTTGAACATCTTCCCGATCCCACCAGTCCAAAGCCTCTCACTCCCAACCATTTACTAACCATGAAGTCATTAATCATTCTGCTTTCTCCTGGACAGTACTACAAAGAAGACCTCTATCTGTGCAAAAGGTGGAAAAGAGTGCAGTTCTTAGCCAATGAATTCTGGCAAAGATGGAAGCGGGAATACCTGTTGAACCTCCAACAACGACAGAAATGGCAAAAAACATCATGAATTTCACAAGTAGATGACATTGTGATTCTACAAGGTGACAGCTCACCAAGAAATGAATGGACGCTCACCCTAGTGCAGACGTTATGGTGCAAAAGCTGAAGCTACTAGTCAGTAACACTACACTTGACAAAGGTAAACCACATACTAGATCATTGCACCTCGAAAGGCCTATTCACAAGGTAGTTACCTTACTTGAGGACAACTGAGTCACATACATAAGGTCTGAAGTTTAGGCAGGCAGTTAAAGAATGACCTCTTTTCATAACAAGCGGCCAACGAGTTCTTAAGGTGTGATCAAAGCGTGACTAAGAAATGCATTAGGGCAGAAAAAATAAATGTTCATTTCAAAGATTGACCTCCGTCGGTGTTGTGAAGAGAGCTACACTACACCTTGGCTGGGACCGAATCATTGTATTAAATTGCATTTTCTTGTTTTTGACTCAAATTTTTCCTACTCAAAAAAACCCCCACTATTTAATACAATTATGTAAAGTGTGTTTTGATTTAAAACACACCCCTCCAGTGTAGAGCTCTCCACCAGTTTTCTCTCTTATCCTTTGTATCCACCCTCTCTCTTTTCTACTTCTTACCTTCATTGTGTTTCTCACAAGACAGCCAGAACCCGGTGTGAAAGAATCGTAACATATATTTATCCTCTCCTGTCTCCCAGATGTAATGCACTGCGTTGGCCAATTGCTTTTGTCGAATTCTTGCAAGTTCCTCCCCTGATTTTATTGAAACTGTGTCGTTGGAAACTGCAACAGATGAGGAAAAGGACTCTGTTCTGTGGTCAGGGGTGGGACTCTCTGCATAAGAAGACAAGAGGGTTCACAGATTTAAAGGAAGTAGGCAATTTTAATGGATTTTAAATGGATATTTACAACAGTTCTGACCTTTTATTAAGTAAATCAATATGCTTTGTATTATTATATAAAATTCATATTGATATTAATATTAATAATTATTACAGTATCAGTAAAGAAGATACAACGGAAGAACCAAATAAGTTCTGATTTTTATGCCTTGTTCTTGGTGCCGCCTGTTTGGTAGTCATTTATGTTACTAGTCATTTTGCCATATCTTCAGTCTCCCTCTGGATTGGTGCCTTCAGACTTCCACCTCAAGTTAACAGGATAAGAGTGACAAACATGATTCCAGAATTTTCTATGGCTGCAATATGCAGCTTTACATTCCCATGGACATATATGTATTTATATGAATCCTCTCTGTAAAATACAATTTAATAAATATTAATAATATTAATAATATCATTTATAAAATATCTATTTCCCTAAAAAGTATCATATCTGGGGTTGCAGTGTAATTACTATTTTTAGAATAATTTTGCATTAAGGTAATGATAGGTAATATTTCAGAGAATGAGAAATCCTGTGATGTTAAAGACCCAGGATTGAATCCTGGGAGCACAAATTATACATAAAGAAGACAGGACTAAGACAGCACTCACTGACCTGTCAGTATAACACTGTGAATCTCAATGAAAACACTTTAATAGAACTTTGGTAGATAAGGGGCTGGACCAAATCAAGTCTGCTAGTGCAATTAGAAGAGGGTATCTTATAACTCATTTTAATTCAAGGGGAATACTGTGAACCTACGTTGGAATAATGCAAGTATGGGCATCCAGCATTTTTAGGAGTTGAAAATGGCTCAAGTTTTTCTAAAAAGCAGCTTCATGTACTGTATTTACCACATGTGTAACTAGGAACACTATATATTCTTGAACTATATTCTATATCCACAATCTATACCTAACTTGGGGTTACCAATTTTAAAATTGAAATAATTGAAATTAATTAAATGTACCATTTTCATTACATTTATTATTTCACTCCTGATCAAAGTCTATCTCTTCTATCCTTTATTCCTTATTTCTATTTATCCCCATTTCCATTAAATGTATGATAATGGTATCAAAGCTTTGTACACAGGGAATGCAAAGATTTATTAAAAAGATTTATATTTGACCTTACTCAAATAGGAGGAGGATCTTTAATAATTGAATAATAATAATGAGAACAATGTGCCCAGGCATGCCCATTTTTTCCATGACCCCACTATCATGCTCCCTAGTGGCTCAGTTAGTAAGGAGTTCTATTATTCAGATACCCTGGTTCCAATCTAGATCATGTTTGCCAGTTTTGAACAGGAATCCCTGGTGGAGGAACACAATTGTTGGAGCATCGTTGGTGAAAGCTGTTAGCTATATCCTGTTAGAACCCTGTTGGCTAGTAGAGTTATCTGTTGGATTTGCCTGTCCTCTAGTCTGTGCTGTGTGACCTTCAGACTGTAAAACATTAGTGACAGAGATTGGTGTACCTTCCATGCTGCCCCTTAGTTGGTACCAGTTGCTGGGATTAAATAAATGCCAATTAGTGATAAAGGGGGATCGCTGATTCCAAACAAATTTGTAATCACAAAGTATAAACCACTGCAAATATATGAACGTTCTACTTAGTTTGAAATTACTGTAATTAAAAATCTGGATGTATGAGATTTTAAGTGAAAAATTAAAAAACACATTTTGAATTTGTTTGTGTATCATACAATTCTTCCCTTTATCTCTAATGAAATGTATTAAAAGTTTAATAACATTCTCACCATCTAGTAAAAGCAAATACTTCTCAAATTAATTAAATACCAAAAAACATAATTTTAACATGCTCAGAGTCAATCTTTAAAAACATCTAAGCCTGTAGATGTGTGTTAAAATATAAATAAAAATAAATGAAAAAGGTTCCCTGCCCAGTATTTAAGTCAAGGTCTGGTTTTATACTCGACCTGCAATGCATTATCTTTACAAATTGAATAATGTTACATACGGTTAAAGCCCCTCACTACAAAACCCTCAAAACATGCTTTTCAGTCATGGGACTGAACAACTGTGAACTTTTGTGATAAAATGTTTCAGTAGTGAATAGTAATAGTTTCAGGCAGTGCATGCATGTTGCCATTATGAGGAATAAACCAAAGCAAAACACATTGCAGTTCTGCCATTATCTTTTGTAATAAACTTCAGCCATTGATGACTCCATACAGGTGCTCCTATAAACTCCCAATTGTTGTTCTGTGTACGTGTCCCTGGATGAGAATGTTCAATGAATGAACACATCACAATAAACTGAATTTACAGCATCAATATATGTGTGCCCCATTTTGATTGTCACGTTCTGGATATCATTCTCACCGGTGGTGTAGATCTGGCTGCTGTTGGAATTACAGTTCTTCATCTTGACAGGTGACAGGCAGAGTGGCTTCACAACCTTATGCGTGCCCTGGCACCAGTAGGAGGTGCAGAATGCTAGGATGGACAGTGCTAGCGCCATTGAGGTCAGAGACAAAGACAGCAACCAGCGGCTGCGATAAGACACATTTTCCAGCATGGCTGAGAAGGGAGGAGGGAACTGAGAACATGAACAGTTAATAAATATGGAAAGGTTAACTGGAGTAGAGGATGTACAAGTTAAAATTCTTCTGACCTCTGGGTGTGTCTCTAGATACCACTACTAATCTATGTTTCCAACAGTAATAAAAGCATTTTCAAATCTGGCTGTCATGCAGAGAACAGGTTTGCAGACGTATTTGTTTCAGTTATGTTACAAAATGATGTGATCTGTAAATTCAAACCAAAGATAATATTAGATAATATTGTTTGTGGTTAAGAATTCTACATATAATACACTCTTGTCTATTTCCTCAGCTCAGCAGCATGTATCCTTACCAATTTAATGTTTAGTTCATGTTGCAGTCTAATCTCTGTTAATCTCTTGTAATCTTCTTATGTAGGTTTTTTGCATGATTTTTCTCAATCTCCCCATCCCTGCTCACAGAACCTAAAAAAACAACAAAGTTTACTAATGAATTCCTGCGCAATTCCAGTTGAAAATATCTAAGGTGAGTGCTCATAACCCATAACATGATAATTCAGTTTTAGTCATTAGTCACCCTGTTTTAACTCGGTCATAGTTTTAACCCAGATTTAAATTTTCATTCCATATATAACACTGTGAAAGTAGAAAAAACGGCCCTGGAGCTGGTATTAAAGATACATGAGCAGACTCATTTATAGAAGAAATACAAGGATAGTTGCTAAATACTGTTACTTTTATTGTTACGGCTAATGACTGAACTATTTCATTCATTTCTGAACTATTCAACATTTGATTTGATGAAATGTTCAGCATTTTGTCTTGACTGGCCTATCTCTACTGTTTGCCTGTTTGTAATTAATATTCTAAATGTACTGTAATTGCTATGACCTCTACTCCACATGTAGCACATGTCTACATCATCGATTGTTAACCAATATTTTATTGTTAAAAAAACTATAGTGTTTTAATTATGAAAAAATAAAAAAAACTTTTAATGCCCCACTTCCTTCAGTTGTTCTGTCAGTATCATCAATAAACCTTCTAATTCATTAGTTAACCCACATTTTTATGTGAAAAGAGCTGGTTATTAGCACATATAGTACATGTATGTACTGAAATATAGTACATAGCTGTGTCCTTCATAGTCATGTTCACACACACTTTTTCTTTTATTATTTTACTCATATCCATCTCCTAAAAGTCTGTCTATTTATCACTCTTAGCAAATTATAAATTAGAGTGTCAATCCTGAAGTTTAAAACTAAATTAACTAAAATGGATTACCCCCTCTATTTTCCTTCGGCTGCCCATGCCAGCTCCTGTACATTATGGATGTTTGTAATGCCCGCTTTATTCTCTCCAAGACCATTCTATAATATTGTGCCCTTACATTTCTGCTAGCTCTCACTTTTAGTCCAGTGCTCTGTAGTTTTCTACATTTCTTTGACTAGCTGTTTTCAAAAAAATCAAAAATAGATATACTCACCATGCCAGCCCAGCCTTTTCTTGTCTCATCCTTTTTTCTTTTCATCTACTCTTTATTTCCACTTTTTCTCTTTCTGACAAAGACAAGACCACTCAGATTCCCCATAATCCTTTATGGTCCATCTGCCACTTCTCATTTCCGCCTTCAGCTCCATTTCTTCATCATTATGGCTCTTGGTCTCTCTTATTGAACCCACTCATGATCCCTAGCTGGATCAGATCTAGTTTAATTACAAAGTGCAAATAATATCCCCCCCTCCCCATCTGACTGTGAACATGGTGCTAAGGCACACTTGCGGTGGTGAACCACTATAAAACTTTTGAGATTTGAACATGAATTTCTACAGAATTAATAAAATAGGTAAATCATGTGGGTTGTTTCTCTACAAAAAATTGTAAAATAGGCACAAACAATAAGATACAAGGAGCACTGGGGGCTTAAAGCTGTTGTGGCAAAATAGTGGTTCATTAAGGCTATCTCACATGACAAGCGAATTCTACAGAAATCTGGGCATTTAAAACTAGTTTCAGTCATATTGTTATTTGATGATTTTGTATAATCATTGTTTCAAATGTCTTCCTCAGTGTTAGGGTCATCCAATGGTGAATTTGATGCATTCTACTACACCTGATACATCTGGTTAAACTAATGTGTAATGTGTTGCTTTACTATTGTGGATTGGCTGGAGGTCTTTGAGCAAAAAAAAAACATTTGTCAGGGTCCCAGAGATTTCCACTAGATGAATGATTCTCTGCCTGTTTCAGGATCACATAAAACAAAAAGCTGCCAACATCGGTAGTACCTGTCTACCTTTTGGAACAAAATAGTTTTAGTTACATTGTATAGCAGAGTGTTGGATGGATCTGAAGTAGTAAACCAAACCGGAAAAATTAGGCAACGATAATGTCATGGATAATGGCAGTTGTATTGTTGTTTTAGAAGATATACAATGTTAGATTTTGTTTAAACATTACATTTTATTGCTCAGACTTGGATATGAATATGCCTCTAATCATGTAGAGCAGTGTAGTAGTGTAAATTATGCCGCTATTGCTGGCTTGTTAACATTTGATGTTCACCGTATAATGAAATGTAACAATTGCCACACAAAAAAGAGCATTTTTAAACACTAAAACAAACAAACTAGTGAGCCAACTCGACTATACTTATTTTCTCACCCCTCCAGATCGGCATTTACTTAAAGTCCATGAATATGTCAATTTTAGGATCAGAGTTAAACGGTAGACTGCAGTATGGTAGACTGCAGATTTTATGGGATATAAATCCAAAATTTGCCATGCATAAATTAAAAAAATGTCCAAAATCTGTTGAAACGTCGAATTTCCTGCATGATAGTTTGACTATTCCCAATTAAATTAATATGTATAAAATTTAAAAAAATAATAAAATTAATATGTATAAAATGCAAAAACATTGATAAACTTGTAAGTGGCCATCTTTAGCTGCCGAGACCTTTTAGCTTCACAGTTTTTTGAAAATTTTCAATAATATTAAAAAGTCGTATGGCGGAAATGATAAATAATAATAAATATAATTTCCATATTTTGAGAGGCCTCACTGTACCATACTTTAACAAAGTTATATTTTCTGTCAGTTTGCTGAGTTGAAATGCCTAATTTCTTGAAAATAGGTCAGCAAGAAGTAATAGTTAAACAACTGACCCCTGAATGGTTTGACCTAGAATGACCAAACCAAGTCTATTAGGGCTGTGTCCTCATGAGGGAAAGAAGACTGTCATGATTAATTTTTAATTTATTTTAGTAAAGACCTTTTAAAACTCTGTAACGGCTCACATGTAACCATAATAATTCTCTCGCGCCCAAAATGAATTTCAAAGAAAAATTTATGAAAAAATATGACTAAATGGTGATTTCAATAAAATTTAGTAAGTATGCATAGACTTGATTCTTGCTCAGTTTTACTGAATCCTGTCGGCTTGAAACTTTGCATTCTGATATATAAGAAATATATATAAGAAATATATATATATATATATAGTGCCGTGAAAAAGTATTTGCCCCCTTCCTGATTTCTTAGTTTTTTGCGTATTTGTCACACTTAAATGTTGTAGATCAAACTAATTTTAAATTAAAGATAACCTGAGGAAATACAAAATGCAGTTTTTAAATGATGATTTCGTTTATTAAGGGGAAAAAAGCTATCCAAACCTACCCTATCAGTCTGGAAAGGGTTACAAAGCCATTTCCAAGGCTTTGGGACTCCAGCGAACCATGCTGAGAGCCATTATCCACAAAAGGAGAAAACTTGGAACAGTGTTGAACCTTCCCAGGAGTGGCCAGCCTACCAGAATTACTCCAAGAGAGCATCGACGACTTATTCAGGAGGTCATAAAAGAACCCAGAACAACATCTAAAGAACTGCAGGCCTCACTTGCCACAGTTAAGGTCAGTGTTCATGATTCAACAATAAGAAAGAGACTGGACAAAAACGGCATCCATGGGAGAATTCCAAGGCGAAAGCCACTGTTGACCAAAAAGAAAACAAAGCCTTGTGTTATACATTTTCACTTAGGGGTGTACTCACTTTTGTTGCCAGCGGTTTAGACATTAATGGCTGTGTGTTGTGTTATTTTGAGGGGACAGCAAATTTACACTGTTATACAAGCTGTACACTCACTACTTTACATTGTAGCAAAGTGTCATTTCTTCAGTGTGGTCACATGAAAAGATATAATCAAACATTTATAAAAATGTGAGGGGTGTACTCACTTTTGTGAGATACTGTATATATATTTCATGTTGACATGTCAAAAACATGGAAACCACAAACATTTATGGATTTTGGAAATCCTTCTTCCCTAGAACTTATCTAATTGACAATTTACATACCGATATAACATTGGACATTTAATTAAAAGTCATGAATTGAATCAATTGAAGCCTTTAAAAAATATATTATATATGAAACTGATGTGATGCTGCCAAAAATTTCAAGAAAGCACGGTCTGTATATAAAAGCTATTTAACCACGTAGAACCGGGGATACTAAAGAGAAGCTGCCGAGAGTTTCAAAAGTTGTTGGAGTCTATGCACAGATTTTTCTCAGAAACACGAGTCAGTCAATTATGTAGCTCTGCGAGCAGCAATTTAGCCAATTTAACATCGCAGAGAATGGCCCTCAATACGCCTCTGATGAATTCAGGAACTCGGCTTCCACCACATTTCTTCTTCACCCAAGTGTTCAAAATCCAACGGAAAAGACTAAAAGGCTATTCAAATCGCAATATCGTTCCACAAGAAGGCTAAACCAGATTTTTTTTAAAAAAAACCCAATATCTGCCACTGCTGCAGTACCGCAACACACCACTGGAGGGTCCTCCTTCACAGGAGGTGAAGCTACTAATGGAATGGAAGACTGCCAAGGTTGCTTGTACCCGTAACTGTGGAGGTGGTGAATGCTAAATTTAAACGCAAATCAGGAGAAGCAGAAAAAAAAGTTATTTCCATTTTCCCAAAAGAATCATGGCTATGACTGATGAGAATCTTTATTCATTTTCTTTTTGGACAAGTTTGTTAAATTGCAAAGTAAAAGACTGACTTGTAACAAGCATGTCCCAAAATACTCCCTTTGGCCACATCTGCTTGGATCCCTTTAATGTCTATGCCAAAATGTTACATTGATATATTCGGCCACTTTCTTATGCAGAAGAGATTTCCTTTGCAATAGAAAGAGAATATGCACCAAATTTGATGTCAATCTGACATGGTTCATGATGCAGGTACTTTACTTGACCAATCAATTCACCCATACATTTGAAATAAAAATTATAATTGAATAATTACTACAAGTAAAAACTGTAGGTTTAAGGCTTATTTTATCAATGTTAAGATTTCTTCAGTAAATTCAATCAATAGATATTTAAATTAAATTAAAACTGGCAGCCTGGTTAAAAATCTAAATGTTTACTTACAAAATGGAGGACACGTCAGAAAATGACAGAGAAAGGAATGAGGATGAGGAGTAAGAACATGACAGAGGGATAGCAAGACTGACCACCTGCCTCATATTGTGTAGGTCCCCCTTTTGCCACCAACAGCCCTGACCCACCGAGGCATGAACTCCACTAGACCTCATAAGGTGTGCTGTGGTAACTGGCACCATGACGTTAGCAGAAGATCCTTTAAGTCCTGTAAGTCGCGAGGTGGGGCCTCCATGGATCGGACTTGTTTGTCCAGCACATCCCACAGATTGGATTGAGATCTGGCGAAGCTGGAGGCCAAGTCAACACCTTGAACTCATTGTGTTCCTCAAACCATTCCTGAACGATTTTTGCTTTCTGGCAGGGCGCCTTGTCCAGCTGAAAGAGGCCAATAGCATCAGGGAATACTGTTGCCATGAAAGGGTGTACATGGTCTGCAACAATGCATAGGTAGGTGGTACGTGTCAAATTAACATCAACATGAATGGCAGGACCCAAGGTTTCCCAACAGAACATTGCCCAAAGCATCACACTGCCTCCACTGGCTTATCTTCTTCTTGGTGCCATGTGTTCTCCAGTTAAGCAACACACACCAACACCCGGCCATCCATGTGATGTAAAAGAAATCGTGATTCATCAGACCAGGCCACCTTCTTCCATTGCTCCGTGGTCCAGTTCTGCTCGCGTTCCTGCTTGTAGGTGCTTTCGGCAGTGGCCAGGGATCAGCATGGGCACCCTAACTGGTCTGCGGCTACGCAGCCCCATATGCAACAAACTGCAATGCACCGTGTTGTGACACCTTTATATCAGAACCAGCATTAACTTTAACAATTTGAGCTACAGTAGCTCGTCTGTTGGATCAGACCACATGGGCCAGCCTTTGCTCCCCACGTGCATCAATAAGCCTTGGCCGGCCCTGACCCTGTCGCCAGTTCACCGCTTTTCCTTCCTTGGACCACTTTTGATAGGTATTGACCGCTGCAGACTGGGAACACCCCACAAGAACTGAAGTTTTGGAGATGCTCTAACCCAGTGCTCTAACCCAGTCATCTAGCCATCACAATTTGGCCCTACTTCTAACACATCAACTTTGAGGGAAAAAAACTTTTTTTTTTTCGAACAAAAATCGAATTGTTTCAGGCAGGTCGTTCCGTTTTGATGCTAGAGATGAGAAGTCAACTAGATGTTAAAATCTACTGAAAAGGGACCCTATAGGAGTCCAGCTGTGGAAGATCGCCAGGGTCATGCGGGGATGTACAACGAGATGAGCATGCAGAAGTAGCCAGGAGCCAATCCATCAGTACTTTAGTAAGCGAGGCTCTTGTGGCAGATCCCTGCTGCAACTGGGAGCTAGAGGAGTTTGAGGGTGATAGCATGGTTAAACTTCCTTTGGTGAAAGACCAATTTGTGTCACCTCTATGGAACACAAAGCCAACAATGTTAGGCTCCAACTCTTTGTGAAAGAAATTAAAGCTACCCCAAACCAGGCATGCTCTGGAGCTACACACTTCACAAGCAAGATTCCAGGCAAAAACCTGACTGCAAGCTGATCAGCATATTGACATTTCTGTCCAACTAACACTACAGCATGGACTAAGGAGTCTTTTTGCAGGGAATTTGGACACAGCTACCCCTCATGCCAGATGTCTACCTGGAACTTGTACATACAAGTGTCACAAATCAGAAGACCCAAATGCAGTTGGTTTATATCAGATTTCATCACAGAACCGAGGGGGGGCAGTCAAAAAAGGTCCAGAGTAGGCAGAGGTTAGTAACAGAGCAGAAACCAGAAGGTACCAAAAGCAGCAATAAAAACCAGAAAGTGGGTCAAAAGAAGACCCTCTGGAACACTTAACAAGACAAGAAAAACTGGCAGCTGAAAACCACAGAGCACAGGTCTAAATATACTGGCAATAACTCAAGAGGAAATGGGGAACAGGTGAAACTATTGACAGAAATGAGGGACTAATTAATACCAATAAAAACACACAAAAATCATGAACAGACAACGAGGAGCTAATTGACATCAATTGACATATGCACGAGACATAAACCAAAAACCATGTTCCCAGGCAAAAAACAAACAAAACAGCGTCGCTCAGGCAGAAGTCCTGAAGCAAGTGAAAATGCAGGACAGCCAGATGTTTACCAAATTACAAATATTACCAAATTAAGTGTATTTTTGCCTGTGGATATGATGCAATTTATCATTGGAACCCTGCTGGGACAAATTAGATAAACTCATTAACCTTGATAAAATTAATTGCATAAGCATCAAATTCCCTAATGCATTCGACAATTAAAGACAGCATAAGTACAAAATGAAAAAAAATATTCTCATGAAAAGATAGTTGTTTTTTGTGTGATATCCCTATCATATCACTATTTGTAAAGCGTTGTGCGCTCATTATGGGGACTGTGACAATATTGACATAAAAATGATCAATCCTGGTCAAGTCTAGGAGACAAAGTGGTTAAATTGTGACAAGTAAAGTTTTAAGGTGCTGAAACTCTCTTTTTGTTAAACTGCACCACAGAAAGATATAAAAGGATAACCAACCCCCAAAAAACGTTCACTGATTAATCAGAAAAATAAACATATATATATAAATATAAGAATAGTAACCAAATAAAGAGTTATCATTTATCATTAAGTTACTATAATTAAAGCTGTGCTTCAAAGAGGAGATCTTTGAAGGGTTTGTAGCAGTGCTTGCCATTGATTGCATTTATGCTACTGTGTCTTTTAACCACAGTGTCCCTTGTGTCTTTTAATCAATTTATCAAAACTGCGGAGATCGTCAAATCACTTTTTTGACCAACAGCAGTCCAACCGATTAGTGGGGACTGGAGGAGCTTAGTCGTGGTGATTGCGTTCCCACTATATCAGCCGCTTCAAGGAACGGGCTGAGAGCAACTGTCCTTGCAGATTAGGTCCCAGCCTCTCTACTGCTGAGGCGTGGACTTGCTGGCTCTTTCCTTAGAATTGTTTAGCACCAGCCTTGCTTGGATTCCCGCCGTGTAAGGATGTGTTTGTGGACCTTATTGAAGATAAAAAGGTCTTCATTCTGTTTAGGAGGAAAGCTTCAGAATGAGTCTGGATTTATTACAAACATACAAGACATACAACACATTCCGGAATAGAGAGATGGTTACAGCAGAGTACCTAAGTCTACCGAAGCATCTCTGATGCATACAGGCAGACATAGCTTTCTTATAGGCCAGCAGGGGGGGTCAACAAATTACATACAGGAAAAATTGATTTCAAAGGATGTTTACAGAACAATAGGCAAAGTGCTACCACATAGTGGATTTCTAAATTTAGGGGGGTAAACAGTCTTGCTTAGCAGCATGCCAGTGAAGCCATTTGCTTAGGGGTCTGACTTCCACCCTCCAGGGTGATTTAACAAAAGTTAAGGGTAAATAAAATACTTCAGGAAACAGTGTTATATTTCTACAGTACAGAGCATTTCCTCCAGAATATTCCGTGTTAGAATGAGAAACATTGATGTAGTTTAGCTGCATATTCTTTAGTTGGATGTACCTTCATAAAGCATAAGCTTGACATGGGAAAATGTTATGGCAGTGGTTCCCAAACTTTTTCTGCAGGGCCCCCCTTTTGTAGATAAGAACATTTTCCACTGGAAGTTAATTTAAACATTGTAGTTCATACAAAAATTCAGCTTCATACAGAAAATTAATAAAGTGCAAAAACACATACAGTGGAATTACTGTGCAAGTAAGTAAGTGACATGCATCATGTTTCTTATCTCAAGTTTTTACTGTGCAACAGCACTTATTGCTATCACTATTTTTCTTGAAATTGTCTCTCAACACAAAAACGGCTTTAAAACTTAACCAACTCCCTGAGAGAAAAAACAAAACAAAACAAAAACCTGAACCTTTGGTCTTCAGAAATTAACCTTTAATCCCAACAGCTCAGTGACTGGTGTGGGCTTGCTTTGTCCTGCAGATATTCTCAAATCGCGGTTGGAGCTGTGAGACTGTGAGAAGTTCTCTGATGACACTGCTATTGTGGGGTGTATCAGGGATGGTCAGGAGGAGGAATATAGGGGCCTGGTGGAGGACTTTGTGGGATGGTGCATGAGAAACCATCTGCTGCTCAACATCACTAAGACAAGGAGATGGTGATGGACTTCCGGAGGACTAGGGCCCCCTCGATCCCTGTCCACATCCAGGGGATGGATGTTGAGATGGTTGGGACCTACAAGTACATAAGAGTCCACTTGGACAACAGGCTGGAGTGGGCGGTGAACACCATGGCCCTGTATAAGAAGGGACAGAGCAGGCTTTACTTCCTGAGGCTGCTCCGGTCCTTTGATGTGTGCAGCTCACTACTGCACACTTTCTACCTGTCTGTAGTCACAAGTGCCATTTTCTATGCTGTGGTTTGCTGGGGTGCCAGCATCAAGGCAGGGGACGCTAACAGGATTAATAAACTGATTAGGATGCCCGGCTCTGTGCTGGGGTTTCAGCTTGGCACCCTGGAGGAGGTGGCAGAAGCAAGGGCACTGTCCAAACTGCGGGCCATTATGGACAATGCCTCCCACCCCCTCCATGACATGGTTGTGGAAACGCAGAGCCCCTTTTGCGCTAGACTGATCACCCCACTGCCATCAGCCATCAGACTTCATGATGCTGCACTGTGAGCCAAGAATCATTTACCTGCTCAGCACTCTGCTCTTTTTTATTTGCACTGTTCATTTGCACTTCCACTGTACAATTCTGTGTCCTGTATGTATGTATTACTTGTTGTGTGATTTATTTATTATGTGTTCTTTGGGTAATTTTTGGTTATTTCTGATGTAGTATCGCAATTTCCCCCATGGGGGATAAATAAAGTACTACTGCTACTACTGTGGAAGGTGTGTGTTGGTGCCGTGCTTCTGCAGATTTAGTTAATTGAGTTTCTGAAATATGTCACTGAGGTATGCAACTTTCATGAGAATTTTTTTTATCATTAAACTTGCGGGCAAGTTCATTACCTTCTTCCACCAAACAGATTTGGATCTCATCTCGCAGTTCAAAGATCCTGGATAAAACCCACATGACAGCCATCAGACCTCCGGGCTTTGAAAATCCGGGCTTTGGACGTCCGTCGTTAAATCGCTCAGCTCGGGACTCAACTGTTTATATGCCAGTGCTTTACGATGTATCATGCAGTGTGTCCACTGTGCATTGGTGGAAACACGCTTGATGAGCGCTTGCAGCCCACTTAGTTTCCCAGCCATTGCCTGAGCCCCGTCTGTGCAGATCCCCACACAGTCCTCTCATTTTTTGGATCGGCCTATTTCAAGTAAGTGTCAATGACTTTGAACAGTTCTTCCGAAGTAGCTCTGGTAGTGACTCCCTCCCTTAAATCACCCACATCAACAAATCTATCAATCAATCAATCAATCAATTTTATTTTTATATAGCGCTTTTCACATGTTGCCATGTCACAAAGACGCTTTACATAGAGAAAGATACAGTATGTCCCAGGCCTGACCCCC